>MNCI01020745.1:49601-150714 GCA_015680685.1 Gnetum montanum | reverse complement strand
TCCGGTAAGTGGGAAAGGATGCTGACGCTAGTTAAATTAGACTTAGGTCCTTAGTTAGAGTTAGCTTAATCTCTCAATCCTTTTCCTCATAGCTTAGGAGATAAAACTGAAAATACCAAAAAAATCACATACCTCAGACTTGCTTAACCATACACCGTGACACTTACAAGCAAGCTTGGGAAGACAACGAACGATTAACCCCAAGTGTTTCTTGTGGTGTTAAGGCATTTAGTCTGTGGAGTTCGACCGAATCGCACGTGCACGCTCGTATTTGTATGGTTGAGTGTAGGGGTACCTCGCCACTCATCAATCATGCATTAGGTAAAACTTGATATCATCAAACCACTCTTGTTGAGGAACATTGTCAATAGTGGCTATAGAGGTGCTTTCAATGTTATGCATGACGGGAAGAGCATAGGTCTCCATAAAGGAATGTAATTTACTAAATACCTCAGATATCACACTTAGGAATAAGATGGCAATGGAATTAGCTAAGGTGTTTTCAACTCAAGGAATTCTTTGGATACCAACATTTGTAAATTGTAGCACGAATGGTTTGGCTAGGTCATGGTAGTGTAATATATGTATAGCTTTGCAAGTATAGATCTTAGTTACTTGGTTGACCACTAGTTCTAAATACCTTTTATCATTAAACATGTAATTTCTTAGTTACAAGATACCATCATTCCTTTGATGTAGTCCTTCATATTTTGCTACATTGTTGGTACCTGGAAATTGGAAATGATAATGAAAGATTAGATCTCACCAAAGGATAATGTTATGATGATAGCAGAATTGGCTCCATGGGTAGTTGAAGCTCCCTCAAAGTGCATGATGGCCTCATATCCTTTGGGTACCTCATTGACAATGTTGACATATTCATTGGGAAATTTAGGATCTATGGTTGTGTTATCCTCAATCGAGGAAGTGGTAAGCTATGTAGATATACCTTGATCTTTTGTTAAGGCTTGGAATATGTAATGTAGATCAAACTTAGCTTTGCTAGCCTTCCACTAGGTAATATGGCCAGTCTTGTAAATGTTGGTCATGATGATTCTCAGTATGTTATCCTTACATATGACATTAACTTGGCTCCTAAAGAGGTAGTATCTCTATTTCTTCACAGACAAGACCAAGGCTAGGCAGTCCTTCTCAACCTTAGTGTATTGGGTCTCATAAGCTACCAATGCATGGCTCAAGTAGTAGATAGGTAACTCTACTCCATCATCTCATTTTTTATAGAGAAAAGAGGCTATGGATGTTTCATAGATTGTAAGGTAAGTGTAGAATGGTTTATCTTTTTGAGGAGGACACATAACTAGGCCAACTCTTACTTTATGTTGTCAAAGGCTTCTTAGCATTGGTCAATTCACTCATAGTGAACTCCCTTTTTAAGCAAGTATTTCATAGGTTGTAGTATATCTATGAGCCTTAAGATAAACCTATGAATAAAGTTCAATTTACCTTGTAAACCTTGTAGTTCCTTAAGGTTTCTAGGTACTGATAAGTTGGTTATGGCCTTAACTTTGTCAAGATCAACATCTGTACCTATGTTAGATACAATGAAATCAAGGATCTTGTTAGTTTTAATGACAAAGATATACTTCTTAGGATTAAGTCTAATCTCATACTTGAGTCATCATTGAAGGATCAAGTTTAGGTCATTTTCATGGTTATTGGTCATCTTGGACTTTATGACTATATCATCAACATAATCATTTAGTAATCCTAGCATGTAGTCACTAAAAATGTAAGTCATGAATCGTTGATAGGTTGTTCCTATGTTTTTTAGACTAAATGACATCATTGTATAATAGAAGGTTCCCCAAGGGATCATGAAGGTTATATACAATTGATGCTTCAAGTTGATCATAACTTGTATTCCAAGAACTCATCCATGAAGGATGACAAGGCATGGTTGGTCGTAGTATCGATAAGTTGATCACTACTAGGTAAAGGTAAATCATCTTTAATGGTTACCTTGTTGAGGTTATGGAAATCAATATGGGTAAAAATACTCCTATTTGTTTTAGGTACTACCACTATGTTGGACACCTAATCCGCATAATCGATGACTCAAATGAAACTAGCTTGGTAAAGCTTCTTGATCTTATCATAGACTGCTAGAACTAGGTTTGGTCTAATCTTACATATCTTTTATTTAACAAGCTTTATAATAGATCCAATATGACATTATGTTTCACTAAACATGGTTGTAATATTAACATATCTTCATATGACCAAAAAAAGACTTTGATATTATCTTAAAGGACCTTGGTAATGTCTTGGATCATGTGGGGCTCTAGTGAGAAACTTAATTTTAGTGTTTAGTCCTCAACATTATGGGTTCCTCTGTAATGTCTTTGACCTCTAAATAAAAATTTCTAACTAAGTACTCAAGACACTTTAGAAACTTCTTTATTGAGGCTATATGATTAAACAGGTTCCTAGGTTTAAGATCTAAGTATTCAAGGTTAATTAATCTTTCAACATCACCATAAGGTCCATTCAAGCTCAAGGGTAGGCTGAAGTATGCTCATGTATCCATGATTTAATCCTTCATGTCAACAAAAGCATATTAACGAACATCTGTATTTCATAACTTTCAAACAATGTCAAAATAGAGAAAAATATTGCAATAACTAAGCATAACAGAGCTAAACATGATCAAAAAAAGGAGAACAAGGCACACTAAGATGAAGTAAGGTTATAGCATGGTAAACTAAGACCAAAGAAGATAGCATGGTGGAACAAGGGCCAAATCATTCCAAATGATGTAGAGTAAGGGCCAAATGAGGTCAAAACCATGCAACATGATGTAACAAGAGGTTGAATGATGTCTAAATGCTACTAGATTGCATCAAGTGATGTCAAGTGATGGAAGAAAAATGACAAATAAGGTTAAATTATGTGAAAATGTGATAAAATGATGTTAAATGATATAAAAAATGATGTAAAATAATGTTAAATAAGGTCAAATGATGTCGAATGCTACCGAATGAAATCAAACTAGCGTGAAACAATGTCAGATGATGCTAAATAATATCAAATGATTCTAAATGATGATGAATGATGTTGAATGACAACAAATGATGGAAAAATGATACCAAAAGATGTCAAATGATATCAAATGATGTTGAATGACATCAAATAATGAAAAAATGATGAAAAATGTTATCCAATAATATCAAATGGTGTCAAATGACACCAAATGATATCGAAGTGATGAAAAATGATGTCAAATGATACCAAATGATGGAGAAGGAGATCAAACAAGATTAAACAAGGTTACACATGATTAAAAATAATATTTAATAATAATATTCATTTTTACAAGTGATTTTATGATCAAAATAAGAAACAAACTAGCAAAAATAGGATATGAGTTATTAAAATAAGATAAAATTTAAAAAAATAGGCCATAAATTGCTAAAATAAAAACGATCTAGTAAAAAAGCCATCAATTGTTAAAATAGGTAAAAATTTGGTGAAAATAGTTAAAATAAATGAAAATCTTATGTAAACTGGTAGTAAACTACTAGGATAATGGTTTTTTAGTGTCAAAATATTTTAAAAGCTAAAAATTAGATTTTTTAGTGCATAGGGCCTAATTTCCTAGTGTGTGAGAATTGTGTGACATACCCACAACATGTGGGACCTAAATCCTCAATGTTTGAATAATTTTGACAAATTTTATAGCTTGTTTGACTTGATGTTACTACATCTAGATCATGTAGGACTGGTTCAGGGCTTGTTTGATCATTTTGGGTAGTGTATGGACACTTTTTTTTAGGATTTTGACTTACCATTGTTCCACATGGTACCCCACATGCTATCATAGCATGTGGGATAGGTATTCCCAATGTATGAGGTTAAAACCTAGCTTTAACAACTTGTGAAGTTCAAATTCTTAGTCAATTTTTCATTCTAGAACTTGTGAAACCCACTAGGTAACTTATGAGTAATTCTAGGCATGATGAATCTTGGTGTAGGTTTCACATGCAACTTCACACACTACCATAATGTATGGAACTTGATTCTAGCATGTGGAATTAAACTTGGTAGTTTGTAGGGATTTTCACCTAGGTTTTTGGCTTGTTCAAACTTTCATGGTAGCATCCAGACTAGAAGGTGAAATCTACAGTTCTTTTAACCATCTTAGGCAAACTATGATGTATCTTGATTAATTTTAGAAGTTCTTGATGTCTCACATGCTATCCTACACACTACCATAATGTGTGGGACAATTCTCCCTAGCATGTGGACACTTGTGGATGAATTCTGAGTGTGTGGAAATCAAACCCCCACTATGTGAATACTTTTGATGGACTTCTAACATGTTATAATTTTTTTTTGATTTTTTTTGGGTTTAGTGGAACTCTTTAGGTAACATGTCAAGCTATGTGATCACGTTTAAGCAAGGTAATTTCTTATTCTTGCTCCACACACTACCCCACAAACTAGCATAGAATGTGGAGCTCATGTGGGTAGAATTATTGATGTAGCATGTGAGATCAAGGACCAATATTGATAGCATTTAACACTTAATTTTTAGCCAATCTCTCTCTTCCAACATGCAGAACTTAAGATATTTTGACTAGTCATCTATGGGATCCACTAGCTGAAATCTCAAGTAAATCTCAGCATGTAAGGCCTATTTCATTGTCTATTATCTAACCATAAAATGTAGGAGATATTTATTTATGTACAAAGGATTTCATGGGTAGCGTATGGGCATTTTGAGAGGATTCTTTACACCAAAATTCAACATTCAAATCTTATTTCTCACCTAATTTTACAAGGGAAATGTATAATGGTTGGAGTTATTGTTAAAAATTCAAATACCCAATATTTTATGGTACTTTTGTTTTTTACCCATTCTTGTGCATAGTGTAGTTGTAGTAGATCCAAGTATTTCAAGCTTTTTTCTATAGTAATAAAGGTAAAACTCTACAACCATGGTGAAGAAGATTGGATTAGCTAATTAGAATCTAGTGTTGGATGAGTTGGAGGATGTAGTTTGGATCATCTCTAGGCTTTTAGATCCTTCTATAGGAAAAGGATATTCATCAAGGACCACTAGGTAACAATTTTTCTCATATTTTCCTTATTTTCAATGAAGTTGTAAAAATGTTTTCCCACCTCTAGACTTGTCTAGGTCAAAGATTTGCATTTTGACTACATTGACTTTAAGGTTTAGACTTTTCAATCATGTCAAAAGTAAAAATTAAATTTTTTTACATCCTTTGACAGAGATTTAGATTTTTTCTCACACTTGTACATAACGTTTTCCCCCTATTCTCACTTGTTATATCCAAATTTCATCATTTTTTCTAGCACATGTGCAATGGGATTTTTAGGTTCTGGCTTCATAGAATTGTTATTCAAGGTCTTCTAGCTATCTTAGATGTTAATTTGAATTTTATATATCTTTTATTATCAAGATATGATTTGTTTCTCAACCCAGTGTACAACATTCTAGCCTATTTTTTTCAAAATTTGGTAGTTTTTCCATGGAAAAACTGGTAGTGTTGGTAATTTTTTGATCACATGTGGTCAATGTCCAACATTTCTAAGGATGAAAAATACAATGTAAAAAGGTTCTAGAATAATTTTAGATTTTTTTAAAAAATTTCTCAAGGTTTTTACTATAGTTGATAAACTTTTAACTAGGGTTTTTTCTAGTGAAAATTTGATGAAATTCTAGGTTTTTTTACATTGTGACTATAGTGCTGATGATTAATTTAGGTTTTTTGGAGTATGTTCTCTGAATCTTCAATTGAAAATATATTTTTTAAATTTTTCCCTAGCCCTAGGATCTATGTTGGTCAGTTTGAGTTTTAGTTGTAGAGTTTTATGATGTTTTGGACTAGAATTAATAGCGTTAGGTAATTGGGCTTGGGTTTTGATTATTGTGAACCTATTCTAGTTTTTGTGGTCAGCATGTAGCACTCTCTAGGCTTGATAGAGTAGTGTATGAGAGGCTTTGTGAATTTCTCTAGGGAAGAACAATAGTGTGATGGCTGTAGGAGCTAAGAAAACTTGTATTTTTCACCACCACTTTTTATTGTTGTTTCATGTTCTAATAATTTTAATGTTTTGTTTATCTATAAGCCTGTAGTGTTAATAGTGATGATGTTGGTAATGATGTTGATGATGATCGCCCTTTTTCTCCCATGGTTTAGTTTTAACCTCTAATGGATTTGTCATATTTCATTATTTTAGTTAAATCATTGTTGTTATATTTGACTATCATTGTTGAAACCAAAAAATTTTATTACTAGAAAATTAAAAATCTTGGTGCAATAACCTCAACCCCAAATTCCTAGGGCCTTCAAAAACATGGGATTTAGGGTGCCCTAGATGGTTCGATATATAATCAAGTGATGATTCATGTTTTTCTTGGCCTTGATGTCAGATCCTTGACATTAGAGCCTTGACATCAGAGCCTTCTATCACAACCTTGTATTAGTGCCCTAATGTCGAAGCCCCAACATTGCGTATGCAACATTGAAACCAGGATGCAATAGTGGATACCCAACATCACGGGGTGTGCTCTGGTCTATAAATATAGGGCTCGGGCTCATAATTTCCATATAGTTTTTAAGTCAGAGTAGTTAGTAAGATAGTTCAGTTTTTAGTTTCTTTTCTTTTAAGTTTGTTATTCCTAGTGCATGCCTACAGTGTGATGTTTGTAATCGTACAACACCTTTGTTTGAGTGTGATGTACTTGGACATGTTACATGATTGGCAATAAAGATTAAGATTACCTCCATTATTTCAAGATCCACTTAGATTAATATTATTTTTAATTATTTAATGCTTTCTTTAGTTAAAAATTTCCATTAATTGCTATTTACTATTCCTATCATTAAGCAGAATGTGTACACCTTAATCATGAGCATTTAATTGTGAATACTTGGTAAACCAGAGGTGTATCATTTGGCACAACTAGTGACATACACTTGGTAAACCCAGAAGTAGTCTCATGAAGTCCAAGATGTGCATAGATGGTTGAGAGTGGATACCATTTCCATAGTCCAATTTAGACTTTATTTTCCATCATTCACTAGTTGAATTAATTTATCTCTTTTCATCATCAAGAGTATCATAGCATTAGGAACAACATCATATACCTTACTTTGGACTAAACCACACATGATAAAGCTACCACTAGCCCAAGTGGGAAGATAGTGCACTGTGATCAAAGCATAGTGATCTAGATGCCACAACTAGTCTGATCCATGGAATTTAACTAGATCGTGCATGAACACTTGTGATTCATATGGTTGAGCATAGGGATACCTTGCTACTCATCATTGGCACCGTTGCTAGGGATGGTGCTAGTTATCTAAATTAGCTACATTATACATGATTGCTATAAAAGGTATTAACAATATATCTTTTAGAAACTCTTAGCTCATACACACCATAAATCAAGAACAATGTCTCTCTCACATGGAAGTGACTATGCATTTTATAGCAAACACATTCATTGGAAAAATAACGAGATATATGATGAAGAAGATTGAAGTGATCAACCTTATGTAGGGGTTTCTTATGATCATGATCACCCTAACGACACTCAAAGACTACATTCACCTAAGGCAGAAAATCTTGGAGAAGATGATGTAGGTCCTAGACTAGGGAAGGCCTCAATGCCTAAGGCCTCCTTGAAACCAAGAAATGATAAATCATGGGATCTTGAGGAACATCATAAATTCCATGGAAATTCTTCTAGTCCCTCATCTTCCTCTTCCCCCTCAACTTCTAGTTCTAATGAAGATGAACATAGGTATAGAGATAGAGCTCCACTAAAGGGTTAGACTAAAAATGAAAATCAAATCCATAGAAAAAGTTGAATAAGTCACCATGAACATAGAAATTTCCCTCACAATCTATTTGATGATGATAAACCCTTGTTGGCCACTGAGAGCCTAATGCATATCATAGATACCATTAAGATATCTCACGGTCATTGCAAACAAAGTTATTTACATAAACTAGCCATGAATAATCTTCCTAAATTTGTGGGAGGCCATGATTTAGATCCACAACATCATTTACAAGCCTTCCATGATGCCTATGTGTTCTACAACATGGAAAGTTAGTGGCAAAAAATTTAGCTCTTTCTTAGGACACTAATTGAAAGAGCCAAAGTGTGGTATCAATCATTGAAACCAAATTCAATTTAATGGTAGTCAACAATGTTAGAACTTTTCAATGAGAGATACCAAACCTATAAAAGAGTGTCCAATCTGAGGAGACAGATCCAAGAGTGGAAGCAAGAACAACATGAACCCTTGGACATGGCCTTAGATAGATATTATGCCTTATTGAATAGATGTCCAAGCTATGGTTTCTTTGAGGAAGAAAAACTTTGACACATCATAAATGGACTTTGTAATGAAACAAGGGTGACCCTTGGGATGTATGCCCTAGAGTAATTATATGAGCTTTAAGCCCATCAGATCAAGGAGATAATAGAGAGTATGGAAAAAGAAGAAGGAGAGATGTGCAAGTGGGAGAATGTCAAGAAATCTTAATGGAACCCAACTCTTCAGTCAAAGGAGATCCAAATTTACGCTAAGAAGAATGATACTACTCTCAATAAGGTGATTTTGCAACAAACTTTGTTGACAAAGGAGTCTATTGATGATTTAGAAGAAAAGTTTAATAGGATGTCCAAATGGATAAATGAACATGTCATAACTATTATTGAGATGTTCATGAAGAAGATCATGAAACACAAACTAGGCAATCACAATAAATAAAGGACACAGAGCCAAGACACAATTAGAAATACTTTTTGGTAGATGAGAAAAGTGATCGATGAAAGAAATGCTAAAGACTTCACCATAGACAAAGATGATGGATGCAACCTATGCATATATGACCATACAAAGGGCCAATGCATGTATTGTTGCATTGACAAGAGTATTGGGTAGGTGTCTTAAATCCAAAGTTTATGCAAAAGCACATGCCTGGGAGACTTCCTCTTCCACAAGGTAATTTTAGATAGTCCCACAACTGATCGTACCATCCTAGGGGGACTTACCACTAGCCTCAACATAGTCATCAACTATAGTGGAAATAACTATAGTCATGGTGAAGGCCACCATCAAATCATCCATATCCACTGAAATTGCACAGATATTATGTTCAGCACCCTATTTCTCCAACTAGTTTAGCATCCTCCACTTCAAATCATCACTACCACTCTCTCAAGTACCATTAATACATGACATCCCTTTGAAAGATCACCATTGCATGCCTCTTACCATCCAACTTACCCTTGATATTCTCATAATCTACCTCCTTCAATGCCATCACAAGTAACTCAAGAAGGTTTAGCACCACAATATCAACAAATGAGTGCCACTTGTGTTGAAAATGTGCATAGACATGCTAACACTAGTGGATCCCAACCACAATTCTAGAAATGTCCCTTCTAGAGAAAAGGTTGTAAGGCAAAGCAAACCATGCATGAAGCCATTGCATCATTTGAACCAACACAAGGCCAACCTAGTGCACCACCTTCCTTGTCTAAACCAATGTCCTCTGACCATACACAAGGGCCACTATCTATCCATACTCCAATCCCACATCCAACTAATGAATCTACAAATGTGGGAAGACAAATTAATCCATGCATACCATCTCATACCTAAGGGTGCAATAGTGGGCCAGTCATCCATAATTTTAATATGCCTCATATCCTAACCCACCATACGTATAACAATTAGGTGTGTGACCAACAATTTTTCTACCTAGCCACCACACAACCAATAACAACCCAGTGGCTGGGGCATGAAAGATTCCCGATGTTTCATACATGCATGGATCTTATTTGTCCACTTATTAATTCTTGTCAAGGCCAAATTTTTAGTCATGAGGGATATCCCCCATTCTAGTCTTTAGAATTCTTAAGTATTTTTTCATTTTTTTGTTCTACACATTGTTTATTTTAAATCTTCTTGTTTTCATGTTATTAATATTTTCTAATTTTTTTTACACCATTGTTAGTACATTTACTATTTCTTGAATATTTTGTATTCTTTATATTTTCTTTTATTTTGGTGTGATTTTCTAACTTTTTGTTAATAAGTGCTAGGTACAGTGGTAATGTGTTGCTTGATCGTGGTATGTATTATTTTGTTATTTGATTGTTGGTGTTTGGTTTTTGGCTTTGAATTTTGTTATGGATGATTAGGACATGGTTTCTTTTTCATGCAATAGGTAGTGAGTCCACGACCTCCACCCATTCACAAACTATATGATTTTCCTTGTTTTGGAAATGTGCAGTCCATTTTTCACTAATAAAACTTTAATAAATTTGTGACTTTGGTAGTTTCCAGAATTGGAGAGGATTCAAAGGTTTGAATAGGGTGTAGCTTTAAGGGGATTTGACGTTCTTTGTGCCTTTCTATTTGCCTGGGTGCATGTGTGTTTTCATGAATTTCTTACCATTTGATGTCCACCAATAAAAAGAAGTTGAATAAGTCCTTGCATGGTGTGGCTCTCATCAAAGAAAAAAGAGAGAGATGATAATTCAAAGAATACCACTTGGACAAAATAAATGCATGTGTTCTTGCATGGTATGATTCTCATAAAAAAATGATGAAGATTCAAAGCACATCCCTTGGACAAAATAAATGCATGTGTCTTTGCATGGTGTGGGTCCCATTTCAAAAACACAAAAAGAAAACAAAAAACAAAGGCAATGTAAATCACATCCCTTAGATAGAATAAATGGACTATAAGCATTGGTTATGAAATTAGTCCTCTCTAACTAAGGCCCTTCCTCACTTCCTACTTCTTCTCTAATAAGGATCAATGGTTGTTCTATGGGAGCACTCTTGTGTCTTAGGGGATGGACTAGTCTTAGAATGTTGATGTGAAGTCACTGAACATGGTTGATTTTGGTCTGAACTAAGGATGGATCCTATCAAGTAATTTAACCACAAAGTCCACAAGGGACTTCATGTGACCTTAATTAGAAACTCCATTCCACTCTCTCTCATCCATCTATATTTTCCATGTTTCACCTCACTACTGGTTTCATGTTCTTGATTTGATGTCTTGGTTTGATGTGTTAGAATTCTTACTTAGTTTTTCTTGGGTTTTTGTACTTAATCTTCTATAATCATTAATCATCCATAGAGCCCATAGACTCTTTGGTTTGAAGTTATGCAAGGACATAAAAGGCCTATGCCTACTTTGGGAAGGACCCACTTGCATATCTTTTGGTTGGGTTAGTTAACTTCTTTACCCTTAGACACTCTTACAATCAATTTTTTTTATCCCATCAATGACATCCAATTGTGCACATCTTCACAACATTTTTCAATGAATCTTTCTTTTTATTGTTGTGAATTCTTACACCCTCTTCAAATATTTCCTTGTGTTAAAATTTTTCAAATTTAATGGACTATTTATCTATTTGACCCTATTTGTTAGCCTTCCCACTAACACTACTAAAGGAATTAATCTACCATAATCACAACTTAGCCAAGTGTAACCACTGACGAGACAAGGAATTTAACCACTATGTATTACACTTTCCATACTAATTCATAATTCTGTTGTAATTGCAATGGGAAGCATGGATTGGAAGTGGGACTATCTTCACCAAGCATGATGTAGTAGTACCACACAACAAGGATCATTCATGATTGTTGGATCTCTCCTCTCTCATTCTTCAACTACCAAGAGGTGTTGGATGTCAATGTTCTCCAAGGTGTTCACTTCTATTCTTAGGAATACCAAATTTTGTAAAAGTTGTATCTCTGTACATTTGGCACTTAAAGTCTGTTGTTCCATTTGAGTCAGTTTGTATGCTAGTCAATAATCCCATACCTACCTTGTATTTTGTAAGAAACTTATTCCTCATTTTGTTTAACTCAAGGATGAATTTTCATTCAGTCGTGAGGGTATGATGAGTTATGTTTTTCTCAGCCTTGACATTGGAGCCTTGACATTAGAGCCTTGTATAGAAGCTATGTATTAGTGCCCCAACATCGGATACCTGATGTTGTAGGGTGCACTCTAGTCTATAAATATAAGGCTTGGGCTTACAATTTCCATTAAATTTTTTAGTCAGATTAGTTAGTAACATAGTTTAGTTTTTAGTTTCTTCTCTTTTAAGTCTATTATTCCTAGTGCATGCCTGCAGTGTGATGTTTGTAATCGTATGACACCTTTATTTGAGTGTGACATACTTGGACATGTTACATGATTGGCAATAAAGATCGAGATTACCTCCATCATTGCAGCATCCACTTAGATTAATATTATTGTTTTAATTATTCAATGCTTTCTTTAGTTAAACATTTTCATTTATTGCTATTTACTATTCCTATCATTAAGTAGAATTTGTATGCCTTAATCATGACCATTTAAGTGTGAATACTTGGTAAACTAGAGGTGTATCATTTGGCACAACCAGTGACATACACTTGGTAAACCTAGAAGTAGTCTCATGAAGTCCAAGACACGTATGGATGGTTGAGAGTGGATACCATCACCATAGTCTAATTTAGACTTTGTTTTCCATCATTCACTAGTTTAATTAATTTATCTCTTTTCATCATCAGGAGTAGCATAGCATAGCATTAGGAACAACATCATATACCTCACTTTGGACTAAACCATACGTGACAAAGCTACCAGTAGCTCAAGTGGAAAGACAAAAAACTATGATCAAAGCATAGTGATCTAGATGCCACAACTAGTCCCATCCATGGAATTCAACCAGATCATGCATGAACACTTGTGATTCGTATGGTTGAGTGTAGGGGTACCTCACCGCTCATCACTGAGGGACTTAGAAAATGTAAAAATAGGGCAATGAAATGAAATGTAAATGTAGATATAAAAATTTAAAAGCATTGAAAGTAAAAATAACTAATCTATTGCTTACACAAACTAAAATTGTAAATTGTATTTCTCAAAAAAAGGAGAGTTTAGAGATTATGTACAAAGTGTGCTTGAGAGGAAAGCAGGGAGGTTCACTTGGGTGGGGGTTCAAAGTCCATTGGAGCTAGATGATCTACTCCATGATCTAGATGATTTTCCACTCCCAATATTATCTACAACACTGGGTATGTTGGGGGATGAAAATATGAAGAATTTGAGCAACCAAAGTGGTCTACATTGGGAGTTGAGGATCCCAGAAGCACAACGTGAAAACCACAAACTCACAAATTCCACGGGAGGTGATGGGGGTATAAGGATGAAGGGGTTCCATGTTGGAAGGATCCAAGAAGCTCTATTTCTACAAATTTGTAAGATCTCTTGGATGCCCAAAATGCCAAATTCTCAAAAAAAATGCTAAGTTATGGAACCCCAAAATGGTGTTTGAGGTTGGTTTTTATAGGTTGTGCCATGGATTGGGTTGTAAAATGGTTGTGATTTGGCTACAAATTGCTACAAATTTTTTCCACATAGAGGTAAGGTGGGTGCCCAAATTTTGGGGGATTACTATGTATAGAAGGTGCCACATCCCCATGGCCATTCCATTTATCAAAAATGGTAACATGGGCACAAGATCCATGCTATATTTTTTCTTCCATGCTTGGTCTTTTTCCATCCTTACTAGAGTACATGGTCAACATTGAAGTCAATGCAATGTTGAAATCTAACCCATGTTGCTTCTACGCTAGGAGGAATGTGTATCACTGCTAAGGGGATGGACCTCAATCTGGAGGAAAGGTCAAAGCACCCTCCATACTATGCATGATGACTACCACATCCTCCAAGTTGGGAGTAGGTAAGATCTACCCCTCCATGTTGGGGGCAGGGGGGTCACATCCCCAATACGTGAGTTATACCCTCATGCATGCATTTCCAGTGTAGAAAATGCTATACTCCCCATAAAACCCATCAAATTACCTCTTTTGGCATTTTAAAATGCATTTTTGACCTTGCCCCCTAAGCCCAAATATAAAAATTACATGACTTTTTCCACTTAGGAGGATGAGGCATTGACTACTTATGAGGCATTTTTCAGCCCCAAAAGTATGAAATACATGAGATTAACCCTCATGTATTATAATCTTTACATTTACAATGAATTTTTAGCCTCATTCATGGGGTGAAGGCTATAAAGGCTACAAAGGTTACAACATGTAATTTTGGTGGTGTTTAGAGGATTAACCCAAGAGACATTGACAAAGAATACAAAACACCACTGCAAGTCCACCACCAATGTTTCATCTTGATGCTTGATCTGGTTATGTCGAACCATGCCAAAGAGTTCTCATGATGATGGAGTAAGACTATGATGATAAAATAATAGTGAGTTCATGAGGAAATGGTTATGAAATCTAACAATGCTTTCCAAGTGTTGATATCATGGCTATAGTGTGGCACTAACATATTGGTTAATCAATTGACTTGGTGTTTCATGTTTTGAAGTGTGGTTCACTTGAAAAATACGTGTGAGGAACCATTACTTCACTTCATGGTTTCTTTGGCCATTAGGCTTCTTTCTTTGGATGTTTGAAGCCACTAGTTGCACCTTTTTGATGTTCATTAGCCATTTGACTTCTTGGCAATTTGCTTCCCCATTTCTTTTTTTTATGAGATGAAACCTCCATTGGGTCTCTTTGCTAATGCCAAATTAATCTGGCTTTCCCATTGAATGAGCTGTATTACACTCAATAGACTTGGCTTTCCCACCAAACGAGATGTGTTACATTTGATGGACTTTATGGTTTTCTACTAAATGAGATGTGTTACATTCAAGTGGAATTGTAAGTGGAGCATGATGAAGGAATGTCATAAGGTTACAATGCATGAGTGTTAGCATAGTTCAACATTATTATCCAAGGTAAGGAGGATCATCATTAAGTCACAAGGCTAGGTTTAATGAGTGATGCTAGGGAAAGGCCAATGATTGTAAATCAAGCACTCTTGGTATGGTATACTTGCTGAATTTTGTGCATCAAGGGCACATGGTGACTTGCCACTCTGATGGTCTACATCTTTGTCATGACTTCTAGACTTAACACTACAAGAAAAACTTCAAGAAGACAATAAAAATCAAACAAAGGAAGCATTCTATAACATTGCAACGCATAAGGACACAGATGATAAAACTAATCTACCCAGGTCACCAATGTTACCAATTTAAGGCCATGATAGATCATGCTACTAGTCTAAGGCCTTAGCAGGCCCTAGTGCCAGTTTAAGATCATAGAAAGCCATGGTGGTGGTTTAAGGCCTCGATAGACCATCAAGAGATGTTCCTTTATTATGCCAAAAGATGTCATGTGGGCTCACTTGTTGTAACTCATCAAAGCTATCAACATTAGTCAATAATGATAAACAACACTGCAAGCAAACATGTTAGTGTTAGATATAATTGTGGCTATATGATGGATTTAATGTTGAAAAATAATGGCTTGATGTGGTTATGAGTATGTTTAAGTTCTGGTGAGGAACTTGGTCCTATACATTTTTTCCTCACCATCATGGTTTAGATGGTAATTTTGACTAGGGTAATCTTTGTAATGTTTCTAGCTCTAAGGTCAATGATCATTCAACTACTGTAGGGTGTTATGGCTATATAGTGAAATGGTTTCAAGGCTCAATGTTTGGGTACATAAGGTCAACTTGGTCAACATCATGAGAGGGGTTCTAATTTGGTCATATAAGATTCTTGAGAGGGACATGCTTTGAGTCTTTTGGAAGATCTTAGTGTCCATCCTTCATTTATTAAGATTTCTATGTATAGAAAATAACATAAAAGACATTAGTGATTACATAGAGCGTTGGAACTCTTTGGTCAAGAAATCAGTCAAACTATTCTTCCTACCATCTATATATTTAGAAGAGATATCAAAATTGGCTAAATATAATGCCCATAGAATCAATCTTGTATGAACCACTTTATTTAGGGCTTTTGAACTAAGGTATTAATTGAAATGTTATAAATCAATCCTAATAGTAAAATGTGTATGCTATAAAAATAACCTAAACTTCTCTACTCCTTTAACTATTGTGAGAAGCTCTTTATGGGTGTTGTGATAGTTCTACTGTGTCATTGAGAACTTTCTGGATGTGTATCTACAAACTCTTTTGACTTTATCCTTTTCTTCTTTAAGTGTTGCTCCTCATAATTCATAAGAAGCATTATTTTCCAAAATCAATGTTTCATCTATAGGTAACTAGAGCTTTGGTAATTTTTTGCATTATTCTTTCAGATGTATAACAGTGTTTGTGTGTTCTTGTGTCCATGGAGAAGGATTTTGGCTAAGTTTCTTATTCAGTAGCTTTCAATCTTTAGCCAAATTCTTATAGAATCCTAATACATAATTAATACATCCTAAGAATCTTTGCAATTGTGTCTTATCCTTAAGTCCATTAGGAAACTTGCTAATAGATTCAAGGATATGCTATTGGAGAGATATTATTCCCTGTGATATCTCTAGTCCTAATAATTCAATAGTTTCTTTGGAAATCTGTATTTATGTAGGGGATAAGACTAGGCCATTTTTATCTATAATGTCAAAGAAAGTTTTAAGGTGCTCTAAATGTTGTTGTGGATTTTGGCTCATAATGAGGGTGTTATCAATAGACACCATAATGAAAGGATAAGTTCCAAAAATTGAATACATGGTTTTATGGAAGATTAAGGGAGTTTTGTTAATCCAAAAAGGTAAGACATTCCATTAATACAAACCACCTAGAACCGTGAAGGTGGTTTCCATCTATCTTGTTCTTCTACTTGGATATACCAAAAGCTTGATTTTAAATCAACTTTGGAATAGACATGCATATGTAATAATCTTTGAAACATATCATCTTTAATGGGTATTGGGTGTTGTACTGACTTAATGAGCTCATTCAAGGCTTATAATTTACTACTAGCCTCTTTTTCCCATGTATTTGTTTAGCTCGGTTGTCCCTATAAAAGGCAATAAATGCAAACATACTACTACTAGGTTAAATTAGTCCTTTGTCGAATAATACCTGTATTTTTTCATCACACTCCTTTTTCAAGGAGGGTGGCATTCCTATGTGGTGTGCTTTTACTTTCATATTTATATCATCTCTTAGTTCAATTCTACACCAATGTTGTTTATTATTTCTAAATACTATAGGATCACCATGGGCTAAGGTTAACAGTTGTTTGTGGCTCTCTTCAAATTGGGTTTTGAGTTTTTCCACACTATTGATTACCCATGGTTTCTTGTTTGGCTTAGCTTGTTAGAGAATCTGAAACCTTTCCTTATAAGTATTATTCCTATAAAATGTGTGATCAACTAGCAAAACATAAGACTTACCTATGGTATACGGTTTTAACCTTTATAAGTTATCCATACCCATCACTTGATCATATGATTCCATATCAAAATGGTATACTTCTACATAGATTAATCTATTATCAAAAGTCTTGATTGGGATCTTAGCTTGATATTCTAATGGGTCCTTTTGGGTGTTGAAGGTGACAAATGCTTTGTCTTTCTTTTCCTAGAAGTGTGAAGGAATCACATTCCACGTTGTCAAAGAGACTTTTGTTTCACTATTTATGAGGGCATCTACTAGATATGATTTATAAGTTTCATATTTTATCATAAATGTAAATAAGGGTAGAGTAGATATTCTAGTATTTTTACTTACTATATTCATAGGCATGACCTTTGTTTCTTCTTCATACTTCTGCTGCTGATAGCTTTCTTTGACTTTTTCTAGCTCTTGTAATTCATTCATAGCCCATTACATGTATTGTTTCAATTGAGCTATCCTATGAATTCTTAGCATGATTCATCTAAATGAGGTATGTTTGCATGTTGTTCCTTATTTTTTTCTTCTTTTTCTTTGGTATTGCCTTTTTATTTGGAGCCTAGATCTTTCTTAGATTCTAGTGGTTGAGAGTCTAGATGTTTGAATATGTGTTCCTCTATTAGATATCTCTCTTCATCTAGTTCTTGATTCTTTTCTTTAATTATTCTTTTTAGAGACATGATATTGTTGATGTCATCTAACTAGGATTATAATTTTTTCAATTGTGATTTTATGATCTAATAGGTTGGATCATTTTCTACTAGGCTAAAATCACTCATATCCATAGGTCATTCTAAGAGGGGCCTTTAATCTATGGTTTCAACATATCGTGAGGTGACTATTCTACGAAGAGGTCTTATACTACTTCTACCTCAATTCATATGGCAATAAAAAACATCAAAATCATCAATATCTCTACCCCCTCCCCTATTAAAAGAAGACAATTCAGGGTCACTAATGACATTGTCAAAGTACTCATCAAACTCAATGTAAATGTTACTAGGTTCAAAATCAATAGAAGAATCAATGATGTATTCATAATATTTCTTGAATAGATTATAATGTTCTATAAAATTAACTTTTTGAGAATGTTTATCTTTCTCTAGGCAAGTTCAAGTAAAATGATTGCCTTGGCAGATAAAGCATTTAACTTGACCTTTTGGAAGTTTTTGCTTTCTTTGTTTAAACATTCCACAAAATCCTTGGTTTGGACGTGGATGCAATGGATGTTTAGATCACCATTTTTGTAATTTGGATTTCTAATGTTTACAATGAGGTTTGGTACAATAAAAAGTAGTACAATAGTTTTGAAAATGACTTTTAAGATAGATTGTTTGGTAGAATGTTTTTCCTAATTTATTATTAATCTATTTCATGATAGCCTATGCTTTTATGTCTTGACATAGTTCTCTATTTACTTCTTCTATAAGTTGTCTAATATCATTAAAACTCATATCATCCAAAGTCTTGTTTCTATATTTAATCTCTTGTTGGTATTTCTTAATAAAAGGCTAAGGCATAACACCTAGGAGCTATTCCTTTGCAACCCCATCATGGGTTATCTTTCCATGATAATACTAGTTTTTCATTTGATCTAAGAAATTATGGGCATCTTATATTCTATGTAACTTAGTAGCAAAATACTATTCTTAGTTCTTGTGGACACTTGCAAAAGGTGTGGGGGCCATGCAAGGTGTAAGGTGTGTGTGAATTTGATAGACAAGTGTAGAAGCACAACGAGTCATGGTATATCATTCTCGAGATATCTGCATTAAAACATGGTAAATGACAGATTCTCTTTATCAAGTTCTTCAAACCCTTACACTCATCTTTTATTTGAATTTTGTAGGACATTGACTTGTTCAAGTATGCCTTTGCTACCCAAATAGTGAGAGATTTACCTTCTTCATAAATGTAATTCTTTAAAATCCTTAAGTTCTATGCATTTCTCTAAGTGAGCTTGAAATTAGTGGATTTGGTCTTAGACCCATAGCCCTTTCCTTTTTCACCCCTGGGGGGATTAGAAAGTGGGTAACTACTGGATATAACTATATTCATGTCGCAGAACTCGATATCCACATCCACCCACACTTTAATTATAGAATAAAGAATCCTTACTGGATAGCCCTAGTGAATCACAGGTTTAAGAACTTCAAGGATGCTATTATAACACAAGTGAAATGTTGTTTATAATTTGACACTTTAGTCATAACTCTCCCCAACTTTACTCTTTCTTTGTGTGACCATAACTTAGTAAATAGTTTAATAATAATAGTTTATATTCCTTTAGATATGAAACACAGTAGTATTTATGCTACTATAGGTACTAGATTAGTTTTTAAGCTATTCTAAAGTGTTAGCATTAAAACTCTCCTACCCTTTGGAGAGTAGTCAATGTCTTGTGGAATGACAAACATAGAATATGGATCTACTTTAAACATAGAGGATCTACCAATTCACACCCTTTATCCCTAACTAGATTATACCCTAGAAGATTTCTATGAACATGTCATACCAAAATGATTAAACCATAACTTAGGGAAAATACATTATTGGATGAGTTTAAAAAATCTAAAATTCTCAAAAATAGATTCTTTCAATCCTACTAAGCAAGGTGAGTCCTCACAAAGAAAAGTCTTACCCATTAAGAATCCCTCTGCTTTAATACTTGGAAGAAGATTCTTCCATACAACTTTGAAGAATGATGATACAATGATCTTAGCCTCAAAAGAAACCATACGAAGCATCTTTAAGAACCTAGGCATCACCTATAGTGTAGATAAATTCCTAGGAAAGATGCTAAGATAGACCTCTGCTAAGGTAGTAATCCCTGAAGAAACACCTAAGCAATCAAGGCCTAACAAAAACCCCATCAAGACCATTGAGGAAGATAAACATATGAAAATTATAGAAACCACTAATTTATGTAGTGATTCAAAACCTTATACACACCATTCTACAGTCAAGTACAACCATTAGTACCATTGTGTAGAATGCGATGCTTTGCTTCGAATCAGTATGAATACCTCAAAGGAACCTAAAGCCAAGGAGGAGCCAAAAGAAAAGGTACACACTCTTTTCCAAAACTTATCTATAGATCCACCAACAAACACCATTAGGTTACAAAAATAGGCTAATACAAGGATTAGTGATATACTAAATCAAGTGTATATGATAGAAAGTAGGTTATAAAAAAATTTCCAAAAAATAGATAAGGCCTCTGAAGGCTTGAAGAATGTCTAGAAGAAATGGGTTTCAAAAGAGAAAAAGGAAGAGTCCTCCCAACACGCTATACTAGAATATGGTACCAATACGGATTCCCCTAGTTCCTTACATGACAATAGATCTTAATATAGTAGGGAAAAAAAGGAAAATCAAGGGTTAATGTAAATGAAGAATCAACATTAGGCCCAATGTTCATCACAGATGATGAAGGGAATGAGAGGAGGACAAAATTGGACTACGAGGAAGAAAACCTAATGAAGAACCCCAAAATCTATATCCAAGCCTCTGAAAATTATCAGATAATAGCCACTAGAATGAATAGTAAGCGCAAATCTAAGTTTAACTTAGATCACATTTCAAGAGAGACAAATGGTTATTGATCAAATTATAGGCTTTATAGATCATCAGGTCATACTAAATAAGAAAACATCCAAGCATGTCATTCAAAACACCATCTTCAACTTTACCACAGACTTAAGATGATGGTGGAATCAAATAGATGCTGATATTAAAAGAAAGTTGCTAAATGGACCATCTATCATATTTATTAATGCCATAACTAAAGAGTTCTTAGAAAATAAAGATAACTATGTTACTGACTGTAGAGAATAGTATTTTTCTACTAAGTTACATAGAATCCAATATGTCCATAGCTTCTTAGATCAAATGGAGGACTCATATTATTGTGAAAAGCTAACCCATGATAAGGTTGCAAAGGAACACCTCCTAGGTGATATGCTTCAACCTTTTACTAAGAAATACTAGTAAGAGATTAAATATAGGAACAACACTTTAGATGATACGAGTTTTAATTATATTAGAAAACTTATACAAGAAGTAAATAGAGAACTATTTCAAGACATAAAAGCACAAGCCATCAAGAAACAAATTAATAATAAATTAAGAAAAACATTCTGCCAAAAAATCTACCCTAAAAACCATTGGAAAAATCATCCTACTACTTCTTGTTGTCCCAAAGCTCACTATAAACATTGGAAACCCAAATGAAAAAAATGGTGACATAAACATCCATCGCATCCATGTCCAAATCAAGGATTCCATGGAATTTTTAGACGAAGAAAGCAAAAACTTTCAAAAGATCAAGTTAAATGATTTATCTACCAAGGGAATCATTTTGCTCAAACTTGCCTAGAGAAAGGTAAACATTCTCGGCAAGTTAATTTTATAGAGCATTATAATTTATCCAAGAAATATTATGAATACATCATTGATCCTTTTGTTGAGTTTGAACTTCATGACATTTACATTGAGTCTAATGAGTACTCTAATAATGTCATTAGTCATTCTAACCCCTCTTTTTATGATTGCGGGGTGGGGGGAATGTTGGGGGGAAAGGGGGAGGGGAGATACTAATGATTTTGGTGTTTTTTATTGCCATATGAACTAAGGTAGAAGTAGTAGAAGACCTCTTCTTAGAATAGTCACCTCATGATATGTCGAAACCATATATTTAGAGCCCCTCTCAGAATGACCTCTGGATATGAGTGATCTTGACCTAGTAGAAAATGATCCAACCTATTAGATCATAAAGTCACAATTGAGAAAATTAGAATCCTAGTTAGATGACATTTTTATAGATGACATTCACAAGATCATGTCATTAAAAAGAAGAATTAAAGAAAAGAATCAATAACTAGATAAAGAGAGATATCTGATAGAGGAACACATATTCAAATATCTAGACTCTCAACCACTAGAATCTGAAAAAGATCTAAGCTCCGAATCAGAAGGCAATACCAAAGAGAAAGAAGAAGAAAAGGAGGAACAATAGGGAAACATACCTCCTTTAGATGAATCATTGCTAAGAATGCATAAGTTATCTCAATTGAAAAAATACATACAATGGGCTACAGATGAATTACAAGAGCTAGAAAAAGTCAAAGAAAGCTATCAACGGTAGAGGTATGAAGAGGAAACAAATGCCATGGTTGTGAATATAGTAAACTAGAATATCTACTCTACCCTTATGTAAATTTATGATAAAGTTTGAAAATTATAAATCATATCCAATAGATGTCCTCATAGATAGTGAGGTGGAATGTGATTCCTTCACACTTCTAGGAAAAGAAAGATAAAACATTTGTTACCTTCAACACCTAGAAAGCCCCATTAGAATATCAAGCCAAGATCCCAATAAAGACTTCTAATAATAGATTAATCTATGTAGAAGTATACCATTTCGATATGAAATCATACAATCTATTAATAGGTATGGATAACTTAAAAAGGTTAGAACCATATACCATAGGTAAGTCTTTATGTTTTGCTAGTTGATAACAAGTTTTATAGGAATAATACTTATAGGGAAAGGTTTTAGACTCTCCAATAAGTTAAGACAAACAAGAAACCATGGGTAATCAACAATGTGGAAAAATTCAAAAACCAATTTGAAGAGATTCACAAACAACTATTAACCTTACTCCATGATGATCCTATAGTATTTAGAAATAAGAAACAACATTGGTCCATAATTGAACTAAGAGATGATATAAAGATAAAAGTAAAAGCACGCCACATCGCTAAGGCTTTAAGGCTAGTCAAGTTTGCTTCCTCATCCTCCTAGCTCATTCCTACATGACATCATAAGCACAGCAAGTGGCATCTATGTAATAATATTGTCAAATAATGTAAGGATAATGTAAAAGAAATTAATAATAATGGTTATATGAGCCAAAACCCATTAAGTCAAAGGCCAAATGAGGTTCAAATATGACCAAAAAATGTTGTAATGGGAAATATAAGATTAAACATGGTCAACTATGGTTACAGTTTTCCTAGTTTTAACATGGTTAGTCGAGCCCACATTTTGCTAGTTTTAGGCCTTAGCATGCCATTAAATTGTTAGTTTAAGGCCCTTTGTAGTAGGGTCTAATTTTGCTAGTAAGGTCATTATAAGGAAAAGGTAAGGCAAAACTTAATAAAACAAGAGAAGATTGAGTAAAAACATTGTAAAGATGGTATAAACTAGATGACAACATATGCAAATGGTCTTGAAATTAATATATGTTTAACAAGGTATATATATATATGTTATTTTTATTATATTTTTATTTTTACTTTTTATTATTATTATTTCAGTAACTATATAAAAAGGGATCTTATGGAATATGAAATTAAAGTGTCAGAGATATGAAATAAATTGAAGATGTGTTAAAGATAAAAAATAAAAATAATAAAATAAACATAAATTTTTACAGGCCCTGTTTGCCCTGCGATAGGTTGTGGAAGCCTTGGAGGAGGGCGCGCAGGCCCACATCTACATTTTTCGGCCATGTCGAGGTGGGCATTCCATTTGTGGTAGGGCATCACTATGTGCATGGCACCGACGTTCTCAAGAAACCTGTGCTCTGCAACCGAGTGCAACTGAGGAGAAGAAGGATCATTGCATAACGCCACTGGCAGACCCTCTTTTTCTTTACAAACTCTACCGTCGCCACCGCCGATGATCCTGCTGCCACCAGTATCACGCCCGTAGTACTTGGAAAAGTGTTGGATGAATTGGTCAGTGCAGGAGCGCTGCGATTAAGCATCCCCAACGAGCTTGGCCATGCATGCAATGGTGGATTCAAAGGACATGGCGGTGATATGCAGTGGTCAAGAGCCCCAGGATGTGGTGCTGGATTGTGGCACCCACGCTAGTCCACGCTGAGCAGCATGGATGCAGGGGGGAGTGCATTTCACGAATTTGCGAGGCTGATCAACATTCCATGGACTTGCAGGATTGATCTGCAGAGATTCGACTCCGCTGTTGCCGCTCTAAGCGGCGGGGTAATCGGCCAGGCACAGGGACGAGAAACGGCAAACAGTGGCACACAGCGGCAATACAGGCACAAGTGGGTAGCAAAGGCATCGAGCGGGGGCTTGCGAATAGTGGTGATCATGGGCTGTAGCAGGCAGGTCACGGATGGTGGGGAAACTCCATTTATCACATCCACACTGGATCCACGCTGCCTAGCGTGGAAGATACAGTGTTGGATCGTGACATCCACGCTGGATCCACATTGACCATTGTGGATGAGCATGGATGAGGGGGCAGCGTTACATGGCAGGGCAGCATCCACGCTAGATCCACGCTGACCAGCATAGATGAGCGTGGATGAGGGGGGAATGTACAGCAGTGCACAGTAGATGGCAGGGTGCAGGAAGGCTTTTCTACTATGCTGTGCAACAGTATTGAGGGTTTTCTGTGGTGGCGGATAAGGTTTTCATCAGCAGCAGATGAGGGTTTGGTGTGCCGCAGCACACAAGTCAAAGTGCAATAAATCACCAAGCAAAGTGTGTGCTTACGACGGTGCACTGGTTGCATTTTCACAGCGATCCTGCACTACACCTGTGCCATCGCCGCACCTGCAGGAAGTAGAAATGACATGAAGTTAAGGTTTAGCGCTGGGAGTGGAGATTGGTTTTTGCAAAGCGGCACAGCAAAGGGTATGTACGGTAGGCTAATCGGCAAGGGTTTAGTGTAGCGTGCGCAATGGAGGTGTGGTGCACACCTAGTGGTGGACAAGGACAAGTGCCAGGCATGGGTAATGCGTGGAAGTGGTGATGTGCATGGTGCAAGTGGACGGGTGTTCCAGTAACACAGCCACAATGTAGGGTTTTCGATCATGCTAGTGTTGTAGAAGGTGACAGGCAACGGTAGGCTACAAGGTGGTGTAGCATGTGAGGACGACCAAGCGACTAGCAGCCATGCAAGTGGTAGAAGGATGATGTCATAGGGTGGTGCAAGCCTATGGAGATGTAGGGTGAGGAGAATGACATAGTGTGAAGCTGCTTTAATTGTAGGGCTACCCCACTCCTAGGGATCTCACGATCATTCCCAAGCAAGCCTACGTGCCTTGTAGACCATGTGTCCTTGATTTCTCTTTTTTTTTTTTAATTATTATTTATCGGAAAGGGGAGGTAGATGGTAAAAAAATAAAAGAAAATTTGATACATTTTTGTACATAATCTAAGCAACATGAAAACCTTAAAAGCATATAATACTCCAACCAATATAAAGACCCCAACACATTTATACCAACACAATGAAAGCAAGTAATACTTGAGCAAATTGCAAGATGGAGCAATAGCTTCGAAGATAAATAAAAGTCTTTATTAACATGAACCTCAAATGTTCAATGGCACACTAAATGTTATGCCAATTATATCCATGCAAGATTCTTTATTGGCTTGACAACAGCTTCCACTTACAAGTAATTTTGCAAGCCGTATATACCCTTTTCCCTTCCAATGCCACTCATCTTGTATTCTCCAAATGGAATGACTACATTGAACACATCAAAGCAATTCACCCAAAGTGTTCTAGCTCTTAGTGTCCAAGTCAAAGTATTTGCTGTGTCAAGGCTTTTGGTGAACACCCCAGCAGCTAAACAATTCTATCATACATTTTCTCTTTCTATGACTTCATCAAGCATTTTGAATTTCAAAATTGACTAGGCCGGGCCAAAACTCTCATCCATAGCAATAAGCATGCCATCTTAAACATTTGAGAAAACTATGGGCATGATATAAAAGTCCTTTGCTCCTATTTGTTCACCTCTAGTTACAAGGTTAGCACCATTTTCTTTCCTAGCCTTTATGCCACTCATAACTTTGTTGGATACTCTTAATCAATTTGAGGTCCTTGTTCAAAACCTTTTTTTTTTTATGATCATCACATTGTGTGACTATGCTACATGTTAGTTTTAGATTTTTATGTTTTATATGCTTCATATAAACATAAATAGTAAATGTATTAAGGTCATCAACTAAAACTAATAGATAAGAATGTGTCATAATGATAATTGTGAACCAAGGTACATCTAGTTTAAGTAAACTCATATATGATGTCATCAAGTAGATTAGCTAAAAGGTAATTATGCTTTCTAGTTTTAGGCCCTAGCAAGCCATTACTTCATCAATTTTAGGCCCTAGCAGGCCATGGTATTGCTAGTTTTAGATAACAACAAGCCATAGTACTAGTTTTAGGCCTTAGTGGACCATATTGCCATACATTGTCTATCAATCATGGGATGCTCTTGAAAGAGGATATAAGGATAAGACCAACAATGAAATAGGATATAATGTCATGAGAGTAAACAAATGATCCTTAACAAGAGAGAGGATAAGGTGCTTACTAGGAACTTCTTGTTTGATCTTTAATAGATCAACAAATCTTTTTCACATACTCTTATGCTCACCATATTCTTTTATTTAGCATGGCTATCTACATGCATTTTTATTGGTCATTTATTGTCATGGAGTTGATGCTACTAGCATCATTATTATCTTTATTATTGATGGCCCCAGTCTAAGTGTCGGGAGTTTCCTCTTGGAACTCCACCCCTGAGCCTCAATTGATGTTAACATAGTTAACTAAGGGTAGTGACACATTGTTCCCATGGATCACAATTTCCCCACCTTTGTATGGAAATTGAATCTCCTAATGTATAGGAGATGAGACTGCATGAAGCTTAGCCAATGATGGACTTTCTAGGATCAAGTTAAAGCCAAGTGTCTCTTCAACTACTAAGAAGTTGGTGGATGTGGAAAACTATTCCCTGACTATGAAATCCAAGAAGATAGAACCTCACATTGCTACTCATGAGTCATTAAATAACTCAAGTGCTAAGGTGGTGGTCACTAGGATGTTTTTAGTTAGGCCTTACTTGTTAATAATGGAATATGGTTTCAAATTCATTGTTGCCCCATCATCCACATGAACATGGTGAACCTTGTATTTGCCAACATGTGTGGTAATAAGTAGAGGATCGAATAGCACTTCTTTATTTCAAGAGTTGATTTTTACTTCACTATCATGAAAGTTGAGCATGGGTTGATGCTTGTTTTCTCTAAGTGCAAGCTACTCAATGATAGAGTGAATCAGATCTCTATTGGTGAGCAAGTCTCTACCTATAGGAATAGAGGTTAACACTTGAGCTAATGCATTCCTATATGCAAGAGAGGGCATGACCAATTCGTACAAGTTTGATGATGTGTTCTTTTGCTTAAGGGATTGTTTGGCTTATTCCATGATTGCAAGGAAGCTCTTTCCTTTGGATTGTGATGTTTCCACCTTGGTGGTTCTAACCTCCTCCATGCTTCATAGGGTTTGTAGCTTATGTTTTGGTGCATGCACCTTGGGCCCCTTGTCCATGGGTGTGGATTCTCTTGGTGTAGCTCTTGGTTGATTACCTTCAATAGGCTTATTTGTTGGTTTCGCAATAGGTTTCTTTCATTGCTATTATGATGATGGTTTCTTGCTAACCACCAAGTTGTGGATCACCATAGGTGCACTTTGATAATGGATTATTGTAGGCTTACTTGTTGAAGGTGAAGGAACATAAATAATAAATAGTTCCCTAGGTTCTAGAAGATTAGCAACTCATTGATTACATTATGATGTTGAAGCCATTGAAGGGGGGACACATATGATGAAAGGCTCCTTAGGGGCTAGAGGGGGTGGTACCAATATAAAGAAGGGCTTCCTAGGTTTTGTGGTTTGGGATCATTTAATTTCTTAGGGGGATTAGACCATTTAATTTCTATGAAGAAGGCTTCAGTATAGGAGTTGTTGTTAGCATTTGGAGAGTTGGACTATTCACTACCAACTCTATATAGTTTATCATATTTTGAAGGTCATTCTTTAATGTTACACCAAAATCAATGTCATGACAAACCATTTGATGATAATGATAATACCTATCTAGTCTAAAGTACTTCAGTAGCTCAAGATCATGTTTGGTAGCTATCATTGGGTTTCTAGCTATGTCCCAAAGATGATCATGCCTCTTACAAGCCTCTTCAAATAGTTTCTTATGTTGTATATGGTTGTCTTTAAGAAACTATTCTAAGAGCTCATAGGGCTTTAAAGGTAACCTTGCATACTTAGAATTATCACTACATCAAAAGTTTGATCTTGATTGATTTGGGGCATAGGAAGTGAATGGTTGTGATGCATTAAGGGATGTGTTGCATAATGGTGATCCCCATATTTCTCCTTATTTTATCTCTTTTGCTACTGCAGCCACAATTGTATGTTCATGCTTGGTTTTATTCCTATCGTTTCTTACATGTTGGTTTTTATAGGCCATGTAGGCCAAGTTGTTGCTAGCCTTAGCTACTTTCGTAATGTTCTTGATTTGTGAGAAGGCTTGGCTTAGTGATCAAGGCTCTAGGTAGTACAACTTTGACTTGATAAAGTCATTTACTATTACCTTATAGAAGGCCAAAATTTGGGTTTTAGAAATAGGCTCTAGGATCTCGTTAAGTGTTGAGTTCCATCTCTGAATGAACCTTTTAATTAGTTCAATTGGCCCTTGCCTCACCTTCATCAATTGGTCTAATGTAGCATCTAGCTTCAAGTTGTATTTGAAGTAGTTGAAAAATTGGTTAATCAAGTCCTCAAGGAAAGAGATGGAATCCCTAGACAAAGTTCAATACTGATTTAGAACTTTACTCTTGAGGGAGATGGAAAAATTTTGGAATATCATAGGAGGCCAAGTTTACAAAAAGAGGCACTCAGACTAGAATATTACTAGATGTGCATTGGGATCCCTTTACCATTGTATTTGATGAAGGTTGGAATAGGAAAGTCTATGGGCAAGGTTATTTGAGATACCATAAGGCTTATAGGATCATTTGGATAGAAATCTAGAACCTTGACTATTTGAGTTATCTTGGCTTTAAGTCTTTGTAGCTCTTTGGTAAGGTCTTGGATCATTTTGAAGGCTTGATCTAAGTCTTGAAACATCCTTTTGAACTACGGTTCTTGTGTTGATGGTTGAGAGAGGAGTTGTGAGACTTTGGGCCTCGTGATTGGTTGTAGTATCAAAGGAAGAGGATGGTTTATGGTGGTCATAGATGGGCTAAATAAGGAGAAAGCTATTTGTGCAAGAAATTAAGGCACAAAGGGAAAAAATGGAGGATGAGGCTTATGTTTCTTAGGGTCCCAATGAGGGTCCCACTGGTATAACAAAGGGAGATGGTGAGGTAGACATCACCATAGCTGGGTGAAAAAAGTTAGGTTGTAAGGTAAAGGGCATCAATGATAATAAGGAGGTGGATTGGGACACTAGTTTTTTCTAGTGTGTGGTGATGACGAATGCAGACCCACACATGGTAGAATGGATAAGGGGAGAGTTGGGTTGAGGGACTTCTTCCATTGATGAGGTAAAAGACATGGATAAAGGGTGTGGTTGTTTAGGGAGCCGAAGATTAGAAAAGACTTTCAATAAAAGTATTTGGCTTCTATTTGACCTCATAGTCATCTTCCTCTCCTTGCTAATTTTTGAGCTAATTTCCTCACTAAACTCCTCAACCTCTATGAGTTGTATGAGCATTTTTGCATGAAATCCTATTAGGGAAATTTGGTCATAAGGGGATGGAATGTATTCTTTCCCATCCCATTGTTTGATTCTGAATTGATTCTTAGCAATAGATTTGGATTGTGATATTAATAGACTATATTATATCTTAGCACAAAGAAAGTTGTAGAACTCCTCATTAATAACTGTGAAATCTAGATTTTTGTCTTTTTGCTTAAGTGATTTCCTTGATTCTATAACCATGAAATCTTTTGGATCATAGATACATATTGCATCTTGGATAGATACCATATTTTTTAGGTTAACAAGCAATACGATTGATTAGTTGAAAGGCATTACGAAAATGTTAAAGCTTTCTTGACAAAATGTTAAATTTATGGCTAAAAATAGAAATTCCTGCAAGTGGAATTTACAAAAGGCTAAAAAACATAAGAAATGGCTAAAAATAAGTCATTTACTATAAATATTAAGGTAGTTGTCAAAGGGGGTATTTCTCCTTACTAAAGATGGTAAAGGATCGTATCAACCCCACCCATGGTAGGCTTCCTAGCTACAAAAGAATGATAAAATATGCCCAAAGCAAGTCACTCACTATAAATGGTAAGGGGGTTGTCAAAGGAGCATATACTTTTTACTAAATATAAAAAGTGATGGTATCAACCCTACCCACACTATGCTTCCTAATTGCACCTATGCTAGATTTAGTAGGGAAAAAGAGAGGAGGCATAAGATGGGAGATCTTACATCTTTCTTTTCAATGTTGGTGGAGAGGGGGTTTAATTTTTGGAAAGTATGATTTTTCTTGTGCAAGAATAAAGTAGAAACTTTAATTTTTCCAAAATTATGTTTTTTTTGTAGGCTACTAACATTGGTTTTGTTTGGAAAATTTTTTACAATAAGGGGGCAAGATTTTGGATGGAACACTGATGTTGGTTTTGAAATTCGCAGCAACTACTATGAATTTTCTGTCAAAACTCAAACACCCATGGTGAGGGGGGTAGATCTTCAACATTGAGGAAGGTATGACACACAACCACACTAGCTCTAAAATTTCCAACAACTACTATTAAATTTATGCCAAAACCCAAACACCCACATTGGATTTTTGGTAGTATGGAATGGGTTTTAGCATTGGGTTTTGATAGTAGAAATAGGGATTGACAAAATTTGCAAAAACTGTTTCAAAGATCTCAAAATTTTCAAGTTGCAAACAATGTTAGCACATTGGCAATAGGTTTGGTCATAGAATCTAGTTGGAAGCCCTCCTTCAAGTGCCAAAAATCTATTACAACCAAAAAATTTGATCACTGGAAAATCAAAAGTCTCAACATAGTAGCCTCAACCCAAAATCTTTAGGGTCTTCAAAAAAATGAGATTCAAGGTGCTCTAGATAGTTAGATAGATTACCTAGGGACTTCAAAAATGCAAAAATGGGGTAATGAAATGAAATGTAAATGCAAATCTAAAAATTTAAATGCACTAAAGGAAAAAATAATTAATCTAATTCATACATAAACCAAAACTGTAAACTTTATTTCTTAGAAAAAATAAGGAGAGTTTAGAGATTATGTACAAAATGTGCCTGAGAGAAAAGAAGGGGGGTTCACTTGGGCAAGGATTTAGAGTTAGTTGAAGCCAAACAATCAACTCCATGATCTAGATGATCTACCACTCTTGATGTTGTCAAACCTCTACTACTTCTCCAAATCTACAGTGATGGCTGTGTTAGGGATTTAAAAATGTGAAGAATTTGAGCAATAAAAGTGGTCTATGCTAGAATTTGAGGATCCCATGAGCACAGTGTGGAAGCCACATACTCATAAATTCCAAGGAGGATAATAGGGGTATAAGGACATAAGGGTTCCACACTAGAAGGCTCCAAGAGGTTACATTTCTGCAAATTTGCAAGAGCTCTTAAATACCCAAAATGCCAAATGCTCAAAAAAATACCAAATTCTGAAATCCCAAAATGGTGTTTGGAGTTGGTTTTCATAGGTTTGGGTTATGTATTATGCTATAAATTGGCTATGATTTGGCTAAAAATTGCTACAAATTTCTACCATGTACAAGTAAGGTGGTTGCCCAAATTTGGGAGGGTTGCTATGTAGGGAAGGTGCCACACCCCCATGGCCATTCTATTTACCAAAAATAGTAATGGGGGAACACCATTCATGTTAACTTTGTTTTTCCATGCTAGGTCTTCTACCATACTTGTAGGAGTACATGGTCACTGTTGAAGTCAATGAAGTATTGAAATTTGACCCATGTTACTTCTACACTAGGGGTAAGGTGTATCAATGCTGAGGGAATGGACCTCAATGCTTAGGGGGAAGGTCAAACCATCCTCCACACTATACATGATTGTAGTAACCAAAAACATTAGTGGTTGGAATACCAAGGAGTTCATGGGTGCATAGCTTGACCTCATGTACACGTGAGGGCTTGCTAAAGGCAAAGATGGGATGCCTTGAAGAGTTTTGCAAGTAAATAGGGACTTATGAGATGCAAATGCCAAACAATGCTAAGCATCGAGTAGTGTTTAGGGTGTTAACAATGTCAAGGGAGGTGAGCATAGTCAAGGTTTTCCATCAAAAACAAAGGTGTCAATGTGTGGCTATGCATGAAAATAGTAGAAAATGCAAATGAAATGCCAAAAATGCAAGTAAAAATGTTAAAAATTCACAAAAGAGAGTGAGAGAGAAAGCAGAACACCACCCCAACTAAGGTTGAGTGTAGTTAACTTTAGAAGGAAGTGAGAAAGTATGTAGTGCATGACAAGTGCAATGAATAGCATAGTCATAGTCTCAGGGGTGTATGGCCACAAAGATTAATGTTTTGCTATAATGTCTATGCTTGCTAGATTAACTACCATAGTGTGTAGTGGACTGCAGTGGTCTGCAGTATCCTACGATGAGCTATAGTGGTGTATAAACTTGCCAAATGCTAACCCAAAATTTTCCAATGCCTTAACTTGCCAAAATGTCAAATGCACTTCAAATTTTTGACAACATTCAAAGTTAACAACCCCTAAAATGTCAAGAACCAGGGTATTTATATGCCTAGGGTTAGTGTGACATGCAAATTAGCTACGACATGACAATGCGATGGTTGGGACTGCATTGCACTCAACTATGCTCTCCATTAAGGCTAGTAGTGTTATGCTCTATCAGGCTCTATCAAACTCTACATGATTGCAAAACTATGACTACACTACCAACTACATGTGCATGCATTGAAAAGACCACAATGTACCTAAAAATATGCTTGGATACTACAATGTCCACTATCTTAAGTTAGGTCAAGCATAGTTACAATGTGGGACCAAAAGGGATATAACAAAGATGATTTTTTGCTAAATATGCTTGCTAGAGGTGTGTTGGAGTTGAGATAAATGCTGGTGTTGCATTGTGGAGGCCTTTGGAGACTGTTCTGGCTAACTATGCTTGACTACACCTTGCATTGGGGGAGAGCATAGCCTCGACACTTAGAAAATTTCTCCAAAACTAGGTCTTCCATGCTAACTATGCTTGACTACACTCCAAGGTAGTGAAGAGCATAGTCTCAACACTTAGAAAAATCTATAGTAGGTAGCTTAACACTTAGAAGCTTTTGCAAACTAGCCTTTGTGTTAACTATGCTCTCTACTAAGCTGACTACACCTTGGAGCATTGGAGAGCATAGTCCCAACAATGAGAAAAATTTGAAGTTTCTTGCTTCATGATGAAACTTGGAAAAAATTGCCAAAAAATTAGTTTTTAGATCTGACTATGCTCTTCATTAAACTAACTATGATTTGGGCTAGTGGAGAGCATAGTTCCAACACTTAGACAAATTTGTAGAAAGTGGCCTCATGCTAACACTTACGAAAATTTGTAGTCAAGATGATATAGCCCAAATTTGGTGGTGCCTCATTGGCCCCTCTCTATGGATGTCTAGAGGAGAAGCTCGAGAGATGTTAACAAACAATAGAAAAACACCATAGTAGGTTTGGCACCAACATCACTTGTCAGTACCTAATTGGATGTTGTTACACCATGCTTAAGAGTCTTGTGGATGGCGGTATGCTAGGAGTAAAAGGTATGGGCAACTTGCTAGGGGTAGAATAGAAGATGAAGTGTAAGAAGGGTGTCATGATGTAGGATGTGGAGTCAACATGGTTGATGATGATCATGGCACCAGTGTTTCTTGCTCTTGAAAATTTTGACCTCTCATTGGAGTGCTCATGAGAGAATTAGTGTGGATTCACAGCTGGACCAGTTGCAAAATTGTAGTGTTGCTGATTTTATTGGCAACATGCCTTTCCTGCTTTACTCTTGTTTTTTTTTCTTTTTTTTTCTTTTTCTATTTATTTTTGATTTTTATGCTTTTTTTTTTGCTTTTAGGGTGAACATGCTTTAGGTTAAGCACATTGCTAAATGCTAGATACAAGGATGCTTCTCATCAAGTGGGCTGCATGCCACTGGATGGGCTTTGCATTGATGTTTGTGAAACCATGTCACATTTGTAGGATAAGTGTTTTCTCCCTAGGATGACTTGTGTTACATTTGCCTAGGCTTTGACCAACTAATAGATGCTCCCCATAGGACAACTTATGTTATTTCCACCTTGGGTTCTACAATTTGACTTGTAAAGGGTGCCATGTGTTCACAGTATGTGTGTGTTAGAGGGATTTGCAATCATTGACTATGTAGGGAACAAGGGAGTATTGGAATGCAAAAGTAGATGTGGGTAGGCTATAACGAGATAGGGGGAATGTGCATTCTTGAGTGGTCAGCTAGTCCAATCATGCACATCAAAGTGCTATTGCAACTTGCTATTGTGATGAGATGCATATCTACATGATGACTTGGGGCTTCATCTTATAAACAAAACTCAGAGAAGACAAGGAAAACATACATTACATAATGCAACTAAAATGCTAGGGTGTAGAAATGCTACAAGTGCTTCAAAGGTTGAACCAATTGTAAGTGTTCAAAAATCTAGTAAAATGCTAAGGGAAAAAATGCTGCCAATGCTTCAAAGGCTAAAGCAATGGAAAGAGCTCAAAAAAAATTAGAAAAATGGTGAGAGACCATAATGCTGCAAGTGCTTCAAAGGATGAAGTGATGATAAGAGCTTAAGAAAATCAGTAAAATGGCTGAGGACCATAATGCTGCAAGTGCTCCAAAGGTTGAAGTAATAACAAGAGCTCCAAAAATCAGAAAAGTGGTGGGGGGGCCATAATGTTGCAAGTTTTCCCAAGGCTACATCAATTACAGGTGCTCCATTCTGGGACTGTAGGATCCCTACCTACATGATGTAGAAACGTTGGGGGGGGGGGGGGGGGGGGGGGGGGGGGAGGGGGGGACGAAGTTAGAATTATTCTCACTCGCTTGCTTGTAGAATTATGCATGACTAACTATGAACCCAGTTTAAGGTCTTGCTAGATCATGACTTTGCTAGTTTAAGGTCCTAGTAGATCGTGAACCCAATTTAAAGTCCTAGCAGACCATGGTGCACTAGTTTATACTCCTAGAAAATTTCTATGTGTTATTTAAGCATCATGGTAAATAAGCTATGCTAGTTTAACATCATAGTGGATGAATCCTAATCCAATTTAGCATCATAGTGGATGTGCTATTGTGCCAATTTAATGTCATGACCCAAGGATGAACTATGCTAGTTTAATGTCATAGTGAATGAATGCTATGCTATTTTAACATCATAGTAGATGTGCGCTTTGCTAGTTTAACATCATAGTGGATGTATTGGGTTTGTACCAGTTTAACATCATAGCGGACAAATGTTGTTCTACCAATTTAATATCATGACCCAAGGACAAATGTTGTGCCATTTTAACATCATGGAAAATATGTGTTATGCTAGTTTAACATCATAGTAGACGAATGCTCAGTGCCAGTTTAATGTCATAGCAGATGAATGGTATGGATGCCAGTTTAACATCATAGTAGACAAGTGTTTACCTTATGCTAGTTTAACATCATAGTGAATGGATGCTTACCATGTTGAATCGATGTGTAACGTTGCATGCTAGGCATAGTATGGATTTAGGTACGAATGGTTCATTGGATTGGCAAACTCATTCCCATCTTGATCAACAAGCTTGAATACTCCATTATCTTAGGCCTTAGTGACCAAGAAAGGACCTTTCGAATTGGTTGAGAACTTGTCCACATCTTCATGAATGACCTTGAGGACTAGGTCCCCTTTCTTGATCGGGCACAAATGCTAGTTGTGACAATGCTTTTGTTGTTTTTTTTCTTGATACCATTCAATAAGATCAAGAATTTTCATGCACTTCTCCTCTATTGAGTCAAGGTCTATGGTCCTCAAATCATTATTTTGTGCTTCATCGATGAAGTTTGATAGGATTACCTAGAGTGATGGAATCTACAATTCAAGGGGAAAAATTGCTTTAGACCCATAAACAAGGTTGTAAGGAATTTTACCTATTGCTATTTGGTGTGTCATGTAGTAGGCCTAGAGTTTGTAGACTAGTGACTCATGCCATTGTCATTTGCTATTTCTTAGCATCTTCTTGAGAAGATTAATGATGACTTTGTTAAGGGCCTCTACTTGGCCATTTGCTTGAGGATAGTATGGCGATGAAAAGAAATGTTTGATGTCAAAGCACTCACAAAAGGCTTTAGTTTTAGCACTGCTAAATTGTGGCCAATTTTCTATTACTATGATCATGGGTAAGCTGATATGGGTCACTATGCTATCAAGCACAAATTTGCAAACCTATTATGATGTCATATTCCTAAGGGGAATAGCCTTAATCCACTTGGTAAAATACTTGATTGTGATTATTATGAAGATATGCCCTATAGAGAACTTAGGCATTGTGGGTTTGATGATGTCCAAGCCCCAACATTGGAATGGCCACATGATCTATGTTGTGTGTAAAACAAACTAGAAAAAAATTAAGTGACACATATCATAACCAAGTTAATGTGCACAAATGAATAAAAAGATATGTAAGGAAAATATACCTACGTATGCATAAGGGCTATAAATAAGGGTAAGCATGTATGTGCTGGTTTTAGGTCTTGGCAGACCGTAGATGCATCAAATGTGCCATTCCAAGGAAGATTGGTTGTGCTTGGGAAGTGAAATTAGCTTAGGCATTCACTGGATTACAAAACATTGAAAATTATTTTTGAGTATGGGTGACTACACTCTCACCAAACTATGCTCTCACTCAAAAGTTGAAAATCTTGGCTAAGTGTTGAACGTAGTCCTAGGTTGGTGGGTCATTAAATGACCCCAAGAGGATATATAGGCATGTTTTCACTATGGGTAAGTTGTCATTTTCAAGATTTCAAATGTAAAATTCAAAGCATAGTCTTTCCATTACCGTTGTGCGCTACCAGTGGAGATCATTGTTGGAGCAAGATGACATGTTGAAGTGGACACCTACACCCAAGACTAGAAAATGTGGATGAAGGGGAATGAGCACTAGGTTGCCTACCATAGGAATGCATAGAGGAGAGGAGGCTATTAGCATCTACTAGGTACCCCAACTATGCTTTCCTATTTACTAATTTTTTCATTATTTTTCTTCCATTACAAGGCTTTAGAGCATAGGATTGTTTGGTGCCCTACCATGGCACCCTATGATGGTAGGGGCCACCACCATTACATGTCATTTCAACAATAATGATGACAGGGAGGGGTGTAATGGCTAGGAGGGTTGTGGTCATTTTCTTTTGAATGTTGAAAATCTTAGAGGGTTTAATGCTGACAAGGGTTTCTTCTTTGCATGGGTCGTGGGATTGCCAGGGACACCATGGATTTTTGTGGATTTTGGGATGACCTCATGCAAGGTAATGAATGTAGAAGGGGTTTGGTAAAAAAAATTCAATTTTTGGATTGGGGGATAGGGTGGAGGCTAGCCACATTGTGCACGACTAGGGCTATGGGGTGAGGGTTACAAAGGTGATTGCACCTTGCAGTGTTGCCATGTAGCCCCAGGGGCCATGGGGGCACTTAGCACCAAGGTGTGTTTTCTATTCCTATTTTTTGTATAAATTTTTGCAAAAGGTTTAGGGCAATGATGATGCAGGATGGGGAAAGGGTACGGCTTGTTGAGCACGATAGGTGCGACAACATGGTAGTGAGTGGAGACTATGCACGGTGGGATGCAAGTGTTGCACATGGTGGCATAGTAGGTGTAGGGTGCACAGGGTGTGATAGGCATGGTGCACGGTGCCATAGTAGGGTGCAATGCACAGAGTGTAGTGGGGCAATGCATAGAGAGTGTTGGGGTGGCAACCAAGACTTCACTTCCTATTGTCATAGCTAGGACTATGCTACCCACACCTTGGAGGCACAATTGATGCCAAATGTTTGACAAAATGGTAGCCCAAAAAGTTAATTTTTTGGGACTATGCTTCTTAAAGAGCATGGTTAGAGAGTTAGAAAAATTTTCAGTTCTAGACCATGCTCTCCATGGAGGTAGCCTAGAGTTAGAAAAAATTTTAAAAATTTTGGACTATGCTCTCCACAGAGGTAGTCTGAAGTTAGAAAAAATTTTGGAATTTCTGGACTATGCTCTTCACTGAGGTGGTCTGGAGTTGGAAAAAATTTGCTAAAATTTTGCAAACTATGCATAATGATAAAATTATGAAATTTAATGATGCTAATCCTATAAACTATAACAATGCTAATCCTATGAAAACATGCTGATGCTAAACCTATGAAATGAAATGTTAATCCTATGCAAACATGTTGTACACCAGTGAGCACTAGGCATGCAAATAATTTAGTTAATGTCTTATACTTGTGAGGTCCCAGAGGGCATTGCCAAAATTAAAGATTTTTATTTGTTCATGTTGTATTATATTAATTTTTCTAACTTATTTTAATGATTTAATGCCAAAATTTGCATCTATGCATCTCACTAATGCTTTGCTTGTTGCTTGGAAGTTGCAGGGTGCTGCTAAAGCCTATCTTGATCATTGTGAAGCTCATGGGCATCCTATGTTGTATGAGAGAGCCTATCCTAAACACAAATATGCTAGATATGTGGGTGGGTGTTTAGATAGTGTGGTTCTAGATAGGGGCTCATGAGTTCTTAGAGTACTTGCTACAGTAGTTTAGTATGATCATGTGGTCACACTTGGTGATGAAGGCTACTAGCACCATCACCAAGATGTTGTTTCTTGGGGTAACTGGGACATCTTGAGGTTTATGTTAGATAAGCCTACTGCTAGTATTCATGGAGCATGTGGTTTGAGTAGAGGTCTAAGGAGTTCTTAGCACCTATCCAAGATATGGCACATGATGGGGTTTGGTTGCTACAATAAGAGAAACATTCTTTTTATTACACTACAAGTGCACACCCTATTCTAGAACCCACTTGGAATCATCTATTGTGCTAGATGGTAAGTGCATTTATGGATTTCATAGTTTGTTTTTTACTACTAGCTCATGTCACATTGCTAATGGCTCATGACTATCGCCAAGTTTAGAGTTGACAAGGAGGGCCTACATGATGAGGTGGATGCTATAGCCTTTGACCCACACTATCCTGGAGGTATTCTCTTTGAGATTGAATGTTCAGGCGGTCATGCTTAAGTAGGTGGGGTCTGATTTGGAGGTCTATCCTACCAAATACCCAAAGGTATATGAGAATTGTTGGATCCATAGCTAGTTGGATGAGGAGTCATCCATTGGTGTGATTAACATTAAGGAGATGCTTGTAGCTCCAACCCCATCTTACACCCCATTTGTGTCATGTATGCATCTATGTTTTGGCTTATGTGGTTGCTTATGTATGCTTTTTAGTTTTCCTTTGCATGATGCTAACATTGGTTTGCCTTTGTTGCAGCAATGGTTGCTTCAAGCGAGGTGACAATGGTCACCACAAGCCACACAGAGGACACCCTCATCATGAAGTATGGTGATGTGGAGGGTGTGTAGCACTGGTTGTGTCATAAACCCTTAGATGTGCTAATTGCTAGGCTCACAGATCTAGGTTTGATGGACCTATTTTTGGCCCTTTTCCCAAGTATCCTGGTGGCTAAAATTGTCACCATCATTGACTCCTTTAGTAGTAACATCAAGCAATTTGTCACCTGAGTGCATGGTGTGATGGTAGTACTTAACCTTAGTGAGGCCTTCTTTACCAACCTCTTTGGTCTTCCCAATAAAGAACTGATGATTGTCAATAAAGCTAGTAGGAATATGGACTGCAAAGGGAAGATTGAGTGGTTGGGATCCATCCAATCTCATAAGGGAATACCAATTAAGGATGTGCTTATGCTTGAGGTGCAGGAACTCTACCCTCTTTTCCATGCTTGTGCCTTTCCAAAGTTGCTCTTCCAAGGATAGATCCTTGAGGTGGAGTAGGCATGGGTGATGAAATAGTTATTTTTAGAGCACATGAGCTTCAATTGGGCTACTTATATAGCTACTAGCCTACACATAGAGATCACTAGGCTACGGTTTAACCTCCAAGTGAGGTCCCATGTCCATTTCACATTCTTCACAGGATACCTGCAAAGATTCATGGACCTCTTGGTTGTGCACAATGGTGGGTGATTGGTTGTGTAGGATTGTCAATAGCTCTCCAAGCCATGGATTAAGCACATGCTCACCACTACATGCATGCAAGACCCCTAGAGGAGATCAATCAATTATTATCCATAATAACTAAGGGTCCCATGGGGCAGTCACATTACTTGTGTGATAGTGTAGGTAAGGGTCCTCTAGTTGGCACCAGGGACATGTGTAAGGTAGATCACTATATTGTAGAGATGGTGGGACTATCTAAGGTAATGATTAAGAGGCCATGTCCTACAGAGGAGGCTGCCCCTAGGGCCAAGAGGCCAAGCAACAAGAAGATTCGCTTTAGGCTTCAAGGCTTACGTGCAAAGGTTTCAAGTTAGTATTCACAAGTTGTTAGATTCATATATTGTATTAATATATGTTTATATTTTTTTAATAATTTTTTTTGTGTTATGCTACTAACATGCATATGCACTAATGTGCTATGCATGTATGTGCTAATTGTAGAGACAAGAGAGAGGGTAGTAGGAGTAGTGGCCAAGGCGGTAGTAGAAGAAGCACTTCCTTAAGCTAAGGAGGGGGAGGCTCATGGGGATGAGTTACCTATGGAAACAGATATCCTTTGATAGTTGGAGGAAGAGGGATTGCTCCATGCCGATGGGGGTAATTTTGACAACCTATTCAATGGTGTGCAACTAGGTGATCCCTTGCACTCACACTTGAGGGATTGCTAGGTAGCTATCTTGGATTGTCATCCATATTTTCTTGCTTGCTCTAACATCCTTAACTATTTGGTTATGTGCTAATTTCATTTTTGTGTCACAACATCAAATTTCCCTACCAGTGGTCTCATGTCTACCTACTGCATTAAGCCATGGGTAGACATGCCTAATAAATTCACCTTCATGGAAGGTATCATTGAGGACATGGTGGACTACCTATAGTAGATAGATCCTGAGCTTGGTATGTGTGATTTTTCTTTACTTTATGTTGGTCTACTATTTGTATTCTTATTTTTTGGCTAAGAATGGTTGCTTGTTGCATGCCTACAGGTCCTAAGCTTTGATGGGATTTGAACAAGGTGGCTAAGATGGATGCCCTCCCTGACCTCCCTCCTAAGATCAATCAGGTGTCTTGTCACATGTATAAGGCCTCTAAAAAATGCACACTTTCCTATGTGAAGGCATTATGGGTCTGTAGGCACTTGAATGAGCACCTATGGAACTATGTGCATAAGTTACAAGAGAGAGTGGCTAGCTAAGATACAAAGATTAGAGATCTTCAGTCAAGATATGATTTTCTAGTAGCTAGAGCTCAGGGAGACAACACCTAGCATACCTCTAAGATAGAGTACATCCAATATTGGACAACACTCAAAGGCAAAAATGAGGCCACATGGGAACTAATTGAGTAGTGGCTATAGATGGATTTGCTTGCCCAAAAGAATAAAGATTGGAAAATTATAGCACTAAGGTGTACCGGTGGAGGCATACTCAAAAGAACCACAAGCACCAATACAAGCATGAGTGCAATGCATACCTATGATGGTACAAAGAGGATTCTACCAAACACCACTACCTTGAGATGTTTCTTAAGGTGATTGGCTAGAGGTAGGCAGATGAGTTGTTTGCTTGACACATAGTGGTGAGTGGCTTTCCTAAGAGGCAAATCATCACACCTTCCATAGAGGCTTCCTCTACCACCTTCATGATGGAGCCACTCATATGGACCACTGCAGATAAAGCCAAGATCCTCATAGGAATTAACTTTGGCTAGGAGGACTAAACGTAACATTTTAAGGCCAAGATCCTCCAATTCTTGGAGGCTGGCCTTTAAAAGTTTCCTCCAAAAGACACCTATGTAGGACCCTCTTAGGTTTGTTGTTTTTTGTTTTCTTTTTTGTATGTTTTGTATTAGCTTGTATAGTACATGTTTGATTACTAAGGATGCCTATTTGTTATGGTTATTTAGGTAGGTACCAAGAAATGCTACAGGCCCTAGTGATGCAGTGGAGGAAGAGGAACCTCCACCCCCACCTAGCACCACTAGTTGAGCATGACCTGATGTACCCCTGCTATTGGATATTTTTCTATTTTTGTTGTATTTTTGCTACATGATGCTACTCATGATATGTACTACTATTTATATGATATTTAATGCATGGATTTGCTATGCCTAATGTGTAATGTGAAATTTTTTCTTTTCATGTTTTATGTTATTTATTATGTGCTTTCTATGGTTATCATGCAATGAGTTAGTATGCTAAACATGCTAAGTTAGGTCTACATGATGATGGTGTAATTAGGCTATTATGAGTCCCATGCTAGTTTAAGGCCATAGTAGGAGGGACAATGCTAGTTTAAGGCCATTTCAAGCTATTATGATTATTTTAGGCTATTTTGGACCATGTATATTGCTAGTTTAGGGCCATTTTTGGGCTGTTGCAAAAGGATTAATAACGGTAGGTTAAGGCCATTCTAGGCCATGCGGTGCCAATTTAGGGCCATGGCAAGCCACATAATGCTATTTCTCTTTTTATGATTTTGTCTTTTGTGATTTTTGTGCATTTTAATATTTTTTATGTGTAAGCTAATAATTGCTAAAAGGTAAACAAAACAAGCGAATGTGCAAACTAAGTAGGAGGCATAAACAAAGTAAATAAATGCATAAACAAAGTAGAATGATGCATAATCTAAACAATCAAGCTAAATGTAAATGCGTAAACAAATGCAGTGTAAGAAAAAAATTTGAAAGGCATTATGTATAGAAGTGAAGGGTAGGTAGGTATGTAGTAAGTTTTGGACTAAGGGGGTACCTTAGTTGTGCAATTGCTTCCTAATCTGGTGCAGATTAGGGGGCACATAGGACCTATACTATACTATGCGATAGTCTCCTTAACCTTCACTTGTGATGTTGAAGGGTAACTCAGCCCATAGAGCATCCTCAAGGAGGTCACTAGCTTCTTTTATCCTTTTGGTTGGGTTTGCCTCATGTGTTTTTTCCTCATCCTTTGTTGCGGATGCATCATGAGAGAACTCCACCTCTGACCCTTGCTCCATGTCTATGTTGCTAATGGCTAGAGGGACTGTAGTGTCATTGTGGATAATAACCTCACCACCTTCATATGGAAGATGGATTTCTTGGTGGATGGAAGAGGATATGGCCCATAACTATGCCAACCAAGGCCTACACAATATTAAGTTAAAGCCTCACATTTCATCTACAACTATGAATCTAGTAGTAGTAGGAAATTCTTCCCCTACCATGAAGGCTGTTGTGATAATTCCCTTTACAATGATGCATGACCCATTAAAGGATTTTAGGAATGTGGTTTTTGTTGGTTTGACCTACTCTACAAGGCCTAGTCTATCAATGACAATGTATGGGATGAAATTTTTTACCACCTCATCACCAGCATGCACCCTCCAAATTTTGCATTGCCTAACATGTATTGTGATGAACATGGAAACTTTAATGACCTAATCATTTTCAAGCTCAAATTTAATCACCTCATTATGAAATGCTAGGGGTGTTGAGCTTGATTCCTATGGTGTGGGAGGCAACATCATAGTGTGGATGGAATGCTCATATGTTAGGATGTCCTTCATGATAGGAATGGAGGTCAATATCCAAACTAGTGCTTCGTGATGGGTAGATGAGGTCATAATCAAGTCATACAAGCTTAGCGTTGTATTTTTCTGCTTTAGTGCCTACTTGACCTAGGCTAATGCATCTAGGAAGTCCTTGCTATTGTCTACCACTTTGTTGGCATTGATGTCTTCCATATGGCCTAAGAGATGAATCTCTCATGGCGGAGACTTAGGCTTGGTTTGTTTGGCCTGTTTGGGGGCCTCAATGCTCAGTTGTAGTTTGCTAGTTATGGCCTTTTTAGCTACTTTAGCCATGGGGACTACGAAAAGGCATACCAGCTTTGGAATATAGAGTGCTCTTTCCTCTTGATGTTGTCTCATCATCATGTTTGTGATATGCTCATTATGAATCTCAAGTTTCTACTCGGATGGTCTATTAGCATTGCTGGTAGGATTGCCCCTTGGACACAAGGGGATTGTTGTGTTACCCACTATTAGACTCTTGGTAGGTGAGGAGCTAGCATGATGTGGCACCATGGCCACAAAGGATAGTTGGGTGGTTTCCATTGATGCAATGTGAGATGTGACCCTAACCACAAAGGGCATCATGGACACTTGGGGTGACAATCTAACAATGAAAGGAGGCCTCAAACCCATGGGGTTTGAGGTGACCATTGCATCGTTAGAGGGTAGCCAAACCACAAATGGTTGTCGTGCTGGTTTTGAGTTGTCATCAATGCTAATAGTACTAATGACATAGCCTACATCATCCATGTTTATAGGGTCCTTGTACACCCTCATCAATTGGTTTTGAGGCCTAATAGGGTTGGTAGCATCAAGTACCAACTTGCCTTTATCAATCATTCATTGGAGGTCATCTTGCAAGGCCATGCAAAAGTTAGTGTTGTGGCTGAGAAACTGGTGGTAGTGACAGAACCTATCTAGCCTAAAATTTTTTGGCACTGGGTACTCATTCAAGGTTACTGAGGTGGGGTTCCTTAGGAGCTCGCAATATCTATCATGTCCTTTGCAAGCATCCTTGGACATCTGCTTTTACTAGATATGTCTATCCTTTAGTAGTTGGTCTAGTAGTTTCAAAGGTTTCAATGGAAGCAGGGTGTACTTGAGTGATCCTTACACTCAATGGTGGGCCTTGGAGTTGCTTAGGCTATGGTAGTTGATGATGTAGGCTAGTTGGTTGCTATGCTAGGGCTAGCAATTTTTTTGTTGGCTGGGGCCTTGGGTGGTCTAGCCATTGGCCTTAGGTTAGTCATTTTGGCCTCTTTTGCCATAGTTGCCACATTTGTAGTTTTCTTGCCCTTGTCCTTGCCCTTTTTAGTGTGTAAGCTTGTATAGGCCACATAGGTTGGGCCCTTGCTAGCTTTTAGTTTGGGCAAAGGCCTAGCTCAAGGACTGTGCAGCCAAGTAGTACAATTTTGACTTGATAAAGTCATTAATTGCACCCTTGAAGATGGCCAAGAGATGCGTCTCAGCTATTGGCTTGCAAATTTCATTTATTGAGGTGCTCTAGCATTGGATAAATTTCTGCACAACCTTTAGATAACCCTGCTTGATTTGCATGAGCTAGTCAAGGGTGGTTTTATGCTTCAAGTTGTACTTGAAGAGCATGATGAACTAACTCAATAGATCCTCCAAAGGGGAGATAGAGCTACAGGATAACACATGGTACTAATCAAGCACCTTGTTAGTGAGTGACATGGAAAAAACATGTATGATGGCATGTGGCCATGCCTGTAGTAGTAAGCACTTAGACTTGAATGTCATAAGGTGGATGTTGGGATCCCCTTCATCATTGTACTTGGTGAAGTGGATCAACAAGATCCCAATTGGAAGAGTCAGTGGTAGAACAATAGGAGTTATGGGATCATCCTAGTAGAAGTCCACCACATGACCTATTTTGGAGGAGGTGTCCTTGAGCTGCTTAACCACCTTTGTTAAGGTTTGGATCAGTTTGAATACCTAATCCAAACCTTGGGATGTAATAGCAGGCTACATCAGTTGTCCTACCCACTATGTTGGTTACATGGTCCATGACCTAGTTGGAGGTTGCAAGACCACTCAAGGCACTTTTTATGTTGGCTATTCTATGGGCAGAGTGAATAGAGTAGGCAGTGTATGTGTGGGTTGAAATGCTACCCAAGGTGCTGATGAAAAAGGTAGGATGTAAGGTGCCTAAGTCATTTGGGGCTAGGACATATGTATGGTGTGGATGTAAGGCTACATAGGCACAGTTGCTACTGATAGGGATGGTTGGATAGGTTGTGACAGTGCCACAAAGGCTAAGTTGATAGGAGGAAGCTCATCTTGATGCATAGGTTGCATTTGGTGCATTGCTATGATAGGCATTGACCTAGAAGGTGACACCAGGGCTATAATTTTCTTAAGGAAGATAACTAGATGGGACCATGGAAGGGCCAAATTGGGGATAGTCCTTTGGAAGATAGTATGAAATGAGTCCTCATGCTTAGAATGTGCTTCAAATTTATCCTTCTCTTCTTCCAGGGGTTCTTCATAGTTTGTTCCAACTTCACATTCACCTATTCAAACAAGCTAGGCAGGAATATAGCGATAAGGTTTAGTAAGTGGGATGAAGTCGATGAAGGAGGGGATATACTCCCATCCATTATAGTGGACTAGCTCATAACCTTTATTTGCTTTCATATTGAAGTGGTCTATGAACAAGCTCACTTGGATCTTCATGTAGCTGAAGTTATACTATCCATCATTCAGTGTGGTATACTCATGGTCTTGTCCATGCAACCTAAGGGATTACCTTGGCTCTACCATGGCAAGACTGGCAAGGTGGTCAATCCTACTTTTTTGTTGGGTGGGTAGTACAATGAGTGTTCTTAGAACGAATGTTGAAGGTTGTTTAGAATTCATGGTGTTGATTGAAGTTGTGGAAAAAATGGCTAAGTCTAGAAATTACAAAAAAAATGGCTAAGTCTAAAAACTGTAGAAAAATAGCCAACTCTGGAGAAAATGACTAAGTTTGATGAATGTAGAAAAAATGGCTAAGTTTGAAAACTATAGAAAAATGACTAAGTATAGCGATTACACTCTCTACACTAAGAGCCAACTACACTCTCTATGCTAAGAGCTAGCTACGCTCTCTATTGAGAATGCCTAGAATTTTAGTTAAGTATGAAAATGGATGCTCTGAGGTTGCTATGTAGGGTTCCAAGTGAACCGATGATGTGGTCTAGTCTACACCAATTGATTAGCAAATAATGCCTACACTAGCCTAAGATCTAGCTATTGTTGCACATGGTAGGTGCACAAGGGTGTTGGATCTAAGCTAGCCAAAAGCTATTAATGGTGTGGTAGAGAGCATGCAAGACAACCACCAATGGAGTTTGAGAGAGGAAAAGGACTTAGCCCTTCTTCTAGCTCCAAAAAAATGTAGCAACCAAAAATGTTAGTGGCTAGAACACCAAGAGATTCACACATGCATAGCTTGACCCCATGTCCATGTGAGGGCTTGCTAGAGGTAGAAATAGGGTGCCTTGAACAATCTTGTTGATTGAATAGGGACTTACAAGATGCAAATGCCAAAGGATGCTAAGTGTCAAGTGATGTTTGCAATGTTAATAGTGTCAACAGGGGTGAGCATAGTCAATGGTTTCCACCAAAAATGAAGGTGTCAATGTGGGGCTATGCATGAAAATAGTAGAAAATGCAAGTAAAAATGCTAAGAATGCATAAGAAGAGAGTGATAGAAAAAGAAAAACACCACCCCAACTAGGGTAGCATAGTTAACTTTAGAAGGGGGTGAGAAGGTATGCAGTGTATAACAAGCATAATGGATATTGTAGTCATAGTCTTGGGGGTGTCTGGCTATAAAGACTAACATTCTACTGTAGAGTTTATGCCTATTGGGTTGGCCACTATGGTGTGCAATGATTTGTAGCCTTCTATGATGACCTACAGTGGTGTGCAACCTTGCCAAATGCTAATCCAAAATTTGCTAATGCCTTGACTTGTCAAAATGCCAAATGTGCTTTAAATTTTTTCCAACGTTCAAATTTGCCAACCCCTAAAATGTCAAGGGCTAGGGTATATATAGGCCTAGGGTTAGTTTGAAATGCAGATCAACTACCACATGTTAATGGGATGGTTGGGACTATGCTGCACCCAACTATGCTCTCCATTAAGGCCAGCAATTTTGTGCTCTATTGGACTTTGTTAGACTCTATGAGACTACAAGACTATGCCTATGTTACCAACTACATGTGCATGCACCAAAAAGACGAAAACGTACTTGAAAAATGCTTACAGACTATGCTCTAGGACTACACTATCCACTGTTTGGAGTGGTGTCAAGCGTAGTTACAAGTTGGGGCCAAAAAGAGGTACAACAAAGATGCATTTTTACTAACTACACTTACTGGAGGTGTGTTGGAACAATGTTGAATGCTGATGCTACGTTGTGAAGGCCTTTGAAGGTTGTTTTGGCTAACTACACTCAACTATGCTCTAGACTAGGGGAGAGCATAGTCTCAACATTTAGAAAATTTTTGTAAAACTAGGTCTTCCATGTTAACTATGCTTGACTATGCTCTAGGGCAATGGAGAGCATAGTCTCAACACTTAGAAAAATCTACAACAATTGGCTTGACACTTAGAAAATTTTGCAAATTGGGCCTTGTGTTGACTATACTCTTTATTAAGCTGACTATGCTCTAGGGTAGTGAAGAGCATAGTTCCAACACTTAGAAAAATTTGCAGCTTCTTACTTCATGATGACACTTAGACAAAATTGCCAAAAAATCAGTTTTTGGAGTTGACTACACTCTTCACTAGGTTGACTATGCTCTAGGATAGTGGTGAGCAGAGTCTTAGCACTTAGAAAAATTTGCAGAAAGTGGGCTCATGCTAACACTTAGGCAAATTTGTAGTCAAGATGTTGTAGCCCAAATTTTGTGGTGTTTCAATGATGACCACCACATCCTTCATGTTGGGAATAGGTGAGATCTATCCCTCCATGTTAGGAGTAGGTGGGTCACACCCCCAATAGGTATGTTATGCCTCCATGTATGCATCTACAATGTAGAAAATGCTATACCCCCCATAAAACCCATCAAATTTCCTCTTTTGGCATTCCAAAAGGCATTTTTAAACCACCACCCCCCCCCCCCCCAAACCCCAATATAGATATTACGTAACTTTTTTGACTTGGGGGATGAGGTGTTAACTACTTATGTGGCATTTTCAACCCCAAAAGTATGAACTACATGAGATTTCCCCTCACATGTTATAATTTTCACATTTACGATGAAGTTTTAGCCTTGAGTTTCATGGGTTGATGGCTACAAAGGCTACAAAGATTACAACATGTAATTTTGATGGTGTTTTAGTCATGACCTTAGAGACTATGTATTGCTTTTGTTGTTATTTGTTGTATAGTTTAACCATGGCTATGGACATTTATTCTTTGTTATTTTCACACAATGTGATTATGGGTACTATTTTGGTTTTAAATTTTTTTTTCATTTTTTATGTGTTATATTTTTTATTTTTTCATGTTTTTTATTTTATGTTGTTTTGTAATTTTATGTAAATGCAAAGAATAAATGTATGTTGTAAATCAATGCAAAAATATAAAGTAAGGCAGTGTAGAAAACTAGCAAATATGATGTTATAAAGCATAAATTGTATGGAAAAATGTAAATATGTAAGTAAAAACTAAAAGCTACCATTTAAATGACCATAGCATTTGTACAAGGACAAGAAAATATGTAACATACTCAATCATGCAATTGTTTTCTAATCTTTAAGAGATTAGAGAATGCATAAGGTCTTTGTTGCATGATCTTTTACTCTCGATTTTCTTTGCTTACAATGTTAAATGGGAGATCTTTTCATGATATGCTTATGGCCCCCAACATTGTTGGTCTTGGTTTGGTTGATTTCATTGTGGTTCTTGGCTATAGAAGTTTCTTCTTAAAACTCCACCTTAGATCCTTGTTCTATGTCAACATTGCTGGCAAACAAGGGGATTACATCATCTTTGTGAATTATAATTTCACCTACCTCATAAGGTAGGTGAATTTCTTGATCGATTGAAAAAGAAACTACTTGTAATTTGGCCAACCATGGTCTCCCTAGGATTAGGTTGAAACCTAGTGTTTCTTCCACCACAAGAAAATCAATTGATATGCTAAATTGTTCCCCAACCATGAAATCCAAGAAAATCAATCCTCTCATAGTTACCCATGACCCATTAAAGGACTTAAGAATAGAGGTGGAGGTATCTTGGATGTGCTCTAGTAAGCCTAAGCACTCCATGATAGGAAAGGGTATAACATTTATCACTACCCCATCATTAACATGCACCTAGTGCACTTTGTGTTGGCCAACTCTTATCATTTTGAAGAGGGAGGTTCTCAACACTTCATCACTTTGTGAGTTTATTTTTAACTCACTGTCACAAAACATTAAGATGGTTGGATTTGTTTCATTCCTAAGTGAGGCTGGTACTATCACAATGTTGATAGACTCCTCGTTAGCTAGGATATCCTCATCCATAGGAATAGAAGCCTATATCTTAAATAGAGATTCATGGTGGATAGGGGAGATCATAACTAGGTCATATAAGCTCAAATGGGTGTTCTTTTATTTTAGTGAGAGCTTTACTTGCTCCATGGTAATGATGAAGTTCTTATCATTGTTAGATGTTGTATCAGTTTTGTTGACTTTAACTTCCTCCATTCTACCTAGGATTTTAACCTCATATTTTAACATTTGTTGTTTTGGCTGCTTTTCCTTCTCTTATTTTTGGTTGACCTCCTTGGGTTGTCTAGTACATGTAGTTTGAGTATTGGAATCCATGGGTGTGATTAAAATTAGGGTAGGCTTTAGTGGATGTACTTCCTTCCATACCTTTGGTTGGTTGATTTTGTTAGCCTTAGGCTTGGGAGCTAGCTTCTTGCATTACCTTAGGGATGATTTCTAGTTATTCAACTAGGAAGAGGTTGAAGCATTGGCCACTACAAGAGAATGCTAGTCAACTTGGATTACATGTTTAAAGATAGAGGGAGGAGGCACCCTAATGATAAAAGGTTCTTTGTGAGCCAAAGGTTGTGGTATCCTTGTAACAAATAAAGTTCTTGAACTTGTATAAGTCTATTCATTATGAGGAGGTACCTAAACCAAAAATGGTTCCCTAATAGTTTTGGACTTGTCATAGATGTTGAATGTTCCTATAGTGAACAAATCATTGTTGGCATTAAGAGTATCTCTGTACACCTGCATGGATTGATTTTGAGGCCTGACTAGGTTAGATGCATCTAGAACTAACTCTTCAATATCTATCATCTTCTATAAATCATCTTTAAGGGCTAAGCAAAAATTAGTATCATGGCTAGGAAGCTAATGGTAGTGGCAAAACTAGTTTGGTTTGAAGTATTTAGGAATGGAATGATCATCTTTTGTGGGTATGATGGGATCCTTGAAAATCTTACATAAGCAATTGTACCTATTACAAGCATGCTTAGATAGCTTCTTATATTGGATACAGCCATTCTTAAGCAATTGATCAAGAAGCTCTGATGTTTTCATGAATAGCTTTGTGTACTTGGACCTATCTTTCCATTCAAAGATAGGTTTTGGAGGATTGGACATGGAAGCACCAGATATTAATGGTTGAGGAGCGATGGTAAAAGCCTTAGGTTGTGCTATCTTTATTTCTTGTGTTATTTTCAATTCTTTGATTACTTTGGCCACAATCACATGATTTGTTTCCTTATTTCAATTCCTTCTCATGTGTTGGTACGTATATGCTATGTAAGCTGGGTCATTACTAGCTTCTCCCACAGCTTTAATGTTTTTGTTCTAGGAAAAAACCTGACTAAGTAACCAAGGGTCTAAATAATAAATCTTAGACTTGATGAAATCATTAACCACCCCCTTAAAAATGACTAAAAGATGCATTTTATAGATGGATTTTGGAATTTCATTAAGATAGCATTCCATCTTTGTATGAACTTTTGGATAAGTTCAAGGTGTCCCTATGTTACTTTCATAAGCTAGTCTAATGTTGTATTAGGCTTCAAGTTATACTTAAAATCGTTAAGAAATTATATAATCAAGTCATCTATAGAGGCAATGAAGCCTCTCGGTAGTATATAGTACCAGTCTAAGGCTTTTCTAGTTAGAGACATTGGGAAGATGTACATCATTATATGCGATCAAGCTTGTAATAATAGGCACTTAGAATAGAAAGTAATGATATGATCATTGAGATCATCCTTACCATTTTATTTGATAAAGTAGGCGATTGGGATGCCTGTAGGTAGAGTTATTTCATAGACAATAGGACTTATGGGATCATCTTGGTAAAAGATCATAATATTTACCATCTAAGTGGTACTCGCTTTAAGTTTTTGTAGCTCTTTATTAAGGTCCTTGATCATTTGAAAGGTTTGATCTAGGCCTTGAGGTTCTCTTGTAGGCTATAGCATTTATACTAATGGATAGGGAGAAGGATGAGTGGCTTAAGGTCGTGTAATCAACATTGGTATGGGTTGGAGAGGTTGTGTGATTACCATCATAGTAGGGTTGAATAGGGAGAAGGATGTTTGAGCTAGAACTTGCAAAATGAAGGAAATGAAGGAGGTATGGAAGATTTTTGAGACTAGGGATGCAAAAGAGGAATCCAATGGGATGACAAAAAGAGGTGGTGTAGTAGATACCACCAGTGATGGTCACATGGAATGAGGTTGGGTTATAAAATACATTGATGTAAATAGGAAAGAAAAGTGGGAAGCTAGTTAAGATTGATGTGCTATGACAAGAGGTGTTAAGGTGAACATGGAAGTAAACAACGAAGTAGATTGTGACACTTGGCTTATAGAGGTCATAAGGTAAGTTTGGTTTGCAATTGAAGTAGGAGGGACATAGTTGAACATGGTCACCTTTGGAAGATATCATTGTAAATGATTCCCTAAGAATGTATCTGGCTCATTCTCAACTCCAAACTCGTCTTGATCCTCTTGGTTTTAATCGAAACTAACTTCCTCACTTGCTTCATCTATATCTGCTAGTTGTGCTAACATGCATGTATGAAACTCTATCAGTTCAATATGATCATATGGAGAGGAAACATACTCTTTTTTGTTTCTGTGAATAATCTCAAATTGACATTTGGATTCTAATTCCACATCTGGGATAAGTAGGCCAACTTGGATATTTGCGCAATGAAAGTTCTACTATTCTTTGTTAATGTTTACATAAGCTAGATCTGGTCCTAGTTACCATAAGGAATTGTCTATGCTCTATTATAGATGAACTCATAGTATCATAAATGTGAATAGCTTCTTGAATTGAGGACATATGGACAATGTTATGTGGTAGAACCATTGAGTGATGAAAAGACATACATAGTGAAAGGCCAAGGTATTGTGTAAATATGGAAAATATTTTGATGTTTTAGACAAGTTGTAGCTTTATATCATATAAGCTTGAAGCATGTAAGACTCACAACATGTGAAGCTTCCAACATGTGAAGCTCCCAACATGTGAGAGTGTAGCTTATGAGGCTATAGCCTATGGAGGTTTGCAATATGTGAAGCTATAGCGTTTAAAGTTATAGATGTGAACTATGATGTATGATGAAAATTAGGCTTAAAACATAGCAACAAAGATGAGAAAAATAACACACACTACAATTTTAATAATAAGAATTTTAAGTTTTTCTAACATATTTGATAAAGTTGGAAAAAATGCAAATAGGCATTGGTATGTGTAGAGAGGAAAACTACAAACTACAAACATAGAAAATGAAGGGAGTAGTATGCACTGCAACTACAAACACAATGTAGAGAACTAGAGTAGTGTTGTGCACAATGTAGAGAACTAGAGTAGTGATTGTAATGGTGTAGGAAATAGGATTAGTGCTACACGCTATAGCTGTAAAGTAGTAATAGAAATTTTTACTTTAATTTTCATAAGTGTTGAAAGAAACTAGTTATGATGTCATGCACTAGGGTTATAGGAAGCCCAAAACAATTTTTAATTTGTTAAAAATGCTAACAGGAAAAGGTAGAAATGGGTAGAGAATTTGCTAATGGATTTTGGGCTAAGAAGTTGGGTGAAGGCTCCCCTTCTAGCACCAAAAAATCATAATGACTAAAAAAGTTAGTGTTGGAGAACCAAAGATCTCAATGCAAAATAGTTTTGACAGAAGGATCCATAGCCTCAAAAGGATCTAGAGTGCCTTAAACAATCTTGTCTATCACTCAAAGACTTTGAAAGTCTATAACTAGGATGAAATATGGGTGAAAACAAGTGAGAAAATGCATAATAAATATAGCTAACACTGAAATATAGTTGTAGAAGATAATAAAAATATGACAAAATGCTATAAATAATATGTATTAATTCTGTAACACGTATAGGATATGAATGTACAAAATGTGGAACTATAACCATTTAACAACTTTCGACAAAAATGGTGACAAGAATCTAACTCATGGTTGGATAGTGTGTATGTCTTGCAGTCTTGCCAAGTATGTCCAGTTTACTTCATGTATATACTACAATAGAGTCTTAACACTTCTATTGATCTACATTGGAAAATGGCTTTATACTTTTCGATCTCTCTAATTAAAAAGTATTCAATTCTTGGGAGAGTTTCCATGATCTAAAGGTCTCCAAAGTGATAAAAATTTTGGTTCAAATAGGCACGAATTTCCTGATTTTCCATTGATTTAATTCTAGAAAATTTTTGGAAATTCTCTACAATATTTTTGATACTTTTGATGGCTAAAATTTATAGTTTGTGAACTTCTAGCATTTTAATCTTTTGGGCATGAAAATATAGTTTATTTGGCACTTTTCACAAACAAAAATTGCATTGTATGGGCTACCAATGTGTGAAACTTTTCCTACAATATTTGGTGACATTTTTGGCTTTTTGGATCTTATCCACTAGCCTAATAAAATTCATAGCTTGTGAGATATGAAATTTATTTTACACAAAAAATAGATCCAATATTTTTGCTAAAATAAGATCACAGGGTAGAATTTTTATGTGAAAACAAGATCATTATTTCTACCTTGGAATACTTATCAAATTATAATGTAGATTTTGATTGCTAGGCTTCTTGTGCACAACATGAATTTTCTTGAGGTGTTTTGTTATCAAAGTTCATCAATCTAGACAATGAAGATCAATATCATTGCATACTTAAATATCCATCTACATTGCATTCATGTTGTTGATATGTGAGGCTCTCAAAGATATTTTTATGTTGTCAAAGTTCATCGATCTTGTTGATATGGATTGATATCATTGTACATTTTCTAGTCAAACTTTATTAATTAAAACAATATCATAGTCAATAAACTAAAGACAAATTCTTTTATTAAATCGATTAGAATTGAAAAATTTATATACTTAGATATGTGATGTCTTGAGACATCGAAGTATCAATGTCCACCAAGATTCTAAAACCCTAAGGATTTCCTAATTTTCCTTATGTCTATAGACATCGATTTCACAATGTCTCTCAATTATGCATGCTTTCTTATTGTAGATCTTAGCATCCTGTGATGTATATCAATATATGATTTTAGATTTTATTAATACAACATAAATTTATTAATCAATTTTATTGATATATTTTTAATCCTGCTACCTATAGCCTTTATCCTAAAACATTATTCACTTGGGATATCTCTTATTAGGTAAGAATTTACCTACAACGTAGTTAGGTAGGTACACCTAGGATTACTTAAAATATGCTTATCCTCACATGGTTTTTTTCTTTCATTGGAAGGATGGCTTACAATCTCAAGGTTTCTACCCTTTCTATGTTTTAAGGATCCTAGATGCATTTCTTTCAATGAATCCCTTCCTAACTTGATCTTGGATTTAGCTCCCACATCAGTTGTACCCTACTATCCTATCCTTCTATTAAAGTACTAACCTTCCACATCCCCCCCCTTCTAATTACTCTATGTTTTGTCCCTAATCCAAATCAATTAGATTATTTTTTATTAGTGTAGGTTAAGAACTAACTAGGAGAGTAGACCAAGGGCAAGTATTCCATTATTTTTATATATACTTCACTATTAATGATGCATAGGTAAGCTCTAAACTTCCAATAGTTAGTATCCATAATGCTCTAGCCATAGTAGGGATCTTAACCACTAACTCCTATAGGAGACATGTTGGAAAATCATATCAAGATTCAAAGAGCTTCAATTACCTATGGAAATTATAGTTGGTAGTCTTAGAGTTTGATAATAATGATGAAGTGATATAGTGAAAATATTAGAGGTTACTTATGAATTTAATAGTAAAACCTAAAAAATAATTAGTTGACATATTAAGGAAAATAATGAAAAAGAAGGGACATTATTTCTTATAGGTATGAAGTTTCACAAGATAAGAGATTAAATAAATAGAGTAAGAAAAATGTTTATTGATAAGGTTATTCATTATGCTACCTACTCACACTAGTTAGTTCTTTCCTTAACAGTGTTATACCCTAGCTATCTAAAGTAGTGGCATTCATATTTCATTTTTTTTTGGTAACCACTACTTCATCCATAATCACTCTACTCACAAAAGGGGATTTTAGTATGATGCTAGAAGATGGTAAGTGTTTAGCATCATCCCAACTATAAGGTTCTTGTGGAAGTGTGACTCTTTTCATGACTAAAGATTCTTATGGGATGCTCATTTTTTTAACACAATTTTTTTTTCAGAATTAGGCCTACTTGAATCATAAGGTTCTTTTGAAATAATTTTTCATTATTTTCTTTTAATTGAATGGATTGCTCATATGAGCATTGATATTATTTTATTATACGCCTTTATCACCTTAGATGCTAGACCCAATATCACACGCCCTTTTCTCATATTGACTATCCAAGTAAGTAACCAATATAAATCTTACACTTATAAACACTAGCATATACTTAGTTATTTTACCTTCTAAACTTATGAAACAGTAAGCCTAATGAACCTTATCTTTAAGGAATAATAGGATTTATTATGCCAACTTTGTATTTTAGTGTAGTTTAATCATATCTAATTAGTATTTGTTTTGATTATCCTAAAGCTTACTCTTAGATGAACTTTGGGTTTCAACCTACCTATCTCAAGGTAGGGGGACTTGTTCTTCTCCCTTGCATTCTAGACATGATGCTACTAAATTCTTTGTAGTTCCAATAAATAGTAGAATTTTCTACTTCCCTCTACATTTTTTGAGATAAAAGTTCTAGATATTTTTGTTATTCTTTAATTTTTTTACATTATTGAATAAGGTATTTGATTATCTAAATTAAAAATTCTCTCTATCATTTTGGCCTCTAATTAATCACTATCATCCTTTCATTTTTTATAGGATAATTAGGATTACTTAAATCCACTAACTCATCCTTGCTAGGCTCTTCTATCTAATGTTGATGATAATGCTTAAGTTTTTGATAATTTACTAGGAGTCATTTAGACATATCTTTAATGGATGCAATTAGAAGACTACCATTGCTATGGGGTTGTAATACTAGATATGGACCTTCCCACCAAGTTGTTAATTTCCCTAGATATTTATGTAGTCTCATGTTATATAACAAGACTTTATCTCCTTCCTAAAATTGCTTATTTAGTATGTTCTTATCATGCATACATTTCATTTGTTTCTTAATTATTCTTTGTTTATCAAGTGCATGCATGTGTAATTCATCACGTTCATGAAGTTGGATCATCCTAAAGTCCTAATTGAGTTCCTCATTGAAACTTAATTCATGTGTTAATCTTAAATATAGTATTTAATATTGATGGGCAAAAAACATCATCAACCATAAATAAAATGATAGGGTGAATAGCCTAAGTTTTATATATAAGTAATTCTATAGGTCTAAATTGCATCTTATAATTTTCTACACTAGTCTTTCTTTTTAGCACAAATAGTTTTAGTTAAAATTATTAGAATGATTCTATTAGCATTTTCAACTTGACCAATTTTTTGAGGATGGTAGGTAGTGGCTATCTTATGTTGTATTCTACAAGACTTAAGAAACTTTTTCATTATCTTATTTATGAAATGAGTTCCCTAATCACTAATGAGTGCACATGAACTCCCAAATCATGTTAAAATATGTTTCCTTAGAAAAGCTAAAATTACTTTAACATCATTTTTTAGAGTAGCTTTAGTCTCTTCACATTTAGTAACATATTCTATACATACTAGAATATACTGACATCCATTGGAAGGTGGAAATGGTCCTAAAAGGTCTATACCCCATACATTGAAAGCTTTTGTTATTATAATAGGATCAAGTGACATTTCTTTTATTTTTATAATGGTCCCTAAACCTTGATAGTCATCACATATTTGGACATATGGGTGAGCATTATTAAGGANAAATTGGTTGGGGCTAGAAGTGTAAAAATTCCCTTAACATTTTCCACATCCATTTTAATTCCTTCCTTAGAGATTACATGTTTTAAAAATACATCGTTTATTACAATTAAATGACTCTTTTCCTAAATTAATTTTAAGTTTTTCTCTATACATATGTCCAAGACATATTGTAACCAATCTAATGTTTTTTCATAAGTATCTCCATACAATGAAAAATCATCCATAAATACTTCTACGCATTCCTCCAACATATCGATAAAAATGGATATCATCACTCTTTGGAAGGTAGCAAGTGCATTAGAAAGACCAAAAGGGATTATTCTATATGTAAAGATACCATAGGGGTAAGTAAAAGTTGTTTAATGTTGATCTTATGAAGCAATAGCCACTTGGTTATAACTGCTAAACCCATCTAAAAAGTAATGATAGTCACGCCCTTCTAACCTTTCTAAAGTTTGGTCTATATAAGATAGAAGAAAATGATCCTTTTTAGTACTTTGATTAAGTTTCCTATAATCCATGCCAACTCATCATTTACCTTTCCTTTTAGGCACCATACTGATGGGACTCACCCATTCACTATTAGTTATTGGGTAAATAAGTCTCTCCTTCCAAGGTTTGGAAATTTCATTTTTAACAATTTGTTTTAAGTCTCTCCTAAGAGGAATTATAACAATTTTAACATTATCTTCTAATTATATATGATGTTGACATATGTTAAGTGAGGAGATTCTCAAAACTTCATTCAAATTCCATGGATTTTCTTTTCGATATTTTAATTAATTTATCATCTTTTATCAATTGACAATTGAGATTTTATTATTAATTATTTATTGTTGTCAAGAAAAATGTACTTGAGGGTATTAGGTAGTTTCCCAAGTTTGAGAGAGTTGTTGATTGGTGGTTCAATATTATCCCCAATAATTCCTAATCCTAAGTTCAAAATTTAATCAAATAAATTCTATTTTTCTATAGTGGAAGAATCTAAGGATCCCTCATCAAAATTATTAAGTTATAAAGTTTCCCTATTTTCAGCCATGGAAAAATTTGGTATTGAATATAACACTCTAGATTCTTTAATATCTTAATTTATTCTATCCTCCTTTGCTTTATCAAATAGGTTAAATGTAAAAGTGAGATTGGAAAAGGTGAATTAAAGTTACCCTTATCTACAATTGATTGTAGCATCATCTGTTGCTAATCAAGATATTCCTAGAATAATGAGAAAATAATTTGAATCCTTAACTACCAATAAAACAAAATCTACAAGATAATTTCCTTTTTCTACTTTCACTATCACATCTTCAACTACTCCTATAGGTTTAACAGTTAAATCATCAACTAAGAAAACTGATATATTTACTTCCCTAATATTTTCCAAGTCTAATACTTCAACCATTGCATGTGGCATAATGTTAATACTAGCACCTAAATCTAATAGATCATTTTTAACACTTTTTTCAATAATTTTAATAAGAATAGTTGGGACTCTCATAACTTTGTATAAGTTGAGATAAATTATCAACCAAGTGTACTTGCCTAGGAATATTTTCCTTTCTTCTTTTTGTACATAACTCCCTTAACTATTTTTCATAAATTGGATTATTCTTTAAAACTTTCTCAAGGAGAATGTTTAAGTACAATTTTTTTTAAAAAAAATTTAATGTGTAGCTTAGTGGAAAAATCTTCTTGTAATATTTTAGTAAATGATGGTAAACTTATTTTTCTACCTACTAATGATGATGAAGATGTTGAAGGTTGTCTTCTTAAATCCTCCTCCACTAGTTCTTCACTCACATCTTTATCTACTATACATGTTTAATCTAACCAATTTTCCTTTTGTACCTCCTCTACTTGATCTCTAAAGCTAATATTTTTATTAGGCTTGAGTTCTAATCTTTTTATTAGGTGTAAATTCCAAAATTGATGGGTTGGAAATATATGATTAGGATTTTTAAGACATAGTCCCTTAAATATATCAAAGGCATTTTCATAATCCTTAACTTCTTTTTTTGTAGAACTCATAAGTTATTTTTTAAGGGTATATAGCCTATCGTTAGAGATGAAGCATTGGATAATTGTTTCCTTAAATTCATCCCATGATCCTATCTAAGTTTTTAAGATTTGAAGCCAAAAATCATCTTTATCTTTTAATATGAATATAAAAGATATCATTTTTTAATCCTCACCTTAAGTTACTAACATGGTTATCATGGTTTTGAATACTCTAACATGGATTATTAGGTATTCATCATTAGGTCCCATAAAAATATGTAATATATGTGAATTTTTGACTTCTATAGTTTATCCTAGGGGAAATACTAATGGTTCTTGAGGAATAGTAGGTGTTCTATTATTTAATAAATCTTCTAAAGTTTGACCTTGATATACATGCCCCAAAGGAAAGTTAGAGCCTATGCTACCTGTAGCATCTGAAAACGTTGGTGACTAGAACATTGAGACATTATCCGGCACATAGCCTAACCCCAAGTCCATGGAAGGGCGATGCTGGAGAAAACAAAAATGGGGTGTCCTAAGTGATCTAGTTGATCAATCAAGGACTTACGTGGTGTCAAATAACCATTTGTAAATAATTATTTTTAAGCATCATGTATAAGAGTTCGGCATAAGTACAAGTGCAACATGTATAACAACAAGAGAATATGATCATAGGTGCATATGACAATATAGAGAAATAGATACACTAACAGTTTAAAATTCTATAGAAAAAAGAATGAAATGAGAGTGCGAGTGAAGAAATGCACCATCCCAAGATTGGGGGACATGGCTTTTGATTGAATGATGTGTAGAACTACTATGCAACGTAGACAGAAATAGCTAGGTAGTAAGGTAATATGGTCATGCTCTCTGGGAGTGCTACAAACATGGTGTTGATAGGCATAGAGGAGTTAATGCTTGCTGGTCTGAGAGTTGCTACGTTGTGCCCAAGAAGGTGTCACATTCAAGCACGGGAGTGGGATGAAGATTTGAATGCTAGGAGTTGATACTCATTAACTTTTTGCTCACCAATCTCCTGCCGAAGCTAACTATCAAAGCCAAACCTTAGAATGCCATTTACTAGGGTATTTATAGAGCCAAGGTTGGGGGAGAGACGTGGTTGAATGCCATGTGTTCTAGGTCCCACGTAGCATGAACATGGACGTGTTATGCTGATGTGCTACACCTGACATGTGGTGCTATGCTGATGTGCTCTGTTGAATGGAGCAAGAAAAATAATAGAAAATCTGCAAAACTATGACCATATTGCCTAGACTGCATGTGCCAAAATCTGAAACTACCACATTTTTACAAGACTGCCTAGAATAAATGCAAATCAGAGCCTACGCTCCAAGACTATGTCTTTCCTTCTCTTTCAAGTAGCATCAAGCATAGGGACAACTTCAGGGATCAACATGGGGTGTAAAAAGAACAAAGAAAACTACTAATCTTGGTCATTGGAGAGGCACTAGAGTAGAAATGACCATTGACAATGAGCTCTAAGAGCTTTTGGAGGTGTTCTGAGGCTTTCTCCAATTGTTATGTTGCCTATGCTATCTAGCGTAATGGAGTAGCATAAATATTGGCTTGCTATGTTGTGATACGCTGCATAGCGTAGCACAGCGTAGCACCCCCTTTTTAAATGAATTTTGTTAGAACTAAGAATACCACTCTAAGACCCAATAAAGCAAGCAACTTTGGTAATCAGCAACTACATTCTTTATGTTAAAGGTTCTTGATACCTCCTAGCTTCATTCGTGGGACATTTTTAACCCTAATATCTCTGCTACGCTGTGTAGCATAGCATCTAATTTTGAAAAAATTTTGACTTAACCCACAATCCTTTGCCAGAGGACCTTGATCATGCTCTAAGGATGAAGTATGATAGGCAGCCTTGGTGTTTGAAGCATGGCTAAGTGCATTTATTGTGTTAGAACTACTTGATAGAAGAGTTTTTGATGCTGGCATCCTACTACGCTATGCAACGTAGCACAGCGTAGCATCCAAATTAGGATGAATTTTGTGAAACTTGCCAGATTTTTCCATGTCACACTAATCACACTCAAAGGATGCAACACAACAGGCATACTTGGAATTCAAAAAATTTCCCAATTGCATCTTCTATGTTTGGTTCAACACTAGAAAAATTTCAGTCCCGCATGGCCTGCTACGCTATCTACGTTGTGCAACATAGCAGAGAAGAGCAGGTCAAGCATAGAAAATTTTCCAAACTTTTTTGCACATCCTAAAAAATTTTGACTAATCGTAGCCTAGCACCTAGGTGGACTGGAAACCGGGATGGCCTAGAAGGTAGAAAATTTGTCAAATTATTTAGCCCACTCTTGGTGTCCTTTTGATGAAAACTAGCCATGGATATGGATGCTACACTGACTGTGCTAAGGGGCATAGTAGATAGACTTAGAAAAAAATTTATAGGTTTTTGGACTTCTTGGGTGCCACGTGATCTGTGCATCCCATCATGACACCATATTTGAAGAAATTTTGCCTAGGTTTCAATGCTTGAACAAATCTCATGCTGAGTCACGAGAGCCCAAAGTTGATGGTGTTTCACTGGCCCTTCTTTATCGATGTCTAGAGGATTTGCCCAAAAGACATTGACAAAGAATATAAAACACCATGATGAACATGATACCAATACCATTTGTTAGTGTCTGCTTAGATGATGCTTCGCTATGCTTGAGAGTGCTAAGAAAGTGAAGTATGGTAGAGAGCGAGGGATGAGTTTGAGAAGATGGGGTTAGGGGACAATGGATGGAAAATGAGAAAATGTAGGATGCAATGCCATGAGGGCCATTTCCATGGTGTGATCCCTCATCAAAGTGATTTTGAGGTAGTCAGCATGCATAGGTGTCTTTCCTCTTTGGGATTTCAACCTCTCATCAGGGTATTTAGAGATAGTCGATCCAAAGCTGAGATGGTTGCAAAATGGCAACTATGCCTTTTGACTTCAGCACTTTTCTTATTTTATTTCTTTTTTCTTTCTCTTTCTTTTATTTTCTTTTCTTTTTGTTATTTTTTAAGAAAGTTGCACACCCATATCTATTTGAAGACAACTGCATCATCACTATAGAACTAGTGTTTCCTCCATGGGACAAGTTGTGTTACATTCATGTGGGGCTTTGACTAGCCTATAGAGGCTTCCCATGAGATAAGTTGCATTACGTCCATCATGGGCTTATTGGTTAAGCATAGGAAAGGGTTGCATGTGCATTGGAGAAGCTTGCAAGGGGATGCTGAAAATTGAAAAGGAAGAAAACAGAGGTTAGGTTGGTTGAAAGGATGTCAGGGTATGCACTCTCAAGTAGCTAGGCTAGTCGAAGCAGGTACTTTGGAACAACATAGTATACTACTCTCATGGTAAAATGCATTCTTGATCAATGTCATCCTAGCCTTATCCTACAAACATGATAGAGAGAAAACTAGAAAAAATGATCATCATGTGAAATGAAGGTGAAGTCTGGTTTGCTTGGGACATTGCAAGAGCTACAAGTGCTATGTCTAGTATGTGCAATGTCCAAAGCAAGAAGGCCAATGTAGGTGTTGGTGATGGCAAGCTGAAAAAACTCCAACAGCCACATCAAAAGTGAGCACTCAAGAGGCTAGGAGCAATGATGATTCAGGTGCTCAGAAATCCCCACCATAGGCAAGAGCCAAGAAATTCAGCTGTAGGGTGGGAAGCCCAATTGCTGAATGTTCTTCTAGACTCAGATGATGGTGAGGGCTAAAGAGTGGCAACATTGTGACTGGGCCACAATAGTTCTAGGACTCCAATGGGAGGTTCTGACAAAGAGAGCTATGACCAAGATGATTGAAAATGGTTGTGGTAGCTCCGGAAGGTTAGTAAGATGTCACACGACATCTCTGAAAGACTAGCAAGATGCTAGGGATGGCAATGTTGCAAATGTCCTAGAGGGTGTTTCCTTGACATTGTGAATTTCATTCTGGAACTACAACATCCCACCCAGCCTTGCTCGAGAGGTGTGGGTAGGCAATGAAATATGGAAAACATTTGCACTCGCTTATTCACCAGGTCACATGTGTTGAACTAGAGAGGTTGCCTTGTGAACCTAGTTTTAGGTTTTGGTAGACCGTCGACTATGCTAGTTTAAGGTCCCAGCAAACTGTGATGTGCTATTTTAAGGTTCTAGTAGGCTACTATGCTAGTTTAAAGTCGTAGTGGATGGGGGATGGCCAATTTAAGGTCATAGTAGACCATTTTGTGGGTGCTAGTTTCATGTTATGGCCCAAAGACATGCTGGGGGTGCCAATTTCATGTCATGGCCCAAAGACATGTTGTGCTAGTTTAACATCATGGCGGATGCTCTGTGCCAATTTTACATCATAGTGGATGCTCTGTGCCAATTTTACATCATAGAAGACAATATTCTTACCTTGCTTTATATTTTGCGCAACATTGCATGTTAGGCATAGTATGGTTTTAGGTACAAGTGATTAACTGAATTAGCGAACTCATTACCATCTAAGTTAGCCAACTTGAATGCCCCATTTTCATAAGCTTTGTGACCAGAGAAGGCCCTTCCCAATTGGCTGAGAATTTTTTCACAGGCTCACAAACAGCCTTGAGGACTAGATCTCCTTTTTTGATTAGGTGTTGGTACAGGTTGCAATGATGTTTCTGCCGTTGCTTGTCTTGATACCACTCGATACGGCTAAGCATTTGGATGCGTTCTTCCTTTGTAGAGTCAAGATCAATGATTCTTGACTTGTTATTTTGAGCCTCATCCATAAAGTTTGATAGGATCATTTGGAGTGACGGAACCTACAATTCAGGAGGTAACACCACTTCAGATCCATATACAAGACTATATGGGGTTTTACATGTGACAGTTCTACACATTGTATAATAAGTCCAAAGCACGTAGATGAGTTGCTCATGCCATCATCGCTTGCTGCTACTGAGAATTTCCTTTAGAGGATTGACAATGGCTTTGTTGGTGGCTTCTGCTTGGCCATTGGCTTGGGGATAATGCAGTGATGAGAAAGAATGTTTAGTGCCAAGATTTTTGCAAAAGGCTTTAGTTTCCATGCTACTGAATTAGGGCTCATTGTCTATAACGATAGTCATAGGAAGGCTAAATCGAGTTACTATATTGTTCAAAATGAATTTGCAAACTTGTTGAGACATAGTCTTCCTAAGGGAAATAGCTTATACCCACTTGGTGAAGTACTCAGTTGCAATAATAAAGAAACTATGCCCTACAGAAGACTTGGATGTTATGGGCCCTATGATGTCTAGTCCCCAGCGTTGAAAAGGCCACATAAGTTACGTGGTATGCAACTTAGTAGGTGATATGTGTATCGAATTCCCATGGCGTTAACATATATTACATGTCATGACCTTAGAGAGGCAATCATGCTCCATATAGGAAAAGTAGTAGCCTAGCTACCTAATTTTTGTTGCCATAGCTTTGGGAGCTATGTGACCTTCACACAGTCCCTCATGGACTTGATCAACGATTCTTTGGGCTTCTTCGCCACTTATGCAAGTTAGCAATATCCCATCATAAGATCTACAGCATAATGCACAATCACCTACAAGGACATACTGTCATGCTCATTTTTCTATTGTGTATTTTTGGCAACTATTAAGCTTTTTGAAGGCTAGTCATGTTGGAGGTATGTTTTGACATCATCATACCATTCTTGAGTGTGGGCTTCACTTACAGACACGATGTTTGGTGTGTGAATGATAGGGTTAGTGCATTTCACTATTGAAGCAAGTAAGGTAGCAAACATGTGTGGTGGCACACTTAAAGGTAATGTGGCTAATGCATTGACTATAGTATTCTCATTGCAAGGGATGTACTATACATCTAAGATTGTAAACTACTTTAGTAAGTATTTTGCTAAATCACAGTAGGGTTGTAGATGTTGTGCCTTACAAGCGTAGACCTATGTGACTTGGTTAATGACCAATTGTGAATCACCTCGAATTGCTAAGTTCTAGATCCCTAACTCTCAAGCTACTAAAATTCCCATAACAAGACCCTCATATTCTGCTACATTATTTGTGCAAAGAAATGCAAAGCGGTATGTGAAGGGTTGAATTTCCCCAAAAGGAAATGTGAGAATAGAAGCAGCACTACCACCTTGTGTGGTTGAGCATCATAGAAATATAAAATGGCTTCAAAGTCTACAGGTACTAGGCTTACACTACTAACATGCTCATATGGAAATTCAGGTTCTATTGTTGCCTGATCATCAGTGGGTGAAGCCGTAAGTTGAGTGGCTATCGCTTGACCCTTTGTAGACAAATGTGCTACGTAGTATAAGTCCAAGTCTGTAGTTATTGCTTTCCACTTAGCTATCCTGCTACTTTCATATATGTTGGTTGTAATGGATCTGAGTATGTTATTTTTGCAAATGATATTGACTTGGCTAAAAAAAAAATAGTGTCTCCATTTTTTGAGTGCAAATACTAAAGCAAGGTAATTTTTTTCTAGATCATTGTATTTTCCTTCATAAACTATCAATGCATGGCTCAGGTAGTAAATAGGAATTTTAGAGCCTTCATCTCTCCTTTGATAGAGTAAGGAAACAATGGAGGTATCTAAAGTTGCAAGATATATGTAAAAGGGCTTATCCCTTTGTGGAGGGTAAATGGTAGGAAGATGAACAAGCTCCTTTTTTAAGTCGTCGAATGCCTCTTAGCATCCTCCATTCAAAGTTAGTTCCTTTTTTAAGTAAGTGTTACATTGGATGAAATTTATCTGTTAACCTTATGATAAACCTTCATATAAATTGTATCCTGCTCTGCAATCCACAAATTTCTTTAAGATTTGTAGGTGGTGCTAAGTTGACAATGGCTTTGAGTTTGTTTGGGTCTACACATATTCCTATTTCTGACACTACGAAGTCTAACATGCATCCAGTTTTGACATCGAAGACACATTTTTTGGGATTGAGATGAAGGTCATGCCCAGGGCAATGTTGAAGGACTAGGTTCAAGTCATTTGTGTGATTAGGTGCTTTCTTAGATTTTACTACTATATTTTTCACATAGTCATTTAGCCACTCTAAAAGATAGCCATTAAAAATGTAAGTCATTTCTTGCTGATATGTTGCTCTAGCATTTTTCAGCCTAAAGGGCATCATTTTGTAATAAAATGTTTCCCAAGGGTCATGAAGGTAGTGGCAAGCTAATGTTCTAGGTTTATATGGATTTGATTATATCTCGAGAATCCATCCATGAAGGATAGTAAGGCATGGACAGCTATAGTATCGACTAGTTGGTCAATACTAAGTAATGGGAAATCATCCTTGATGGTTGCTTTATTCAAGTCTCAGAAATCTATACAGCTATGTATACCCCCAATTTTCTTGGGAACAATGACGATGTTTGATACCCAATCAGCGTAATCGAATACTTAGATAAACCCAACATGGTAAAGCTTGGTGATCTCATTGTGCACAGCTAATGCAATCTCTGGTTTAATTTTGCGAGCTTTCTGTTTGACTACTTTGACATGTGCATCTAAGAAAATGTTGTGTTGTATTATGCATGGGTCTAGGCCTGGCATGTCTTCATAAGACCATGAAAACACTTTGACATTATTAAGGACTTTAGTGATGTTTTGTTGAACCTATGGCTCTATTACAGAGCTAAGTTTCAATGTTCTCACCTTACTTTTGCATGTGGTCATGAGAATTTCTACAAGTGGATCCTCAGTTACATCACCAACTTTCAGGTCTAAGGCTTGGACTACATGTTCTGGCTAGTCTAGTGATGTTTCTAAGGATGCTACATTGGTGATACAAGGAGGAGGCTCAAAGTCTACAAGCTCTATGTTCAAGTTTCTCATGAATCTACCATGGGGTCCAGTTAATATTAGAGGTGAATGGAGGTCATCATGTGCAGCCATTCCTAAGTGATCCTACAAAATATCCAACAAATAGAAGACATCAAGTGGCAACTTCCTAACATAGCAACATAAAGTGAAATTCATGCAAAGTAATCATGCAATATCTCAAAAGTTCCAGTTTAAGGTCATAGCATACCATCATTATGCGTAGAATGCAAAACTACATTTTGAAATTGCCAGTTTAAGATCTTAGAAGACTATTATTGCACTTCTAGTGTAAAGGGAACTTCAAAATTGCTAGTTTAAGGTCATATCGGACCATCATTGTGCTTGTAGTGCAAAGAAAAAATGGTTAAAATGAGGGGTTAAATCAAATGCTTAAATTTTCTTTTTAGGACATCTATGTTCTACGCTATAAAGAATGTGGGTTATCCTGCATTACGCATGGGACATGTGATGTTCTGCATTACTCATAGGTCATGGGGTGTCCCGTGTTACGCACGAGACACGGGACATCCTAAAAACGTAACATGTCATGTAACCCTAAAGCATATAAATAGGGGTTTACCCATGGTAAACCTATCATTTTCATTGTCAAGACTAATAGCCCAAAGTGTAGCATAGTTTAGAGGAGAGAGCATAGTAGTTGTAGTGTAACCACCAACAAGCCAAAGTTTGATGTCAAGGCAATGGCACATAGGAGTGAGCGTAGACATCAGGGTCTCACCAATGTGGACAAAGGGGAGTGCACCTTGTGATGTCTCCCTAGAGCACACATTGAAGAAAAACATGAGGCACCATCTTCCTAGTAAGCCACTACATTATCCTTGTTTATGTTGTGCATCTCTGTTGATTGTTTTTCTTTATGCCACTATTTCTACCATGGTCACCATGCCTTGGTTGCCACAGCTGTTGTGGCGACTACAACGTGATTGTTGCTGCTATGGCCATGGCTGCCACCTCAATCGTTGTTGTCATAGCTATTATGCTATGGCTATTATGCCATTATTGTAGCTATCACCATGACTATTTCCATGGCCATCATAGCTATAGCCATGGCTGTTACACCATAGTCGTGGTCGCCATCACTGTAACTAGGGCAATGTGTGTTTTTTGTGTATTTGGGGCATTCTGGGTAGCATAGCACATGTCGGGAAGGGTTTCCTTGTTTTTCTTTTACATTCCACGTAGTGGAACAAGGTAGGGGTTTTGCAAATGTTGTGTGTTTTCTTAGGCCGTGTCCTCCTTGACAACTTAACTAGCATGCTACACTACGTTTTTTCTTATTACGCTACATGGGGTGTAGCTGCTATGCTGCACGTGACGTAACTACTATGTTGCATGGGATGTACATGCTATGCTGCTTGGGATGCAACTGCTACGCTACCTAGGACATACGTGCTAAGCTACCTAGGACATACGTGCTACGCTGCCTGTGGGGTTCAATTGCTACGCTACATGGGATCCTACAATTGCTATGCTCCATACAAAGTCACAAGGATAGGATGAACACTTAGAAAAAAATTTTAGTGCATTGATAGTATTAGATTGTTACATTCTATATAAGGTTGCTACATTTACAGAGAATTGCTACACTGCATGGAAGTGTAGCCAACACTTAGGAATTTTTCAAAAAAATTTCTTTCAAGAATTTCCCTTATTGTAAACTAATGCTTTCATTGTAAACTACAAGGTTATGTTGAAGCTAATCCTAGTCATGGTTGAATTAGTAGGGGTTCTATGTTGTATAAGTGCCCCTATGCCCAATGTTCCCTTGTCACATGCACGAGTAGGGGACCAGGTGGTCTAGTTCCAAGAAGGTGTGCAGGAGTTCTCAGAATTCCTACTTCACCACTTTAGTGTCATAGTATGGTCATACTTAGCCGATGAGGCAGCAAGCATCCTAAGTGAGACACTATTTCCAAGAGCAAACTAAGGCATTCTCAAATTCATGAGAGAAAAGTCTACTGAAGGGGAAGAAGTAGGGGGCTTGAGCCAATGTCTAAAAGGTTTAAGACTTTTTTCCTAGATCTAGGAAATGCCAAAATTCAAGTGTTATCATAAATATAACACTCTATTCATTGCTTGCCATATGGACATACTTTTTCAGAACCCACCTCAAACTGTCTACTATGCCGACAGGTGAGTTCTATTTATATGTTTAAGGATTTTATTCATTTTTTTATCTTGTATGATGTGAAACAATCATCTTATTTTATTTGTTGTTAGATTCATGATCAACAAGGATGGTCTTCATGATAGAGAGGGGACCTTAGCTCTAGCTCAAACAGCCATTTAGGAGTTCTCCTCTACTAAAAACGTACATGCCGATGTTACAGAACAACTTGGGGACAATTTTAGGACCTATCCAACCAAGTATTCCAAGTTTTACATGAAATGTGAGGAGCTTGGGTGGTTAGATGGTGAATGGGCATCCCATCGAGTACCCAATGGACGAAGTGCTAGTGGAAATATTGTTGTTCCCCACATTATTCACACCTAGTGAGCTATGTCATGCATCCATTTTCATGTAACCAAAATTAGTTTAATTAATTACTCCCCCTCTTTTTCATTTTTTTATTTTATTCTTGGTTTTTGCAGTGGCAGCCAAGTCTAAGGAGGTTACCATAATTACATCAGGATGTAATGAGGCTAACCTCTTCTTTAAGTATGGTGAGGTGGATAAATCACACTGTTGGATATGTAGTGGGGCTCTAGCAATAATTTTCAAGAAGGTTCAAGAGGCTAGGCTCATGGACCTCTTTTTGGCTATAAACCTAAGGATTCCTGCTGTGGAAGTGGTTGCTCTTGTAGATTCTTTTACTGAAAGTGTGGACCACTTTTGCACATGAGTTCATGGTGTGTGAGTGGTGTTTGAGATTACCAAAAATCTTTTCTTAGATCTTGTTGGCATCCCTTTTGATGGTTTACCTATGGGGAAAAGTACTGGTAAAGATGTAGACCATTGGGGAGGAATAGAAGAATGGTTGGGGACCAGCAAGGATTGCAAAGGCATCTATATGAAAAGGTAAGATTAGAGGTAGCCCAAAACATTTACCCTATCTTCCAAGCTTGTGCCTTTCCCAAGTTTCTCTCCCAATGGAAGATTATTGGGGTAGAGCAAGCCTGAATTATGAGAGATGTGATGGAAGAGGGGATGTAATATAATTAGGCTAAGTACCTCTCAGAAGGTCTACAGGTAGAAATGACTAGGCTACAAGGCAAACTTAAGATGCGCTTCCATGTGCCCTTTGTCTTTTTCATTACTTATTTGCAATGGTTTGCTAAGTTTTTGGTGGTATGAGAGAATGGGATCTGGGTGATACAGGATTGTACCCAGATATCCAAACCATGGATCCTCCATGTATTTTACACCACTCATTCTCAAAACCCTCCTGAAGCTATCAAGGAGTCTTTCTTAATAACGACCACAGATCATGCAGGCTTGTCCTTTCATATGCATGATAACTTTGGAGAGGCTACCCCTAACAACATGGACAACCTAGTAAGGGGAGTGTGCCTCATTACAGAAACCATAAAATCAAAGTTGTAGATCAAGAAGCACCATCCTGCAAAAGAGCCTCCAGATGTGAGCAAAGGGAGGGGAAAAAGGTTATGGATCAGAGTTCGCAATGTGCAATCTAAGCTTGTTGGTAAGTATGTCTTAGCTAACTTATTTTCTACCTTCTTTTTCCCTTTTGTAGTTGCATATCCTTAGTGAACTAGTATCCTAATCTTGGCTTGTGCTTAGCAGATGAAGAAGAGGCTTCAGCTCTTGAAGAGGAGGCCCTTGCTATGGAAGAGGAGGCCCCTGTACCGCCTAAAATCGTCGGTCTCCAGCTAGAAGGAAAATAGAGACCGTGGGATCGCAGGATGAGAATAGAAGATCTTGCCTTCGCCTGAGGGCGAGATGGAATGCATGAAGGCAAAGCACCTTGGGTGGTCCGCACGCGGATCAGACAAGGATTTCCCCACGCGTACGCAAAGTGCTATACGCTGGGTTATGCGTAACCATTGTAGCGAGCGTAAACGGGGTAAAACAAATGCGAATAGAGCGTAAGCGTAAACGGGCGTGAACAGAATGCGTGGGCCAAGTTGACGTAAAACTGTAAAATGTAAACAATCTTATGCAGCAAATGTAAATAATGGTATTACAGAGTCAAAGTACAGTGCACTGGTCTAACGTAGTCGTGAGGGAACACAAGGCGGACGAAAAGCCTCGGCGTATGCAGGAATGACTCGGCTGGTTCGCAAGACAAGCGGAGCGTAGAGACTGTGTGTATGGCGTACAGGGCTCTCCAGCATAAGAGGGTTTCAGCTCTTGTGCGTAGCGTAAATGTTCTCTAGTATGCTCCAGGATTTTGCCAACCTCTGGCGAAGTGGGAAATCGGGGTTTATATACAGGTTGTTACGCTAGACTTGGGTTAGGAGACACGTGGCGTGTTGACCAGGTGCACACGCTTTACAAAAATACAATATATTACATCTGTTGGGCCTATACGCCGTGTGAGGTGGGCGTATACACTGAATGAGGTGGGACTGTGAACATGGGTGGAGATGCTGTGCTGGGCATATACACCGGGCATATACGCTGGCAGATGCAGTGGGTGGAGATGCTGTGCTGGGCGTATACGTCGGGCGTATACGGTGGCAGAGGTAGGGCATATACGCTGAAGGATGTCTACTTGCTTCAATCCTTGCTCTTTGGTGTTATCTTCATGTTGTCATTGAGACTTCATCGTCGAGCGTGTGCATCTGTGGCGTCGAGCGTACAGGCGAGGCGTGTACACCGGGCGTGTGGGCCAGATGTTCACGCTGGGCGTATATGCTGGGGCGTATACGTTGGGAGTGTCAGGCGTGCATGCAAGGCGTATACGCTGGTACTGCTAGGCGTATACGCCGAGCGTATATGCTGGTACTCCACACTTAGTGAAAATTAAGCGTTGCGATCCCAAGGTTGACGTATGCCACATCCCATGTAGCCAATGTCGTTCGTGGGTCCCCAGGTCCTTCTTGATGTCTGAAAAATACTAAGCTCTGAATTTTGTGGTGTTTCATTGGCCCCTCTTTGTTGATGCTTGGAGGAATCAACCCGAGAAGCGTAGACAAAGAAGCGCAAAACACCACAAGCATCTTGATAAAGACGTTGCCTGCTGCCACTCGACGGGACGTCATCACACCGTGTTTAGTAGTACATGGGATCGGGAAAGTGACATTTGTAGCTGGTAGGAGGATAGAGATCGCAGGGATTGGCGACTGCCCAGGGAATGGTGCCGTGGACAGGGGATGCTTGGGTATGTGACATGCTGATCCTTGTCCTTGCCAATAGCCAATGTTTTAGCAGACTCAGAGTTCAGACATGCAATGTGCATCCTTTGGCGGAACAGGACCCTCGGTTAGTTTTCAAGAGAACCTGTTGATGGGGCCAAAGTCACGGGAGGATGTGTTACATTCTTTGGGAGAACAGGGCCCATGTTCAGTGTTCAGGGGAACCTGTTCGCGGGGAGCCAAAGCCATGCAACAGATGTTTCTTGACTATTTTGGACATGAGTACTTATTTTTGAGACGACTGCCTTCCCGCCTGGGGCTTGTATGGAAAGTGCCAGAGGTCTCATATCTTTTTTTTTTGGGAATTTTGCATTGATCTTGTACTCATGCTCAAGTGTCAGGCTGTGTGTCACAATTGCTATAACGTGTCGCAATGTGCCACAGTGTGCTCGTTGTTTTGAATATATTGGATGTGTCAAGGGTGTGGCTGAATAAAATGCACTGGTGAAAGGATAGGGAATTTTATTGATGAACGGGGATGTACTAGTGAATGGTTTGATTTAGTCTTGCCAGGTATGCTGTGAACATTGTCTCATCTTGCTGCTTGTGACGAAGTGCATCTTTGTACGAAACTTCCAGGTGTCATCCTGCAAACGTAATGCCGAGGAGATAAGAAAACTGTGAGCGAATAGACAAGCTTAGACTTACATAGCGACTGATCGCACAGAGGTGCTAAAGGACGGCAGGCACTACATGTAGACGACAGCAGTGCTGATAAGGGCGATTGATGGCTAGCGATGCAATGAAGCTTATGGATGATCATGGCAGCAGATTGATGTGCCGGATGTGAACTTGTCAGTTTATAGTCTTGGAGAACTATCATGGGTTAGTTTTATGTCATAACCCGTTGGACATTGCATGTTTAGCATCGTGGCAGACGTCACATTGCTAGTTTTTAGTCTTAGCAGACTGTGAAGAGGCTAGCTAGTTTATAGTCTTAGCGGACTCTGATGGTTGTGACGGTGACAGTTTACTGTCATGCCGGATGGATGCTAGCTTATTGTCCTTGCGGACATTGTGGTATTAGTTTTAAGTCATAATCCAGGACTATTCTGTGGTATCAGTTTATCGTCATGATTCCAGGATGAGCTGTGGTATCAGTTTATAGTCGTAATTCCAGGACTTACACATACCTAAACTTGTACTCAGACATAGAACAGTTTTAGATACAGGTGATTTGTCGGATTGGCAAACTCATTTCCTTCCATGTCGGTGAGCTTGAATGCACCATTATCGAATGCTTTGATGACCATGTAAGGCCCTTCCCAGTTGGCTAAGAATTTTTCCGGGTGTTCCCGAATAGCTTTAAGCACAAGGTCACCTTCTTTGATAGGGCGCTTGTTGATGTCATGCCGATGTCGCTGTTGTTGCTGCTTTTGATACCATTTGATTTGGTTGAGTGCACGTACGCGTTCTTCTTCCGCCGAATCGAGGTCAATGATGCGTAGATTATTGTTTTGCTCGTCGTCAAGGAGTCCGGAGAGTGTGATCCTTAACTATGGTACCTGTAGTTCTAGAGGTAAAACAGTTTCTGAACCGTAAACGAGACTATATGGCGTTTTACCTGTTGACGTTCGGTGTGTAGTGCGGTATGCCCATAATGTGTAGATTAATTGCTCGTGCCATTTCCTTTTGCTCTGGGTTAGCATTTTCTTAAGTATTGTAATGATCGTCTTATTTGTTGCTTCTGCTTGCCCATTGCTCTGAGGGTAGTAAGGGGAGGAAAACGAGTGTTTGATCCCTAGACTGTCACAAAAAGTTTGGGTTTCGGCACTGCTGAACTGTGGCCTGTTATTAGTGATAATTGTCAAAGGGATGCCAAAATGGGTTACAATGCTTTCTAGGATGAAATTACACACGTGTTTAAATGTGGATTTGCGAAGGGGAGCTGCTTCTACCCACTTCGTAAAGTATTCTGTCGCAGTTATAATGAAACTGTGCCCTGCAGAAGATGAGGGTGTTATTGGGCCGATAAGGTCCAATCCCCACTTTTGGAAAGGCCATGTTATTTGCGCTGTGTGCAATTCGTTTGGTGGTACATGTATTAAGTTACTATGTTTTTGACAAATGTTATAGGTTTTGACTTTGGAGAGGCAGTCGTATTCCATGTGTGGCCAATAGTAGCCTAAACGTCATATTTTTGTTGCCATGGCTTTTGGCGCTATGTGTCCTCCACATAGTCCCTCATGTACCTGATCAACAATTGTTTGGGCATCAGTACTACTGACGCATGTTAGCAATATGCCTTCGTAGGATCGACGACATAGTGTGTCCCCTACGAGGGTTTATTGTCTAGAACGTTTTCGTACAGCGTCCTTTTGTGCATTCGTTAGATGTTGTGGTGCTTCACCGCGTAGAAGGTATTCTTTTATGTCATCGTACCATTCTATCACGTGTGTTGTACTAACAGATGCAATCGACAACGTGTTAAGGGTGTCAGTGATTGGTTTAGTGCAACTAGTTATGGAGCTTGGCAACGTGTGAAACATGTCAGGTGAGATATTTAATGCTACGGTTGCTAATGCATCTGCAATAGTATTGTCATTTCTGGAAACGTGTTGCACCTCCGTACTTTCGAAGTGCCCTATTAAGTGTTTCGCCAAATCGTAGTATGGTTGTAAATGTTGAGCTTTACATGTGTAGACGTCTGTGACTTGGTTTAGGACTAGTTGTGAATCCCCTCTAACTACAAGCCGTGTGATGTCTGAAGCCAATGCGGCCACGAGGCCTCTAAGGAGACCTTCATACTCTGCTATGTTATTCGTACAATGAAAGTTGAAGCGGTAGGCAAAGGGTCAGATCTCCACGGAGGGATAGGTGATGACCACGGCCGCACTTCCTCCTCGAGAGGTGGAGGCTCCATCAAAGTTTAGAATGGCATCATAATCTTGGGGCACTATGTCTATGGTATTTATGTTTTCATCTGAAAATTCTAGGTCTATGGTTGCTTGATCACGCGTTGGTGACGTGGCCATTTGATCTACTATGGCTTGACCCATGACTGATGATTGCGCTACGTAGTATAGGTCAAACTCAACTATCATGGCTTTCCACTGGGCTATTCGACTCGTTTCGTAAATATTCCCTGTTATAGCTCTCAGTACATTATCCTTACAGATTATGTAGACTTGATTACGGAAGAGGTAATGTCGTCATTTTCTTAGAGAAAAGACTAAAGCTAAACATGACTTCTTCACATCGTTGTACTTCTTTTCGTGGGCAACTAAGGCATGGCTCAAGTAGTATACAGGGACTTCGGTTCCGTCATCTTGTTTTTGGCAAAGCATAGATGCGATGGATGATTCCGAAGTGGCGAGGTAGATGTAAAACGGTTTGTTGTTTTGGGGCGGGTAAACCGTAGGCAGTTGGGCAAGTGCTGTTTTGATGTTTTCGAATGCTTCCTGACACTGCAGAGTCCATTCAAAGTGGACATTTTTACATAACAGGTGGTTCATAGGTTTTAGTTTGTCCGTTAATTTTTCTACGAAGCACTTGATGAATTGTAGTCTACCTTGCAGACCTTGGAGTTTGGTAAGGTTACTCAGAGGTTTTAGATTTGTTATGGCTTTAACCTTATCGGGGTCTACTCGTATCCCTGCTTCAGAGGCTATGAATCCAAGCATTTTGCCTGTTTTGACACCAAAGACACACTTTTTTGGATTAAGTCTTAGTTTGTACTTTAAACAACGCTTTAAGACTAAGTCAAGGTCTTGTACATGTTGTTCAGTCATTTTTGACTTAACCACGATGTCATCCACATAATCATTGAGCGACCATAGCATATAGTCACTAAAGATAAACATCATGGCTCTTTGATACGTGGCCCCTGCATTCTTGAGACCGAAGGGCATCATGGTGTAACAAAAAGTTCCCCATGGGGTCATAAAGGTTGTCCGCAGTTGAGGCGTATTTGGTTGTATCCTGAAAAACCATCCATAAAAGACAGCAAGGCATGTCCGGCAGTCGAGTCAATGAGTTGGTTGATGCTGGGTAGGGGAAATTCATCTTTTATGGTTGCTACATTTAAATCTCGGAAGTCGATGCATAAGCGAATGCTTCTGTTTTTCTTCAGGATGATGACCATGTTTGACACCCACTCGGAGTAATCAATGGCTCGAATGAAACCGGCTTGGTAAAGCTTGGTGATCTCATTGCGAACTGCCAATGCCACCTCAGGTCTGACTTTTCGTGCCTTTTGTTTTACTGGTCTTAGCTTGGGGTCGAGAATAATATTGTTTTGGACAATTCTAGGATCTAGCCCAGGCATGTCTGTATAGGACCAAGCGAATGCTTTCATGTTTTCCCTAAGTATGTTCTCAATGTCTTTCGCTAGTTGTGGTTGCAGTAATATGCTTAATTTTAATACTTTGATTTCCCCATCAGGCATGGTAATGGGGTTTCAGCTAACGGGTCTTCGGTGATGTTTTCGGCCTCTATGTCAAGGAATTTCGTCATACCTTCATAATCGTCTGTGGTTTGCTGTGTTGAGCCTATGACCACGTCGTCCATTGGTGAACCTAAGTTGATGCAGTTTACGTTAATGTTCCGCGTGATGTGGCCGTATGGTCCATCGATGATCAACGACATAGTTAAATGCGGATAGTCCATTGAGCTTGCTCCTGCCAATAAATGGAGAGCTATGTGAGCAACGGGGGAGGATCGCTCTGTGTCTTTTAGTAATTTTTAAACTATGTGTACGTGTATGATGGTGGTTTATCATCACACCGGGATGCATGGTAGTTTAAGGCCATACCGGGCTGTCCTCGGATGGGGAAATGGCAATTTAAGGCCGTACCGAGCCATAATGGTGGTTTAAACCAGCATAAATGTGTAAAATGGGGTCCATGGAGAATCCAGGACACAATAATCTCTGTTTTTAACTAATTTTTAGTTAATTTTTATCACTTTTGGGCAAATTTTGGCGAAAATATAAGCAAAAAAGGCAAAAAGGCAGAAAACGGAGCAACAGCGGCGTAAGCGGCGGCGGTGTCAGCGTCAGCATCATCGGAGCACTATATAAAGGGACGGGGGGTCCATTTGTTTTACTTTGAAAGCGACATCGTAAGCGACAGAGCGCCACCTGCTAAAGCGTAAGCGTAAGCGTAAACCTGCCTCCCAGCGTAGACGCCAACGAGAGACCCTAGCGTAGACGCCTAAGATTAAACCCCAGCATAGACGCGGAGTGGCCTTAGCATAGACACCAAAGAGTAAACCTGTGAGCGCCAGCGTAGACAGTTGCTCAGCGTAAACTTACATCAACAGCGTAGACTATCCGAGATGGGCAAGGGGAAGGAAGTGGAGGGCCATGGAAGGAAGGGTCCCGACCTGACCTTTGCAGAAGAGATGGAACCCATGCTGCACGGCCTGCCTAGGCCAAAGATCCCATCATGGCTCGTGAAGTCCCACAGGTAGGCTCTAATTCCTGCCTCTGCTATTGTTTTTGTGCTATCTTTTGTTTCTAGCGTAGAGGGTCTCGGCGTATACACCGAGCGTAGAAGGTTCTCAGCACAAGGGTTTTCGGCGTATACGCCGAGCGTAACTGTAAAGCGTAGACAGCTTTATTGGTGAAATGTTTGTCAGCGTAATTTATTCATCGTCGGCGTAACTTCTATTTACGGTGTATACGCCGAGGGTTTTTTCAGCGTATACGCTAGGCATGCGCGATTTCCTTTACAGCCTAGACTCAATGTTCATGTCTCTGGCGTAGACTATTTACGCTGAAAGCGAACTTGGGCATATACGCCGAGGGTTTGCTTAGCGTATACGCTGTACGTGAATGGGTTCGAGCGTCAGCATAAAGCAGATTATTGTCAGTGTAGACGCTGAGTTGGCTAGCGTATACGCTAAGTTTGAATTGCATTTTTTACGCTAAGTGTTGGTCGGCGTATACGCTCTATATGCGGCGTATACGCTGAGTTTAAGTGATGTTTTTTTACGCGACGTGTTGGTCTCGTGGGCATATATGCTAGTTTATGCGGTGTATACGCTGAGTTTAAGAGTTAGAAAATTTTCAATTTTTAAGCGTCGATCCATAATGTGATTTTTGTCTCTCGGGCTGTTTCGAAGCATGGCTGATTGATTGTAGCGTCGTGATTGGTTGCAGGGAGAGCAAACGTTTTCTTATTGTCGTTGAACTCGTCAGGGTATTAGCATGGGTTGGCTCTGTTGAGGATGGCGATGTTCCCCCAGATCTGACTGTGAATGAAAACGAGGTTTGGTTCCGGGGAGGCGCATGTGGGTTTCTATCCTTCCTATTGGACAACTTTGAGGTGGCCATCTGGTCAGACTTTGATGAGGTGACTGCACTGAGCATGCTTGAGGAGATGCTGCTAGGGGCCGCGGAGGGTATCATGGTTTTTATGCAGGACATCGACGAGGGACCTTTTGTTAACAAAGATGGCACTACCCGTGAGCCCCGGGCCACACGCCCATTAACGCGTGTGTGGGCATTATTGCCGCAGGGGCTGGATTATCTGAACAATACATTGTTCATAGCTGCTCGTGCATATACATTATTCCAGAACCCTCCCAGCATGGTGTATCGAGTGGCCAGGTAAGCATATTTCAGTTTACTATTTCCTTTCGCTATCCAATGTTCATTTCTTGTTTTGACCCATATTTGCTTATAGGCCGAAGACCAACCCTGATGGAACACTCATTGAAGATGAGGGATTAGCCCTTGCCCGCACTGCCTTGGAAGCATTTATGAAAGGCCCCACCCTTCGTGGAACCGTGCTGGGTCAAATGAAGGGTTCGATGGTCCATTTTCATAAACAATTCTCCAGAGCATTTGCGATGTGCAAGGCTCGTGGGTGACTTCATGAAGACTGGACTGACAACGGGCCGATTTTTTCTCATGATCTTGGCAGCACGTCTAGATCTACCACCGACGGTAAATGATAACACTTCTTAGATATGTTAGTAGGTTCATCCAATTACCTTGATTTATGCTGATATAACAACTTTACATTACTTTTATAGTTAATATACCTTCTAGTGAGGATCCGGTGACCACCGGACGAATCGAGACGACTTTGTCAATGAAGTTTGGAGGGGTGGCTAAGGCCCAGAAGTGGTTGCGGAATCGTGCTCCTCCGTCCCTCACTCGTTGCCTAGATGATACTAGGCTCATAGAGCTTTTTATGACGCCGAGTCCTGATGTTTCCATTGGGGAGATGATTGGGATTGTAGACTCCTTTAATGAGTCTATCACATACTACAACACCCGGATTAAGGGTGTGAAGGTAGTTTTCCGTTTGTCGCCTGAGTTCTTTTTGGACCTATTTGGTGTACCAGCGGATGGCCTGAATGTAGTATTAGACAGAGCTCATAAAGAGCTCCAGACGATCCAGGAATTGGAGGACTGGCTAGGCGTGGCAAAGGGTACCAAGGGATTCCCGATGCCGGGGAAGGCGAAGGTTGTAGAAGTGAACGAACTATATCCCCTATTTAGAGCACGGGTATTCCCCAAAACGCTTTCTGAGGTGAGGTGTCTTGGGGTTGAGGCTGTTCGTGTGATGCGAACTGTTTTGGAAACAGGGATGCGATACAATTGGGTAAAATTTTTATTGGCGGGCATGCACAAGGAGATAGTGTGATTGCGCTCGAATGTCGAGGCGCAATCCCATTTCACCTTTGCATTTTTCGCCGGTTATCTTCACCATTTTGTTGAGTTCTTAGTAGTTTGCACAGATAACAAGTTTGTCCTGCGGGATCGAGGTCAACTATCCCGCCCATGGATCCATCACCTGTATGACACTGCCAAACCCCAAGATGCACCCAAAGGTATCGATGAATCCATTTCTGTTACTACGGGAGGATCATCTGGCAGTTCAATCCATACACATGATAGTGTGGGGTTGGAGCCAGATGAGCTGCCTTACACTGTTAGAAGGGCAGAACAAGCTAAAGCAAAGCTAAGGCCTGAGTGCCTGGTTGAGGATGTTTTCGGTGTGAGCCAGCCACGCGTGAAGCGGATACGCTTCAAGATGCCTGGTGAGCAGAACTTGCCTGCTTATTACTTTAGCATTTTCATTCTGTTTATAACTTTCACCTCAATTGCTTACGTGTCATTGATATATTTTTCCTTTGGCTTGATTTTTAAAATAGTAAGGAAGTAGGCTTTAGAGACGATCATGGAGGAGGAGGAAACGAATACAAAGAAAAACAACGAGGAGGAGCATACAGAAATGAGTCAAGGTGGCGGGACGGAGGAGTTAAGGGAGAAAACCACAGGAACTGAGCCGTTGGACGATCAAGGCAGTGTTGACCAAATGTTCCGCAGTTTTCTTCAAGGAGATTTGGATCTAGGCACTCCCCCAGGGGATGACGAAGGGCACGGTATGTTTTTCCTTTTATCCTGTTTTGATTTCTCCTGTCAGTTGTCCTTTTTTGTGGGTTATATTTTTTTTATTTCTATGTGTTTTTTATTCTGTCCAGATGAAGGTAGCGAGACCAGAACAGTGCACCTAGACGTACCGATGAAGACGGTTCCCCCTCAGAGCACCGCTGAGGTTAGTTCTTCTCGTACCCGTGAGCCACTTATTTGGTCAAAAATGCCAAGTAAGATGGATTTTGTGGCTGGCATCATGGAGGAAGTCGTTGAACGGATCCAAGAAGCCCACCCTGATATAGGTATGAATCACTTAAAGATTTGGAGCATCGCATCTTTCTTGTATAGTGTTGACATTTATATTTTTCGCATGGGTAAGTGCTAAACTAAGATGGGATCCCTCAGAAAGCATTAGCATGGAGAACCTCACCACACTCTCCCCCGAAGTAGAGCAGGCGCCAAGGCCTGTTTATGAGGGAGTTGCAGAAAGCCTTGCACACCATGCTAAGTCATTATGGACTTGCAGGCGTTCCATTGAGCAGTTGTGGCTGCAAATACAGGCAAAAGAAAAGGAAGTCTCCGAATTGTCAGAGGAACGTGACGATTTAAAGGCTCGATACGAGTTCGCCGCTGCTAGACTAAGTGGAGATCGCTCTTGGCGAACATTGGAGGTTACATACACTAGGTATTGGAACCTTTTGAATCGTCATGCATCACTGACTCGGAGAATGGCAGAACGCAAAGCTCAGATTGATCTCCTGAACCTTAAGTGTCAAGATTGGAAGGCGTTTGCTTCTAAGGTTCGTAAGTGGGGTCAGGATGAGAAGAATCACAAACATTACTACAAGAAGTCGCTAAAAGAGGTGTCCATCGAAAAGCGCTAACTAGAAATGTTTGTGGAGGGTTTAGGTTTGCGTTCGGCCTTTGATACTTTTGCACAAAATACAACTGTGGAAATGGAGTCGCCTACAAGGGTGATCACGACTACGTCTGGGGAAGTGTCGGTTGGAGAATTTCCATTGAAATGTCCCACCTGGTCAGCTGTCGACAAAGGGAAGACTTTGGAAGACATTGACTTAGGCCTGGATGGGACGGACTGGGCCAGTGTTTTTGAGGAAGAAATCCTTCGTCGGCTGGAGTTTGGCTTAGGGGGATCTCCTATGGTGAGCATTTTGTTCTTACGGAGTTAATTTATTGAATAACGTTTAACTTTTTGGCATTCGCTTATTCTCATGTTGGTTGTTTGTTCGCAGGATAAAAGTAGTGATGATGCTCAAGAGGCGGGCCCCAGTGGAGCAAGGGCCCCTGACACTGGTGGATCTAGAGAGGATGACCCTCCCACCTCGGATGTTTAGTGTTTTGTATTTTTTAGTTTTTGATGTTTTGTCTTTGACTTAAATTTATATAGGAAATGTAACTTGAGAGTTCTAAAACAGATGAAAACAGTTGGAACCTGTAATTGTACAATGTTGTATGTAGGAAATTTTTTGTTGGTTTTTGACTTTAGTTGTAAACAATGATGCAGCAATGTAAAATGTTTTGGCTTATTTTGAGTTTGATCATACACATGACACGATAATGTAAAATGTTTTGTTTTTTTTATTTTCAATTTGGTTGCACACACGATACGATGTTAAGATGTTTTTGGATTTGCTTTTCTGTTTAAATGTAATGCGCTGAAATAATGATAAACGGTACATAAAAAGGAAGACGGGGTATGTGTTAGTTTAAGGCCATTTCGGGCCTGATTTGCACTAGTTTAAAGCCATTTCGGGCCACTATGCGTAGTTTAAGGCCATTCCGGGCCCCATTGTAAATGAGCAATATTTTGGATAAAGCGGATAAGTTTCTTGGTGGACCGACCATTTCTGATCGTGGCTAGTTTTACGTCATTGCGGACGTGATAGCTTAACATCTTTCCAGACAAAGGGTGTTGTTTAATAGTTTTCTTGGCTCTATTATAGTTTAATGTCATTTCGGATTGCATGTAGTTTAACGTCGTTTCGGACGAATGGTAGTTTAACGTCGTTTCGGACGGAGGGTGGTTTTATTTTAATTGTTTTTTGATTTTATTTATTTTTATGTCAGGGGGTGTATTAGCCGGTACGATTTTGTATTCTGCGTCTCCTTCGCTGATCACATTGAATGGAAATTCAGTCCAGGAGACGTCCGTCAGAATGTTTTCGGTATCGGTATTTTCAGGTGCTTCGGTGTCCGTCGTCGTTTCTGTGTTGGTTTCCTCATGAGTCGATGTGTGTAGAGTATTAGATGCATGTGTTTTAGTTTTAGAAGAATCTTGTCCCATGTTCGAAGGTTCACCGCCCACCAGTTGTGGTTTGTTTGTGTCATTTTGACTAGGCTTGTCGAGTTCAACTTCGGAGCCTTGGTCGCTGTCCGTGTGCGATGAAATAATGGGAGTGACCGCTTCCCCATGTATGACGATTTCACCGCCCTCATAGGGTAGGTGAATCTCCTGATGTATAGTGGACGAAACAGCTCTCAGTTGGGCCAACTAGGGTCTTCCTAATATTAGGTTGAATCCTGGCATTTCATCGACAACTAGGAAGTCAGCAGATGTGGGGAACTAGTCTCCCGCTATGAAATCTAAAGTTATCGTGCCTTTGACTAGTACGCGTGACCCACTGAATGAATTTAAACATGTTGTTGTGGTTGGTTTAATTAAGTCGATAAGCCCCAGTTGTTCAATGATCGGATATGGTATGACGTTTGTGGCTACCCCATCGTCTACGTGGACTCTATGTATTTTGAATTGGTTTATATGTATTATTATGAACATGGGGACTGTTGTTATTTCCCCTGTATTCTTGTCTACTTTGATGTCATCATCCTGGAAGCTCAAGGGTTTCGAAATGACTCCGTGAGATGAGTATATGACAACATGAATGGCAGGTTCGCTCGGAGGCAAATCCTCATTGATCGGTATGGACATTAGCATGCGTATGAGAGCTTCCTGATGAGTCTGGGATGTTAAAACCAAGTCATACAAGCTTAAAGAATTGTTCTTTTGCTTCAGCACTTTAGTGACTTGCGTCAAGGCCGTTGCGAGATCTCTGCTGTTAGGAATGCTCTTGTCAGCAATGACTGGGTCCATTGGACCCAACAGCTTTATTTTGTATTTGTGTTTTAGTGGCCTATCATTCTTGCTCTGTGCCGTAGTTTCAGATGGTTCATATTATTTTGACGGTTCACCCTGATTTCCTGAGTTTGGTTGATTGTTAGTTGGCGACATGGGTATGGAATTAAGTAGAGTGGGTTTGGGTGGCCCCAGGGCCAACCGTTGGCGCTCTTTCTCCAAGCGTTCACGCGTAAGCCTATCAGCTAAGCGTTCTCGCGTGTGGCGTGGAGGTGGAGCTGGTCTCAGAGCCTCAGATTACCTTGGGAGGCGCACCACGTATGGAGATGGGCAGGATTGCTATTGGTCAGTGGGAGGCATTTGAGCTGAAGGCTGGCTAGGGACCCTAATGACGTAGGGGCGAGGTTTGCCCTGCACCTGTGTGGTGGAGGTTTGACAATCGTTAGGACTTTCGGGTGTCCTAACGATGTACGGAGCTGGTTTCAGGGGAGGTTGGGCCTTCGTTGTTGCGACGGCTGGTGGTACTCGGACTACGAAAGGAGCAGGCCGAGTGTGAGGGGTTAGTGGCTTTGAGGATGAAGGTATACGGACGACATAGGGCTGCTAAGGGGCACGTGGTGGTTGAGGTGTGGGTGCGGACACAGCGGGAGGAATCTGCACTACGAATGGCCTATTAGATTTTTCTTGTTCATGTTGGGGGTAGATGGTGTTAATGTTACGTGCCTCGGAATCGTCATCGAAATAGATCGTGCTAATCACATACAGGGCTTCTTTGGTGTTCAGGGGATCCTTATACACCCCCATAGCCTAATTCTGCGGTTGGACCGGATTAGCCTTATCAAAAGTGATTTGGCCGTCGTTCATCATCCGCTGGATATCCTGCTTCAGGGTGAAGCAATAATCCGTTCCGTGCCCGTTGCATTGATGGTAGTCGTAGAAACGATCCATCTTAAAGCCTTTGGGTACAGGCGGCTCATCCGGCGTTGCTAAGCTTGGGTTCTGTACGAGTTGGCAGAACCGGTCATGTCTTTGGATGGCCACCGGGGATAACTGCTTATGTTTCATTAGGCCAGCTTTCAAGAGCTGATCAAAGAGCTAGGACGGTTTCATCGGCAGAGGCGTGTATTGAGAGGGTTCTTTCCTTTCGAAATTGCGCGTATGGTTTGTTGGGTTCTGTGATGATGATGACTCCGGGGTTGTTGTGGGAGTGGGTTTATAGTAGTTAGTAGGGGTTGTGGGTGATTGTTTTTGGTGTGTGATGTTCGTTTGTTGGGCTCCTACTATCGCTGCTATAGTCATTTTGGCCTTCTCTTTATCCTTTTTAGTATGTTGATTTTTGAAGGCCAAGTATGCCAGGTCATGTCTATTTTGAGCCGCTTCCTCTATGCTTTTGATCTACGCAAATGCCTGGTTAAGATCATGCACGTTAAGTTAATATAATTTGGACTTGAAGAAATCATTGACAGCCCCCTTCAGAATTGTAAGAAGATAAGTTTGGGAGATTGGTTCGTGTAGCTCGTTGAGAGCCACACTCCATCTTTGAATAAACTTTTGTACAAGTTCAAGCGGTGCTTGCTTGATCTATATGAGGTTGTCCAGCGTGGCCTCGAGTTTCAAGTTGTACTTGAACCAGGTTACAAACTGGCATAAAAGATCTTCCAAGGAGAAGATAGAGTTCTTGGGCAGGGCCCGGTACCAGTCGAGTGCCCTTCCCGAGAGGGACATGGAAAACACTCGTAGAATAGCATGAGGCCATTCCTAGAGCAACGTGCATTCTAATCTAAATGTTATTAAATGGGCGTTGGGGTCTGTCTCCCTGTTATATTTGGTCAACGTTGGTAAGGAGACGCCTTTGGGCAAGGTCAAAGGTGGGACAGAGGAGCTGATGGGGTCATCATTATAGAAATCTACTACTTTCAACTCTCCGTCAGCGGCCATTTTGAGGTGCTTTACCTTGTCAGTAAGTTCTTGCATTAATTTCTTGGCATCCGCCCAGTCTTGAGCGCTTGGTGACATAGCAGCTTGAGACTGTGGTATATTATACAAGTTAGATTGCTGTATGGTGGGCTGAAAGGTCGAAAGCTGTGCGGGTGGTGGTTGTGCTTGTGGAAAGGTTACAGTGGGCTGCACTAAGGATGGCATGTTGTATGGGAAATGTTGCTGTTGCTGCGGTTGGGGCTGTACCTGGGGAACATGGACTGGTGGAATGGTATGGTGTGACACATGGGTGTGAGAGGGTTGGTGTGACGGGGCACCCATCGGTGGCCATTGCCCAATCACGTTATGCGAAGGGGCTCCTTGTTGGGTTATGGCCATCGAGGGGCCTGCGCACACTGGAATGTGCAGGATGTAATGAGCAGATGTGGATGCCGATATTACGTGTGGCATCCCTATCACTCGGGGTGGGAGTCTCATCCCCACGCCAACGTGAGAAGGTGGCGCTTGTGAGGACGAACCCGCAGCTGCAGCAGGGATGATTGTGAAAGGAAAAGTGTTAGGTTGGGAATCGCTAGGGAGAGGAATATGCACTAGCGCTGCTATTTTAGGTGGTGGTGCTTGAGCCTGGGTGAACCTAAGATGCTGGAGGGGCAGGATTTCCCCTGTGTTTGGATGAAAAATGGGGTTAGCCTGGGCTTGCGGGCTAAGAGTGTGGTAGGAGTCTTCGTGCTCGGATTGAGCGGCGAAGTCATCCTCCTCTTCTGGTTGGGGTTCTAGCGCATACTGATCCAACGTGCGGCTCCTTTGCAGGAGGAGTTGTGTGACGAGCTCCGAATACTGCTCCCTAACTGGGATTACATCGTATGGGGAAGGGGTGAACTCCTGTTCTCCCCTGTAAAAGAGTTCAAACTGCCTCTTTACTTCCATTTCAGCTCAGTCAACAGCCAGGCCAGCTTGTATTTTAATACATATGAAATTATACTGGTCCTCGGTGATGATGTTGGAGGCTAGATCTCTCCCCTGTAACCTTAGTGACTGACAGGGCCCTGTTGTAGGTTGCAACCCCGGGTGCTATGCGACAGGCTGTTGGATGGCTGTGATGTCCATGGTGGCGGTGGTTTGGGTAGTGGTAGCGTTGTTGTTTGCGGGGTTCATGATGCTGTGTCACGGATATAAATCAGTCTGGAGATATGAAGTTAATGAGTTATGTAGCGTGCAGTGTATACACTTTAATTGATAGCGTATGGTGACAGCGTATATGGTTGACGTAGACGCTAGGGAGCGTATACAGCCTAAGAAGAATCATGGCGTAAGATAGGAGAGCGTAAAACAGTGGCGTAAGATAGGAGAGCGTAAACTAGGTGAGCATAAGACAGGAGAGCATAAAATAGTGGCGTAAGGTAGGAGAGCATAAAATAGTGGCGTAAGGTAGGAGAGCATAAACTAGGTGAGCATAAAACAGTGGCATAAGACAGGAGAGTGTAAAACAGTGGCGTAAGACAGGAGAGCGTAAACTAGGTGAGTGTAAGACAGGAGAGCGTAAAAAAGTTGCGTAAAGCATAAAACAAAAGCTGGCGTAAAGCGTAAAACAGAAGCTGGCGTACAATAGGAGAGTGTAAAACAGGTTGTAGCGTCAAATAGGAGCTAGCGTAAAAGAAAGCAGCGTAGGAATTTCTGAGCAGAGTTTTAAGGGCGTAAACAATGTACAACGTAAACACTGAACAGTTGCAGGCTGGGTTTTTAGAATGGGCTACGTAGACGCTGAAGGGTTCCAGTAGGCAGTGGTTTAAAGTTGGCGGCATAAATGCTTGACAGTGTAAACGCTGGGGATTTGCAGGTAAGGGTTTTAGGAAGCCCTCCTTCTAGCGCCAATTTCTGTACCGCCTGAAATCGTCAGTCTCCAGCTGGAAGGAAAATAGAGACCGTGGGATTGCAGGATGAAAATAGAAGACCCTGCCTTCGCCTGAGGATGAGCTGGAATGCATGAAGGAAAAGCACCTTGGGTGGTCCGCACACGGATCAGACAAGGATTTCCCCGCGCGTACGCAAAGTGCTATACGTTGGGTTATGCGTAAACGATGTAGCGAGCGTAAACAAAGCGTAAATGGGGTAAAACAAATGCAAACAGAGCGTAAGCGTAAACGGGCGTGAACAGAATGTGTGGGCCAAGTTGACGTAAAACTGTAAAATGTAAACAATCTTATGCAGCAAATGTAAACAATGGTATTACAGAGTCAAAGTACAGTGCACCGGTGTAACGCAGTCGTGAGGGAACATAAGGCAGACGAAAAGCCCCGGCGTATGCAGGAATGACTCGACTGGTTCGCAAGACAAGCGGAGCGTAGAGACTGTGTGTACGGCGTATAGGGCTCTCTAGCGTAACAGGGTTTCAGCTCTTGTGCGCAGCGTAAATGTTCTCTGGTATGCTCCAGGATTTTGCCAACCTCTGGCGAAGTAGGAAATTGGGGTTTATATACAGGTTTTTATGCTAGACTCGGGTTAGGAGACACGTGGCATGTTGACCGGGTGCACAGGCTTTACAAAAATACAATATATTACATTTGTTGGGCGTATACGCTGTGTGAGACGGGCATATACGCTGAATGAGGCGGGCTTGTGAACTTGGGTGGAGATGCTGTGCTGGGCATATACGCCGTGCGTATACGTTGGCAGATGCAGGGCATGTACACTATGGATGCAGGGCGTATACGCTTGGCATATATGCTGAAGGATGTTCACTTGCTTCAATCCTTGCTCTTTGGTGTTATCTTCATGCTGTCATTGAGACTTCATCGTCGAGCGTGTGCATCTGTGGCATCGAGCGTACAGGCGAGGCGTGTACACCAGACGTGTGGGTCAGATGTCCACGCTGGGCGTATACGCTGGGGCGTATACGCTGGGAGTGTCAGGCATGCATGCAGGGCATATATGCTGGTACTGCTGGGCATATACACCGGGCGTATATGCTGGTACTGCACACTTAGTGAAAATTAAGCGTTGCGATCCCAAGGTTTTCGTATGCCACATCCCATGCAGCCGATGTCGTTCGTGGGTCCCCAGGTCTTTCTTGATGTCTGACAAATACTAAGCTCTGAATTTTGTGGTGTTTCAGCCCCTGCTACCGAAGAAGAGGCCCTCGCTACTAAGGAGGAGGCTCCTACTATGGAAGAGATGGCCCCCATTATAGAGGATCCTTTTATAGACAATGTTCCATAACCTAAGGAACATATGATAGTAGAGGAAGCCGCTACACTCTTGAAGCAACTTGAAGAAGAGGGGCTGCATTTTGAGGATGGTGAGTTTGATGATTTGTTTGATAGTGTGCTGATGGATGACCCCCCTGCTCTCACCCTTGAGGGTTTTCTAGGTAGGAGCTTTGCACTATCATTTATGTTCCTTCTCACTTTTCCTTTCCTCTTCTTCACAATGCTAACATGCCTTATTGCATAACAGTCACTACTTCTACTAAGGGTCCTGAGTCTTCCTCTTCATTTCACCTACAGCCATGGACAGAAACCCTAGATAAATTTACTTTATGGAAGGGGTAGTTGATGATATGATTGAATGCCTGAGGAAAATTGATCAAGATAGGTTCATTTGAACTACAACATTTTCTTTTTATGCTATTCTATTTTTTCCATCATCTGATGATTAACATTCCCTTGTGTTTGGTATAACAGCTTCTCGACTTAAGTGGGACCCAACACAAGTAGTTGAAGTTGATGTTCTACCTAAACTCTCTTCAAAGGTAAGAGAAGTGCCTCATCATGTATATGAGGAGGCAAGAAAATGTGCGCTATACTCGGCACGATCACTATGGGAGTGTAGATGCATTAATGAAGACCTCTGGAAACGAGTCCAAAAACTTGAAAAGGAGAAAGTAAGTCAAGTAGTTGAGCTGGAAGATTTGTGGTCATAGAACAATTTCCTAATGGCTCATGACACTTCTAATGGCAATTGGGATATGACCATAATCAATTATGCTAGATATTGGTTGGCTATATAAGGTGAAATTGATGCTACTCGTGAAGTAATTGAATAGTGTTTACAAATGGATCTCTTGGCACAAAAGAATCAGGATTGGAAAGATTATAGTGCCAAGGTATATGAATGGGGGTAGGCATAGAAAAATCACAAACACATGTATAAGATGGAATGTGCCACCTATCACTAGAAGTATAAGAATGTATCTATAGAATGTCGTGGTCATAGGCTATTCCTTAACATAATCGGTGCTACTCGAGCCTATGAAAAATTTGCAAAGAATCTAGTGGTTAGTGAATCTCCCAAGAGGGAGATAACCATGCCTTCTGGAGAGGCCACCTCTGCTACCTTTTCTCCAGGGCCACCCACATGGACGTTCGTGGAAAAGGGAAAGATTTTAGTAGGCATTGATTTGGAAGGAGAAGATTGGGCCAATTTGAGTGAGAAAGAAATTTTCTGATGCTTGGCATCTAGTCTTGATAAAATGCCACTAGACATGGATGTAGGCCCATCTCAGGTTAGCCTAATTTTACTTTACCATAGTTTATTTCATGGTAGCTTTACACATTGCCTTGCTCACTCATTAGCTTATTGTTTTGGTCTTATTCTTGGTGTATGTAGGATCCAGTTGAGGATGAAGGACCTAGCGGGGAAACAGCTAAATACACAGGCGAAGACTCATAGCTTTTTCATTGATGTTTTATGATTTTAAAATGTAATCCTCATTATTGGTTGATATTGCAACTTTGAATGTGAACATGATTTTTTGGACTATGTATTTGCAATGTGATGAAAAGTGAAGTGCTTATTCCCTTTCCCTTGCCTAATGTTTTGGCTAATATATCAAGCCCCTTGTGGCCCCCATGTTATAGTTTAAGGCTATTTTGGACCATAGTTATTTTAAGGCCATTTTGGGCCATGACTAGTTTAAGGCCATTTCAAGCCATCGCTAGTTTAGGGCCATTTCAGGCCATCGCTAGTATAGGGCCATTTTTGGCTAATATATCAGGCCCCTTATGGCCCCCATGTTATAGTTTAAGGTCATTTTGGGGCATCACTAATTTAGGTCCATTTCGGGCCATAGGTAATGTAGTCTCTAGAGAGTGGGTTGCTAGTTTTAGGCCTTGGTGGGCTGTGCAATAGTTTAAAGCCATTTCGCACCATGGCTAGTTTAAAGTCATTTTGGGTCGTGTCTAGTTTAGGGCCATTTTAGGCCCTATGATATTTTAAGGTCATTTTTGGCCCTATGATAGTTTAAGGCCATTTGGGCTAGGGTGATATATTCTAGCATGAAAAGTAATGAGATGCAAACTTGAAACTATACAAACAAGAAATTATACAAACAAATATGTTAAAAATAAAAGATGCTTAGAGTAACTTGGGAGTGGGCCCTAATTATGCAATTGTTTCCTAACCTAATGCGGGTTAGGCAAGGCGTAAGACCTGAAAGACTTGAGATGATATTCTTCTAAACTATCATCTACCATTTGAAAGGGCAATTCAGCCCACATGGTTTCTTTGTGCAAGTTGGTGGTTTTGGCTAGCTTCTTTGCTAAACATTGGATTTTAGTATGGATAGGTGAAACATTTTCAAAGATTTCTATCTCCAACCCTTGCACTATGTTTATATTATTTATAGCCCAAGGGGCTATGTCCTCACCAAAGATCACCACCTCTCCACCTGCATAGGGTAGGTGGATTTCCTGGTGTATGGGTGAGAAGATAGCCCTTAATTGGGCTAACCATGATCTTCCCAAGATCAAGTTAAACCCAGGCATCTCTTTTACCATGATAAATTCTGCACTAGTGGAAAACTGGTCCCCCACCACAAAATTAATAGTAATAGTTCCCTTAACTATGACATGTGCCCCATTGAATGAATTTAAATAGGAAGTTTTTGTGGGCTTGATATGATCCACCAAGCCCAACTTGTCAACAATGGGGAATGGGATCACATTAGTTGTAGCCCTTTCATCGATGTGCACCCTATGAATCTTATAGTGACCTACACAAATTGTTATAAACATGGGGGAAGTTGTTACCTAACCCTTTTTAGGATCAACTTTAATGGATTCTTCATGGAAAATCAAATGAGTTGATCATGGTTCTTCAGCCATAGATGGAAGCATAATGGTATGGATGGCTCTCTCCTTGGCTGGCATGTTTTCACTGACAGGGATAGATGCCAACATATGGACCAAAGCCTTATGGTGTGCCACAGAAGTCATAATTAAATCATACAAACTTAGTTTTGTATTTTTTTTTCAAAGCTTGTTTAACCTATGTAAGCATGTCCAAGAAATCCTACCCACTATCTAGTTTTTTGACAATTTTTGCTTCTTCTATACATCCTAAAAGATGGATTTCCCAAGGAGAAGGAGTGGCTTTGGGCAGAGCAATAAATTTTTTGGATCAGGGGGCGATAATTGCATGTATGTGTCGATACTACTGTCTTTTGATGATGAGTTCATAGGAACTGTCAACAAGGGGGTGGACTTAGGAGGGCCCAATGCAGTACGTTCCCTAGTCATTTTATCAACTAAGTGCTCATCACGTTTTCTTAAGTAAGAAGGTTGTGACATGGTTTGGACCACTGGCCTCTAAGTAGGTGGTAAATGTGTATGCTTTGGTGCCCTTATAACAAAAGGTGCCTAATTTTTGGAATATCATGTTGAGGGGCCTTAATCACAAAGGGGGCATCGGGTTCCTATGGCTGCCTCTTAATTACATAAGGAGGTTATGGCCTAGGTGTCACTGAAGCTACAGTACCTTGAGAAGGTGGATGGACCACAAACGGCTTATATGTGGACTCTATACTGTCCTCAACACTAATAACATTAATAGTATAGCCTATATTATTAGTGTTCAATGGGTCTTTGTAGACATTCAGTGACTAGTTATCGAGCTAGATGGGACTAGTTTCATCAAGAACCAACTTACCTTGATTAATCATGTATTGAACGTCATCTTTTAATGCCAAGAAATAGTTAGTATCATGACCACACATTTGCTGGTAGTTACAAAATCATTCAAGCCTAAAATTTTTAGGCATAGGAGGCTCATTAGGCGTGGCTACAGATGGGTTGTGAAGGATTTCACAATACCTCTCATGACACTTATGAGCCTCCACAGACATTTTCTTAAACTAAATGTGCCTAGCATTCAAAAATTGGTCCAATAGCTCTGATAGCTTAATTGGAAATGGAGTGTATTTAGAGAAATCCTTATGCTCAAAATTTGGCCTCAACGCAACTTGTGCTGTGACTATTAGCACTGTAGGTTGGCTAACCCCTGTGTTGCTAGATCTTGGTGCTTTGGTAGCAATGGTTGTGGTTTTTGGTGCTTTGGCAGGCTGTTTGTTGTTGGGGTTAGTTTCATTGGCCATAGTGGCCATAGTGGCCTTTCCATTTTCTTTCTCTTTCTTTGCATACTCATTTTTGTAGGTTACGTAAGTTAGGTCTTTACTTGCTTCTACTACATCTTGTATACTTTTTGTTTGTGTGAAAGCCTAGCTGAGGGAACGTGGTACTAAGTAATATAACTTAGATTTGATGAAATTGTTTATAGCCCCTTTAAAAATAGCAAGTAAATGCGATTTGGCAATTGGTTCATGGATTTCATTCAAAGTAGCACTCCAGCATTGTATAAATTTTTGAACAAGTTCTAATGGTTCTTGCTTAATGTTCATAAGTTGATCTAAGCTAACTTTCAGCTTCAAGTTACACTTGAAGAAAGTCATAAATTGGCTCAACAACTCTTCTAACGTTGAAGTTGATGCACGAGGAAGCACGTGATACCAATCCAAAGCCTTACCAATCAATGACATGGTGAAAAAAATGAATAATTACATGTGTCCATGACTATAATAATAGGAACTCAAATCTAAAAGTAACAAGATGGGCATTTGGTTCATCCTATCCATTGTATTTCATGAACTAGGGGATTTATACCCTAGGAGGCAATGTAAGTGGAGGAACGACAAGGCTAATTTGGTCATTGTGATACAAGTCCATGACTGGGACTATTTCAAAACTAGCGGCTTTAAGTCTCTTAACTTCATCAGTGAGGGTCTGAATAAGTTAGAAGGCTTGGTCTAGACTCAGGGGTATAACAGCAAGTTGCGTAAGTTAAACTGTCAATGGCATCACTGGAGTGATCATCACAGGTGATGCCATTGGTGGAACTACGAGTCCCAGTGGGGGAGCTATTGGAGAAGCTCCCACTTGTGGGGCTACTTGAGTAGCCCACAATCCTATTGGCGGTGCCACTGAAGCAACAACCATTTGTGGTGCTATGGGAATGGTCACCTACCTAGTTGTTGAAGTAGCCCATAACCCCATGGTTAGTTGTACCATGTGTGGATCTTGATACGCCTGGGGCTGCACATACTGCGATGTCTACGATAGCTGGATAGCGGGGAATGACATCGGTGTCCATCACATAGTTGAGGTTGGGACTACTACTGGTGATGGAACCAACATAGAGGAGATAAAAAAAGTAAAGCCCATTTGTGATTGTGTCATAGACATGGTATGTACATATGGTAGCATAGAGATCACAGGTTGAGAAAACTGTATAGACTATGAAGGGATATTAGAGGGAAAGGAAACCAAAGGCCCTGCATGTTGTTGAGTTGACAACATTTGATAACTTCCTATGACCAAGGAAGGTTTGGGCTATAAAAGTGTTGCTGTTATCACCAAAGAGGCGAAGGACTATAACTAGTGTGGATATAACATAGGAGTGGTCTATGAAGTTGTTGGGTGACCACCACTTTTAGAATGGGACTCAAATTCTTCTTGTCCATCGTGAAGGGGTTCCTCATAGTGAGACACCATGTCTCGCTCTTTTAACCCACTCAATCGAATGTGTTGATTCAATATGCATTGAAACATTTTTGTAAGTGGTATGATGGCCCTAGGAGTAGGGAGGAACTCCCTCCCATTTCAGTGAATAATTTTAAAGTTACACTTTTCTTCATATTCTTGATAGTCCAATGGTAGGCTTGCTTAGATCCTTGTGCATAAGAAGTTATATCATTCTTCATCCCGGACTGTGCACTTGGGCAATTGATGTTGTAGTCAAAGAGACTACCATGGTATCCACACTGGGCTAGGTGGTGTTCAAAATTTGTCACATGTTATGAGGGATGGATCATTCCCACACTCAAGGTAGTGACCAAAGTGCTGGGTGGGTTCATCTTTGCTATGTTAACAAGGATGTAAGAAGCAAAAAAATAGGTAAGCTACATAGAAGATGGACTAGAAATCCCAAAGTCTAGAAATGTTGAAAAAGTAGTGATCTACACTATTACACTTGCTATGCTAGATGGGACTCATGCTGACAAAGCTGTCACTCTACACTTGCTATGCTATATGTGTTACGCTACACGAGTTACGTAGAGCGTTTGATGCAATGTAGTGTTTTGGGCTCTTTGTCCTATGGGGTTCTAGGGGAATTGTCAACTGGGACTCGACTGTATCAACCAAAATGTAAATAACCCATGCACTAGCCTATGATCTAGCTACTATTATAGCACATACACAAGGGTGTTACATTTATGTTAGTAAGGAGGTATAGAAGGCATGTGAGACTATGTGTCATGCATGGAAGGAAGACGGAGGTTCAGGCCCTCCTTCTAGCACCAAAAACTATAGCGTTTGAAAACGTTGATGGCTGGAACACTGAGAGTTTTCAAGCACATAGCCTAACCCTAAGTCTGTGGGAGGATAATACTAGAGAAAATGGAAATGGAGTGCCCTAAGTGGTCTAGTCGATCAAACAGGGAGTTACATGGTGTCAAATAACCATTCGTAAATAATGATTTTTAAGCATCACGTATAAGATTTTGGCATAAGTAGGAGTGCAACATGTATAACAACAAGAAAATATAAGCATAGGTGCATATGATAATATAGAGAGATAGATATGCTAACAGTTTAAAATGTTGTAGAAAAAAGAATGAAATGAGAAGTGTGAGTGAAGAAATGCATCGTCCCAAGATTGGGGAATGTGGATTTTGATTGAATTATGTGTACAAATGATGTGCAGCGTAGACAAAAATAGCTGGGCAATAGGGAAATATGGTCATGCTCTCTGGGAGTGCTACAGACGTGGCATTGACAGGCATAGAGGAGTTGATGCTTGTTGGTCTAAGAGTTGCTACGTTGTGCCTGGGCAGGTGTCACATTCAGGCATGGGAGTAGGATGAAGATTTGAAAGGCTCTAATGCTAGGATTTTCCACTCATTAACTTTCTGCTCATCAATCTCCTACCAAAGCTGACTACCAAAGCCAACCCTTAGAATGTCGTTTACTGGGGTATTTATAGAGCTAGGGTTGGGGGAGAGATGTGGTTTGAATGCCACATGTCCTGGGTCCCACGTAGCATGAACGTGGATGTGTTACCCTGATGTGCTACACCTAACATGTGGTGCTACACTGATGTGCTACTTTGAATGGAGCAAGAACAAGAATGGAAAATCTGCCAAAATATGATCATATTGCCTAGACTACATGTGCCAAAATTTGAAACTACCATATTTTTACAAGAGTGCATAGAACAAATGCAAATTAGAGCCTACGCTCCAAGACTACATCTTCCCTTCTCTTTTGAGTAGGGTCAAGTGTAGGGACAACTTCGGGGATCAACAAGGGGTGTAAAAAGAATATAGAAAACTGCTGATCTTGGTTGCCAGAGAGTCGCTAGAGCATAAATGACCGCTCTGAGAACTTTTGGAGGTGTTCTGAGGCTTTCTTCAAGTGTTATGCTGCCAAATCTATCTAGCATAATGGAGTAGCGTAAATATTGGCTTGCTATGTTGTGCTATGCTGCATAGTGTAGCACAGCATAGCATCCCCTTTTTTAATGAATTTTGTCAAAACTAAGAACACCACTCTAAGACCCAGTAAGGCAAGCAACTTTAGCAATCAGCAACTAGATTATTTATGTTGAAGACAACTAATACCTCCTAGCTTCATTCTTGGGACATTTTTAACCCTGATGTCTCTGCTATGCTATGTAGCGTAGCATCTAATTTTGAACAAATTTTGACTTAACCTACAATGCTTTACCAAAGGACCTTGATCATGCTTTGAGGAGGAAGTAGGATAGGAAGCCTTGGTGGTTGAAGCATGGCTAAGTGAATTTCTTATGTTAGAACTACTTGATAGAAGAGTTTTTGACGTTGGCATTCTGCTACGTTGTGCTACCCTATGTAGCGTAGCACAGTGTAGCACCCAAATTAGGATGACTTTTGTGAAACTTGCCATGTTTTTCCATGTCACACTGATCACACTCCAAGGATGTATAAGGAAAATCATCCTTGGAAGTCAAAAAATTTCCCAAGTGCATCTTCTATGTTTGGTTCAACACTTAGAAACATTTTAGTCCCACATGACCTGCTACGTTGTCTACATTGTGTAGCACGCAGAGCATAGTAGGTCAAGCATAGAAAATTTGCTGAACTATTTTGCGCATCCTAAACACTTTTGACTACTCCTAGCCTAGCACCTAGGTGGATTAGCAATTGGGATGGCTCAGAAGTTAGAAAATTTACCAAATTTTTTAGCCCACTGTTGGTGTTCTTTTGATGAAAACTGGCCATGGACATGGATGCTACACTGACTGTGCTGAGGGGCATAGTAGATAGACTCAGAAAAAACTTTGTAGGCATTTGAACTTCTGGGATGCCACACGATCTATGCAGCCCATCAGGACACCACATTTGGAGAAATTTCACCTAGGGCTCAATGCTTGAAAAAATCTCATGCTGAGTCATGAAAGCCCAAAGTTGATGGTGTTTCACTACCAAACAAAAGAGGAATTAAGATTTAGAGGTTGTAAGAAATATATGATATGAAGTAGACCCAATCATAAATGAAAAAGTACCTAACATTGTAATTGCAATTGAACTTGGTATGGAAATATAATGTGGCTATCTAGGTAAGTGAAGTTTGAAAAATTAAGGCACTTATCAATTAAGTAGTACCTCCTAAAGTGGCCATGTGACTTAATATTTATGTAAGGTTGGGATTTTCAGAAACAACTATAACTAGATTTCCTATTTCACTTATGATGTTTAGGGTATATAGAAATGAATTAAATGCTACTAAAAATGAAAATTGTATTACTGGTTCACTTGGTTCAAAAATATTGGTTGCAATTTCAAATTCATTTTCCTTGTTATCTAGTTCTTCTATTATAGGGAATTATAAAATCTATTCTAAAGCTTGAACTTGTTGAGTTAAAATTATGTGATAGCTATCTAAACTTTCATCAATTTCCCTAGTACTATTTTAAATGAATTTTTGATTTTCCCTAGTTGATTGAGTTAAGTGAAATTCCTCTTTGTTACTAGTTAGTACTCCTTGATTTATGGAAGTTATGGGAGTTTCAAAAGTTAAACGAATACTAGTAGAAGTTTATTTAAACCTTTCTCATTAGTCTTCTTCTAAACTATGTTATTCTTGTTCAAGTTCTTTAAGAATATGTTCTAAGTTAGTTGTTATAATATGCTTGTAATAACTTTTGATATCCCTCAAATATTATATTTAAGTTTGGTTTTTAGGTTGCTTATTAGATGTCATTAAAATCAACAAGCACACCCTTTCCTACCAAATTCATGAGTGATCAGTCCTAGGAACTTACAAATAGTTTTTACTACACTTATAATTATGGCCTTAATTATTGTTTTCTTATAACATTCTTCAATCATAGGAACTAAAGGGACTAAATTTTGTAACTTCTCTTATACGCTTCCCTCAATTTTAATTTTCTTACTTTTGCTTTTACATGAAAAATAATTAAAAGAAACCATTGCTAAAAATACAAAATAGAAAAATAAATGAAAGAATGTCTACCTTTTATTAGTCAAGACTAACTCTAAATTCAAAAAGAAAACTAACTAAAAATAAGAAAAGCATACCAAGTCCTTCATGAAGATTGACTTTTCCAATATTCTCAACAATGGTGCCAAATTGATGAGCCAACCAATCTTTTGGTGCTAGATTACTTTCATTATAGGAATGTTAACTCTTCTATGACTAACCTAGAGTTGTATCCATGGAGGAATGGTTGAAAGTTGGAGCAAGCACTCCACTAATTAATCACCTTTAAGTACTAAACCTAGATATTATTTAAAGATAACACTTTTTGTTAGAAAATAAGAAAATTGGCTATCTTTAATTAATGTATTAGAATATTACAACATGATTCTCAAAACCCATAAATTATTAAAATCTATCATACTCAAAGAATATTATAGAGAATAAGGTTCTACAATCACATAATGACTATTCTCAATGTAAGACACAACCAATAGAAAATCTCTCTTGTAGTGACTAAAAAATTTGATCACTAGAAAATCAAATATCCTAGTGTAACAACTTTAACCTTGAATACCCAAGGCTTCCAAAAAATGAGATTCAAGGTACCCTGGATGATGCGATAGATCATTTAAGGACATAGGGGCTACAAAATGAGGGTAGAAAAATAAAAATCTATCTTGCACATAAATAGAACTATAAACTTTATTTTAAAAGAAATAGAGAATGGTTCAAGGAATGTTTACAAAAATGTGCCTAGGGTAGTAGAGGAATCATGTTGGTGGGGGCTTGGAATCAATTGCTTCATGATTAGGATGCTTCACAACTCCCAATGCTTTTGAATGTTTGCTCCTCCTTGCACCAAATCTGCAAGGAGGATGTTACAAGAGGGTTGCAAAGGGGTTTGCAAGAGGGGTTGAAATGAGGGTTATAAGGGGGTTTGCAAGGGGGGTTGAAATGATGGTTGCAATGGGGATAAAGATTGCTATGGGGGATAGCAATTGCTCAAAGAGGGGGTCTCACACTAGGGATTCAAGAGGCTTTGTATGTGTTCAAAGCTCTTGAATGCAAAAATGTTAGCCAAAAATGCCAAAGTATGTAAATGTTAAGGGGGTGGAACCTTAAAATGGTGTTTGAGGTTGGTTTATATAAGGTTTTGGCCTTGATTTGTGTTGAAAATTACCTATAATTTGGTGGAAAATTGGCTACCAAATTACTATAAATTAGCTACCACATTTAGAAGGGGGTAGATGAGATCCACCCCCATGCATCCTAGCTATCTAGCCTCCTCCATGTTGTCTAACCCCCTCTCTCCTAGCTAGCTTACCTCCTCTCACTAGGGGGAGAGTGTCAACATTTTGGGGGAATGAAAAGTTAATGCTAGGGGTGAAAGTCAACCCCTCCGAGTTGGATTACCCCCCAC
>MNCI01020745.1:5032-49522 GCA_015680685.1 Gnetum montanum | reverse complement strand
CCCCCCTACAAGGGGTGTGTTAGGGTAGAAAAATGTGTTCCCCCCATAAAATCCATCAAATTTCTATTTTTAGCATTTCAAAAGACATTTTTGACTTCCCCCAAGCCCAAATATAGGAACTAGATGACTCTTTTTACTTGGGGAATGAGGCTTTGGTCACTTATAAAACATTTTCCAATTCAAAAAGTATGAAACATGTGAGATTTCCCCCTTATGGGTTACAACCTTCACATTTACAATTAAATATTACCTCTAGTTTTATGGGATGGGATTACAAAGGTTTCAACATGCAAATTTGATGGTGTTTCCTTAGTCCCTCTTTGTTGGTATTTGAAGAATTGACCTGAGAGACACAAACAAAGAATGCAAAACACCATTGCAAGTCCACCACAAACTTCCCCTCTCCATGCTTGATCTAGTCATGTCAAACCATGTCAAATAGTGTTTGTGATAATGGGATTAGGCTATGATGAAGGAATGGTAATGGAAATTACTAAGATGGTCATGGAGGTCAACAATGCATTCCAAGTGTTCTCATCGTGGCTATAGCATTGATATTGATATGTTTTGAATTGTTGGTTACTTGACAAATGCATTTGAGGACTCAATCACTTTGCTCCAAGATTTCTTTAGCCATTGGGCTTGGAGGCTTTACTAGCCATTCAGTCCCTTTGGAAATTTGCTTCCCCTCTCTTCTTTTTTTGTGCGATGAAACCTTCAATGGGTTTCATTGCTAGGATTGGTTTGACATAGTTTTCCTATTGAGTGAGTTATGTTACACTCAATAGACTTGGTGGCTGTTCCATTGAATGATGTGTGTTACAATCGATGGACTTAATGGATTTTCCACTGAATGAGTTATGTTATGTTCAAGTGAACTTGAGGATGGATATTGATGAAGAGATATCATGTAGCTGTAGTGTATGAGTGGCAAGCATAGGCCAACATTGTTGCTTAGGGTAAGAAAGGCTATCATCAAGCTACAGGGTTGGGCTTAAGGAATGGTGTTAGAGGGAGAGTAATGGTACAAGTACTCTTGACACAACAAGAAAAACTCACCAAATCTTGTGCATCAAGGTCACATGGTGATTTATTATTGTAATGAGTTGTACCCTTGCAATGGCCCTAGGCTTCATCCTATAAACACAACTCCAAGAGGGTAAGAAAACCAAGAAAAAAAATATGTTACAATGTTACAATGCATATATAGGCCACATGGAGAATAAAACCAAGCTACCCATGTTACCAATGTTGCCAGTTTAAGGCCATGATGGGGCATGATACCAATTTAAAGCCCTAGTAGGCCATGGTGCTAGTTTAAGATCATAGTAGACCATGGTGCCAATTTAAGGCCTCAGCAAGCTACATTGCCAATTTAAAGCCTTGGCAAGCCATGGTGTCACTAGTTTTAGGACCTGGCAAGCCATGCTACCAATTTAAGGCCTCAGTAGGCCATGGTACTAGTTTAAGATCATAGTGGACCATGGTGCAAGTTTAAGGCCTCGACTGGCTGTAGAGAGATGTCTCTCTATCATGCAAAGATGTCATGTAGGCTCATTTGTTGTAGATCATTAGATTTATTAACTTTAATCATTTGTTGCAACCTGTCAATGATGACAAATAATACGACAAGAAAACATGTAAGTATTAGATATAATCAAGGCTATATGACGACTTTAATATTGCATAATAAAGGCTTGATGTAGTTATGAGTAGACTTGAGGTCTAGTAAGGAACTCGATCTTATATGTTTTCTCCTCACCATCATGGTTTAGACAAGAATTCTGACTAGGGAACTCTATGGTGTGTCTAGCTCTAAGGTTAATAGTAGTTAGGCTACTTTAAGGGGTTATAGCTACATGGTGTAGTGATTTCAAGGCTTAATGTTTGGATGTTTAAGGTCAACTTGGTTTGACAACATCATGAGAGGGGTTTACTTGGGCTTTAAGGCTAGTCGAGTTTGCTTCCTCATCCTTTTAGTTCAATCTTCATGATAACATAAGCACATCAAGTAGCACCTGTGTAACAAAATGACGAAAAATTAATAAAAATTCATAAAATAATGCCAACAATAAAGCAAAATATCATGGTTACAATACATAAATGAGACAACATTTTGAAACAAAGGTCATGCAAGTATCTAAGTAATGTCAATAATGGCCATAAGGCAATACAAGATAATATAGGGTCAATCATGGTTAACTATTGATGAAGCATCAATTGGTTGGGTCGATGCAACCTCTTCAACATAGCTACTTTGAGGCAATCGCTTCGAGGTAGCTGCTTCAATGTAGCTACCTCGACATAATTGCTTTGACATAGCTACTTCAAATTAGCCATATCGACGTGACCCTGTTGATGCTACCTCGCTGACATAAATGATGTGTTGACAAGGCCCCGTCGACACATGCAATGATGCATTAATGAGGCCCCATTGATGCAGTGTCTATTTTCGCCTATAAATACGTGTGCTCCCATTGTGTATTGGCATTCTTTAGTTAATAGAGTAGTTGAACTCTTAAAGTTTTATTTCGTAGTCTTAGAGAATAGATCCGGTTGTATGGCATATTATTTGAGTGGAAATGTATCTAGACATATTCCATGAAAGACAATAAGATTGAGATTGATTCTTATTCATTGCAACATTTTAACTTAGATTAAGTTTACTTTCCATGCAATTTATGTTTCATGTACTTAGTTAATATTTACGTTTCCATGCATGTTAATGAATTGGCAAAATGAGCACAACCAATTTCAAGCGTAAACACATATTCGCTTGGTAATCCCAGTAGCATTATTGCTTGGTTCACCTAGTAGCATAGCACTTGGTAATCCCAGTAGTGGATACATGGGTTTAGGACATGTACAGCAAGCTGGGCACAAATACTCATCACCTGTAGGCTAGTTTAGACTTTACTTTCTATTGCTAATTAGTTAAATAATTGATTCCTTTATTGTCATTAGGAGTAGCCTAAGGCCAAAACAACATCAAGAATCATATGCCTCACTTTGGACTAAACCATATGTAACAAAGCTATCACTAGTCCAAGTCGGATAACAACGAACTGCGATCAAGGTATAATGATCAGGATGCCACAACTAGTTCCATCCACGGAATTTGACTAGATCATGCATGAATGCTTATGATTTGTATGGTTGGGCATAGGGGGTACCTCGCGACTCATCAACTATAGTTATGTTTTTGCTAGTTTTAGGCCTTAGTGAGCCATGGTTACATGGTGTTAAACGATGGCCAAAGATGGTCAAACCCCACTATTTAACACCATTCAAAGGCTAAACACAGGTTAAACATGATCAATAAAGGTCATAAGGGAGGGAATAAGGTGAATATGATGAGACAAAGGTCAAATTGTGCATAATGGGATCAAATAAAGGCCAAATCATGATCTAAACCATGCAAAATGATGTTAAATAAGGCCAATCAAGGTCAAAACCCTATAAAATGGTGTGAAATAAGATCAAGCAAGGTTAAAACAAAGTGGGGACAAAGTCAAACAAGGTCAAATAAGTTAAAGTAGGCTTTATATGGCCCAACATGGTCACGCGGGACCACATTTTGCTAATTTTAGGCCTTGGTGGGCCATGGTAGGGCCCTATTTCACTGGCAAAGTCACTATGAGGCAAAGGCAAGGTAAAACTTGGTAAAATAAAGTAAAATAAAGTAAAATAAACTAATATCAAGGTAAAGTTGAGTAACAATAGAATAAAATATGGTAAACAAGGTAAAAAAATGACAAGGTCAAAATAGTATTAAATTTAATATAATAATTTTAAAAATTTTTTAAATTTCTCCCATAGAGGCAAGGTGCTTAGGATGAGCAAGTGTGGTAGCAAGGGAGATGCAGTATGTGAAAGCAGTGGTGATAGAGATGCTGCGTTTGGACCTATTGGGGTATTTTGTGCTAAACCACACTATGACAAAGGAGACTAACCTAGTAGGGCATGAGCTGATGGTGGATTTCTACAAGCACAGAATGGGCATGGATCCGTGAGGAGTTCGGACCCGAGAGGTTTATCACACACAGCATGTGACAGGGTGCAGCAACACGTGAAAGTAATGCGGCAAGATGTCCAGTGCAGGGCCTGTGCAACATGTGTAAGAATTTTTTTTTTTTTTAATATGTTATGTTTTGCCCTATACGAGACCGTTAATGGTAGCCGGGTTGGGGTCAGGTGGCGCATGATGCTAGATGTTGAGGAATTGAATGAGTTTTTGTTGTTGTTGTTGAGGTTGCAGGGAATCCAGGAGAGACCAGAGGCCATAGAGATGCTCATGCGCTGTGTTATTATTATTATTATTATTCTAATTTTTTTTTGTGATTTTGCAGGTGGAGACTAGCGAGCCAAGATCTGGACGCAGCAGAGGTAATTGGGCTGATTGAGGACTAGAGCACAAGGCAGTGCGCAGTGGCAAGCTGGTGAGGGTGTGATCTCAACTGCACGGTGGCAGTGGTGACGTCCATGTGAATTTGGCAGCAATATGAGCAACGATTTTGGAATTCCCAAGCTAGCGCACTGCCAGAAATATGAGCAACGATTTTGGAATTCCAGGAATTGCACAGGACTGACTACAGCATTAGCCTGCACTGTCCTGCATTTACCATAGTTATACATTCCGTAAAATAAATTGATTAGGCCACTTGATCTGAAGTCTGAAGTGGAATTGGGTGGCGTCAAAAATCTAAAGAGTTGTCGTGTATTGTTACTGCTACGTGGAGTGTGCCATTGGCAACCGCAACTGAAGTGCATCCTGCTTTCCTTGAGTCACGTTTTAATTTAGGCAAGGCAAATAGAGCAAGAAAATTTTTGCTGGTTAGCATGATTTTATTAATTATTGCTAGGGAGACGGGACCCAGTTAAGTAGTGGACTAGTCACAGGTCAAAACTCAGGACTGTGTCTCACCTATGACATGGCAAATTGGTAGTGGCAGGATTCTTGTTGTGTAAAATAAAAGGCATTCTCCCAGACAATTCCAATTTTTCAGATTCAGATACACAAAGAAGGAGATATTGGTTTAGTTTTTCCAAGGAAAATATGGCAACGACGCCATGAACATGCTCTCTCTTTTTTTAAACTATACTTAAGGCACACCTTTGTTATTTCATTGTGAAACTAAACCTAATGTAATTAATTATGTCCATGAGACCTTGATTGCATGGTTTAATGCTTGCTGATTGTGGTTGCATGCATCCACTATGTGACCCTAAGTATACAAAGCAACAAGGCTCATATACAAGTAAAACTTAATCCAGGCTCAAATCTATGCATTCAATTTTAACAAACAAGTGCTATCCTTATAGCTCCAACTTGTAACCTTTTAATTGGCGAACTAATAAGCTGCAAAATGTATAGAAATCAAGAATCTCTTGAAATTCGTGCAAGAATGCTCTGCTAATGTTTAAGTTATTCAATTTCAAGGTTGTGTCTATGGTTTTTTTGGCTTACCTGTTTGTTTCCAGACTAAGCCCCCCTTGCAAGGGGGTAAGCCAACTAGGAAGATTCTAAGGGACTAAGTTTTGATGAATTTTGATCAATTGTGGGCATGTATGTGCATTCCCAGGGTTACCAATGTTGCTATGCATTACCCAAGATCAAAATTTGTCAATTTTAAGGTTTGTTCATTAGGTTTTAAGGTTGTTCCCTTGTTTCCTTACTAAACCCCCTTGCAGGGGTGTAAGCTAGCTAGGAAGATTCCAAGGGGTTGAGTTTCAATGAATTTTGATTAGTTTTGGACATGCATGTGCATTCTCGAGGTTACCGATGTTGCTATGCATTACCCAAGATCAAAATTTGTCAATTTTAAGGTTTGTTCATTAGGTTTTAAGGTTGTTCCCTTGTTTCCTTACTAAACCCCCTTGCAGGGGTGTAAGCTAGCTAGGAAGATTCCAAGGGGTTGAGTTTCAATGAATTTTGATTAGTTTTGGACATGCATGTGCATTCTCAGGCTTCCCAGTGCTGTTAGGCATTATCCAAGATCAAAGTTTGTCAATTTTAAGGATTTTTCATTTTGTTTTAAGGTTACCCCCTTGTTTCCTTCCTAAGCCTCCCCAACAAGGGGCTAAGCTAGCTAGGAAGATTATAAGGGACTAATTTTTGATGAATTTTGATGAATTTTGGGAATGCATGTGCATTTCCCGAGTTATCGATGTTTCTAGGCACTACCAAAGATCAAAATTTGTCAATTTTAAGGTTTTTTCATTAGTTTTTAAGGTTATCCCCTTATTTCCTCCCTAACTCCCCCTTAGAGGGGGGTAATCAAGCTAGGAAGATTCCAAGGGGCTGAGTTTTGATGAATTTTGATCAATTTTTGGCATGCTTGTGCATTCTTGGGCTTACCAATGCTACTAGGCATTACCCAAGATTGAAATTTGTCAATTTTGAGGTTTTTTCATTAGTTTTCAAGGTTACTACACCTACAACACACACACCCCGCCGTGCACCCATCCCCCTTCCCCCAACAAAACTCTCCAAGGGGTAAGCCAACTAGGAAGATTATAAGGGGTTGAGTTTTGATGAATTTTGATCAATTTTGGGCATGCATGAGCATTCTCAAGGTTATTGGTGCTACTAGGCATTACCCAAGATCAAAATTTATCAATTTTAAGGTTTTTTCATTAGTTTTAAAGGTTACTTCCTTGTTTCCTCACTGCACCCTCCTGTAGGTGTGTAAGCTAGCTAGGAAGATTCCAAGAGGTTGAGTTTTGATCAATTTTGGGCATGCATGTGCATTCCTAGGGTTATCGATGTTGCTAGACATTACCCAAGATCAAATTTGTCAATTTAAAAGTTTTTTCATTAAGTTTTAAGGTTACCCCTTTGTTTCTTCACTGAGCCTTCCTTCTCCACACACACACACTCCCCCCCCCCCCCCCCTAGCCTGCACACCCCCTTTGCAGGGGATAAGCTAGCTAGGGAGATTCCAAGGCACTAAGTTTTGATGAATTTTGATCAATTTTGGACATGCATGTGCATTCTTGAGGTTACTAGAGCTACTAGGCAATATCTAAGATCAAAATTTGTTAATTTTAAGGTTTTTCATTAGTTTTTAAGGTTACCCCTTTGTTTCTTCACTAAGCTCCCTTGCAAGGGGTAAGCTAGCTAGGAAGATTCCAAGAGGTTGAGTTTTGATGAATTTTGATCAATTTTGGGCATGCATGTGCATTCCTAGGATTACCAAAGCTATTAGGCATTACCCAAGATTAAAATTAGGTTACCACCTTGTTTCCTCACTAAGCCCTTGCTGTAGGGGATGTAAGCCAACTAGGAAGTTTCTTATGGGTTGAGTTTTAATGAAATTTTATCAATTTTGAGAATCCATGTGCATTCCTAGGGTTACTAGTCTAGCTGGGCATTAAATAAGATCAAATTTTGTCAATTTTGATGTTTTTTCATTTAGTTTGAAGGTTACCCCCTTGTTTCCTCATTGAGCCCCCCTTGTAAGGGGTAAGCCAACTAGGAATATTTCAAGGGGATAAGTTTTGATGAATTTTGATTAGTTTTGGACATGCATGTGCATTCTCGGGGTCACCGATGCTGCTAGAAATTATCCAAAATCAAAATTTTTTAATTTTAAGGTTTTTTCATTAGGTTTTTAGGTTACCCCCTTGTTTCCTCATTGAGCTCATCCACCCCACCTTCCCCACCATGTGCCCCCCTCCTCCTCCCCACCCCAACCTTCCTTGCAAGGTGGTAGGCCTACTGAGAAGACTCCAAGGGGCTGAATTTTGATTAGTTTTAGGCATGCATGTGCCTTCTCGAGGTTACCGATGTTGCTAGGCATTACCCAAGAACAAAATTTGTTAATTTTAACGTTTTTTCATTAGGTTTCAAGGTTACCCCCTTATTTTCTCACTAAGCCCCCTTTACAAGGGGTAAGCCAACTAGGAATATTTTAAGGGGCTAAGTTTTGATGAATTTTAATTAATTTTGGGCATGCATGTGCATTCCTGGGGTTATTGGAGTTGCTAGGCATTACCTAAGATCAAAATTTGTCAATTTTAAGGGTTTTTTCATTAGTTTTTAAGGTTTCCCCTTTGTTTCCTCACTGAGCCCTCCTTGCAAGGATGTAAGCTAGCTAGGAAGATACCAAGGGGTTGAGTTTTGATGAATTTTGATCAAGTTTGGGCATGCATATGCATTCCTAGGATTACTAGTGCTACTAGGCATTACCCAAGATCAAAATTTATCAATTTCAAGGTTTTTTCTTTAGGTTTTAAGGTTACCCCCTTATTTCCTTGCTAAGCCCCCTCTATGAGGTAAGCCAACAAGGAAGATTCCAAGGGGCTAAGTTTTGATGAATTTTGATTAATTTTGGACATGCATGTGCATTCCTAGGGTTACCGATGCTTCTAGGAATTACCCAAGATCAAAATTTGTCAATTTTAAGATTTTTTCATTAGCTTTTAAGATGACCTTCCTTGTTTTCTCACTAAGCACACCTCCCCCCAAGTAAAGGGGTAACCTAGCTAGGAAGATTCCAAGGGATTAAGTTTTGATGAATTTTGATCAATTTTGGGCATGCATGTACATTCCTGGGGTTACCGATGCTACTAGGCATTAATCAAGATCAAAATTTGTCAAATTTAAGGCTATTTCATTACTTTTTAAGGTTAACCCCTTGTTTCCTCACTAAGTGCCCCTACCCCTTACATCTCATCGCATCCCCCCCCCCCCAAATAAGGGGGTAACCTAGCTAGGAAGATTCCAAGGGATTAAGTTCTGATGAATTTTGATCAATTTTGGGCATGCATGTACATTCCTGGGGTTACTGATGCTACTAGGCATTACTCAAGATCAAAATTTGTCAATTTTAAGGCTATTTCATTACTTTTTAAGGTTACCCCCTTGTTTCCTCATTGAGTGTCCCTTGCCCCTTACATCTCGTCGCACCCTTCAACACCCCCCCCCCCCCCCCCCCCCCCCCCCCCCCCCCCCCCCCCCAAACTTGTAGAGGGGTAACCCAATGGGTAAGGTTATGAGGAGGCACAAGGACTATTAATGCAAAACACTATGGTCACTCGAAATTGGGAAAAGGATTTTATGTTATACCCCATGAGCTTCCATGTTGGCCCCATATTGGATAGCATGAAAGGGGGATTTACCAACATGGATATGGGTATAGGGGTTAGAATAAGAGTCTGTTATGCTAATCATTTTTAGGCCTTGATGGGTTGTATTGCCAATTTAAGGCCATAGCACATCATGGTGCTAGTTTTAGGCCTTAGCAGGCCATTGTTTGTACATTTTCTAGTAAGTATGTGATGCTCTTGAAAGAGCACATAAGGCTAAAGCCAACATTGAAACATGATATAATGTTGTAAAGGTAAATAAATGGTTGGCAAAAGAATGGATGGGACATTTACTATGAACTTGTTGCTTGATTTTTGAGAAATCTAGGGACCCTTTTTGGTATGATCCTATGGTCACCATTTTTCTCGTTTAGCATGTCAAACTTTAGGAATTTTCATTGGTTGTCTTGTGTCATAGAGTTGGTGTTATTTGCATCGCTATTTCTTACATTGTTGTTGGCACTAGTTTGAGTGTTGAGAGTTTCCTCTTGAAAAAATATACCTCTAAACCTCAGTCATTTTTAACATAGTTAATTATAGGTAGTGATACATTGTTCCCATGGATCATAATCTTCCCACCCTCACATGGAAAGTGAATCTCCTGATGTATAGGATCCAAAACTACCCAAAGCTTTACTAACCATGGTCTTCCTAGGATCAAGTTAAAACCTGGTGTCTCTTCAACTACTATAAAGTTGGTGGATGTAGGAAACTCCTCTTTAGGTATGCAATCCAAAGTGATGGAACCTCACATTGATACTCATGAGCCATTCAATCACTTAAGTGCTACGGTGGTGGTTGCTTGAATGTTGTCGATTAGGCCTAGTTTGTCAAAAATGGAATATGGTACCATATTCATGGCCATCCCATCATTAACATGAACACAATAAACTTTGAATCTACGAACACGTATAGTAATAAGGAGAGGAGTAGATAGCACTTCTTCATTTTGAGAGTTAATTTTTACTTTGCTATCATGAAAGTTGAGGATGGATTGATGCCTGTTTTCTCTAAGTGAAGCTTGCTTAATGATAGAGTAGATCAAGTCTCTATTGGTGGGCATGTTTCTACTCATAAGGATAGAGGTCAATACTTGAGCTAGTACATCCCTATGTGTGGGAGAGGTCATGACTAGGTCATATAGGCTTGACAATGTATTCTTTTGCTTAAGGACCCATTTGGTTTACTCCATGGTTACATGAAAATTATTTCCCATGGCTTGCAATGTTTTGGCCTTATTAGTTCTAAACTCTTCCATTATCACTAGAGTTTATAGCTTAGGTTTCAGCCCATGTGCCTTGGGCCCCTTTTCCATGGATGTAGTTGGTTTTGGTCTAGGTATCGATTGATTACCTTTAGTGGGCTTGTTTGTTGGTTTGGTTATAGGTTTCTTTCACTACTGTTGTGATGATGACATCTTGTTAATTTCCAAGTTGTGGACCACTATAGGTGGGCTTTAGTCATGAGTTGTTATAGGCTTACTTGTTGAAGGTGAAGGGACTCGGATAATAAAGAGTTTCTTAGTGATGAATCATGTTTTTTTGTGCTCTGATATCAAATATGCGATATTAGAGCCTTGATATTGGATACTCGATATTAGACCCCAAGATGCAATGTCAAATATCCAATATCATAGGGTATGTGTTAGTCTATAAATATAGCACTTGTGCACACAATTTCCATATAGTTTTTGCCATAGCATAGCAAAGCTCTTGTAGTTTGTTTTCTCCAAAGTTAGAATATTTTCCAAAGTATCCATAGTTGGAGTCATTGAATGTACAAATCTTTATTTGAGTACTATTGTACCTAAGCATAGTAGTGTGTGCAAAAATAAAGATGAGCTTTTTGATCAAACCTTGCAGCACCTTAGCTAGCATAAACATTTTATTTATGCATTTAATGTTTCGTGTAATTTTCTTTAATGCTTTCAAGTAATTAAGCTAAAGTAAGCTAATTAGATTCAATAGTAGTTAATTAATTAATTAAAGCACATAAGTATGTCACTTCTAGCATGCATGTGACTCCTGGTAACACCAGCAATGCTTAACATTTGGTAACCTAGCAACATTTTATGTGTTCAAGATGTGCACAGAAAGTGGGATCAAATACTTATGTTAGGATAGTTAGTTATTAATCAGTAATTATATTAAGTTAAATTGATTATAAATTATGTTTTAACTTGTTATTAATCATATACAAATAGAATATAAAATAATAAAAATCATGTACCTTAATTATACTTAACCATACAATTAAGATCCACAAGTATAGTTGAGAGGACAATGATTGTCATGATTAGATTTCATGTCTTGGAACCAGTGTACTCAAGAACTTCAGGTTTGTGGAATTCAATCAGATCATGCATGAATCCTTGTGATTTGTATGGTTGGGTGTAGGGATACCTCACCACTCATCATTGGCACTGTTGCCAAGGAGCTTTTGGTTGTTACATGCGCTATCTAAGACTTAGTGAAAATTATTCAAAATCATTGGAATAATTTTGGCTGCCAAATTGCTACAAATTAGCTACCATGTTTAGGAGGGTGTAGGTGAGATCCACCCCCATGCATCCTAGATTTTTGGCCCCCTCATATTGTTTAACCTCCTCTCTCCAAGCTAGCTTATCCCTTCTCACTGGGGGAAGAGTGTCAACATTGCGAGGGGATGGAAAGTCATTGTTGGAGGGTGAAGTTCAACCCCTCCAAGCTAGGTTACTCCCCCTTTCCATGCTGGCATTAGCTGAGTTCCATCCCCTACACTACTCCATGCTAGCCTTGAAGTCTCCTATTTGGCTTACCCTCCTACAAGGGGTGTGTTAGCGTAGAAAAATATGTACCCCCATAAAACCTATCAAATTTCCATTTTTGGCATGCCAAAAGGTATTTTTGGCTTCCCCAAGCCCAAATATAGGCACTAGGTAACTCTTTTCACTTGGGGAATGAGGCCTTGATCACTTATAAAGCATTTTCCAGCTCCAAAAGTATGAGACATGTGAGATTTCCCCCCTTATGGATTACGACCTTCACATTTACAATAAAATATTGCCTCAAGTTTTATGGGATGTCATTACAATGGTTTCAACATGCAAATTTGGTGGTGTTTCATATTCCAAAACCTAGAAATAGATCATAACTCATAAGTAAGATATAAGAGAATAGAACACAAAGACCAACCCACGACTAGTTGATCTTGAAGCTATAATCACTAATTGCACTCACTCAATGTGCTCACCCACTCTCCCTTGCTCATCTCTTCATACAAAAGAGCTCTCTCTTACTCATCTATACTAACAATAATGAAATACATAATATTTATCATTAACCAAAAGAAAAGAAACCTAGAAACCTTTCCTCAACTCAACTTGAGGCTTTTCTAATGCTTCCCAAGTCTTCTAACCTTCTCCCTAGTTGTTTCCATTCCTTTTCATCACATTTTGACTATTTCCCTAATAGGAATGGATGTTTTTGAAAGTTTCCCTATTCGTACAAGTTTTCTCTAATCTTGTAAAGACATCTCTATGTCAACCTAGCTCTTAGGAAAGATGACTACTATTTTTCTAAAATGTCTTCTCCTATGCCAAGACATCTTGTCCAAGATGTCTTGCCTAAGATGTCTCCTTTGAGAAGTCTCACATTCATTTAAGACATCTTCTCTAAACTCAAGACATCTTCTATCATCTTCAAGTCTCATCAAATACATCTTCTAGTCCTCCAAGACATCTCTCTAGAGTTTGAAACCTATAAAACAAACACATAGGAAAGAACAAGGGGATCGGAAGAGGTGTCCCTACACCAACTCTTCCACCCTTCAAAAAGTGAACTCAGCTAAACAAGGGAGCATGGGTTGTAGTTATCCCCAACTCATGAAGTTTGATCTCATGAATCCATATAGCATCATCAATAGATTGATCCTCCTAATGGATCAAATATTTATGCCTCTTGACTCTCCAAGTGCTAGAAGCTTCCCTCCACTTGAGCACAATTTTCTTCCTTTCCATTCAAGGCTTAGACTAATTAGTAGGTCCCTTTAAATCATCAATGCTATCCTATATGATCTCATCATTAGATGATCCATGATAGTACACAAGATCTAAAACATTGAAAATAAAAAACATACCAACATTATTGGGTAAGTCAATCTCAAAAGCATTGTCATTAACTTTAGCCTTGATCTTAAAAGGCCCCATCTTCTTAGCTTTCAATTTGGAGAAGTTAACACCTCTTAACTACTTCTTCAAGTGCATCTAAACCAACTCACCAACAATAAAAATAGACTTGTATTTATCCTCATTTCTCTTGTGGACTTTCTCTTTAGCCTTCTTCTCAAGATTTGATTTTACTTATGCATGGAGATTTCTCATCTCTTGCACAAAATCAAAACTAAGTTGAGCTTTGTCATTAAAGCTCTTTAAAGTGTCCACCATCTTTGGACAAAACTCACAATTCACCTCAAATGTACTTTTATCAATAGCAATATGAAAAGTATTATTGTATGAAAACTCAACATGATACAACAAGTTCTCTCACTTGTTTAGTTGTACATCACACAAGCACCTCTTTATGTTTAGCAAGGGTTTATTTACCATCTCCATTTGGAAATTAGATTATTGATGATATGCACTAGAAAAATTCAACTTTGTCTCTAAAATTTTTCAAAGGGACCTCCAAAAATGACTTGTGAACTTGAATTTTCTATTAATAATGATATTCAAAGGAATACCATGAAACTTCACATGTTGGAAAAACAAATTTACAACATGAGAAGCATCACTTACCTTCTTGCATGGAATGAAATGTGTCATTTTGGAGAACCTATTCACAATAACAAAAATTGCATTATTATCACTCTTGGTCTTTGGAATGCTACTCACAAAGTCCATTAATACCCCTTTCCATAGACCTTTGGGAATTGATGAAGGCATATAGTGTCCATCCACACCTTTACCTTCTTTGAACTTTTGGCATGTCAAGTGCTCCTTCATAAATTTTGAAAATTTTGTTGTCATACCAGGTCCAAAATAGTACTGTCCCAAAAGTTCCAATGTTTTATCCCTACCCATGTGATCTTTCATGCTATTACAATGCTTTTCAAACAAAATATTTTTCCTCAATTTGGAATATATACCTTTCCATTCTTAATTAAAAATCTATCTTAAATATGATAGTTCCTCCACTAATCTATCCCACTTTAAATGACCCCTTGAGGCTCCTCCAAACCTACCCAAAATCACTATCATGCTTATACAAACAAGTAAAATTACCCATACCTTCCAAATAAGGTACACTAAAATTTACCACATGCACCATGGATATTGCATCAATCATCACATTGGTTTTTTTACTTTTATGATTCAATAAAAAATTGAAATCCTTTAACTATGCAACCCACTTCATATGCTTTGAACTCAACTTATTTTGTGAGTTTAGAAATTGAAATGCTTTGTGGCCTGTCATAAAGGAAAATGCTTTGGGAAACAAGTAATGCTTTCAATGCTTGATTACTTGAAAAATAGTGTACAATCCTTTCTCATATATGCTATATTTTCCCCTTAACTCATTCAACTTTTTAGAAAAGAAAGCAACAGTCCTACCTTATTATGAAAGTACCCCATCAATGGTAAGTCAATTTACATCCACCTCCACCTAAAAAGCTACTAAAAATTTGGAATTATAAGCACCAATTCATTGGTAATCTTTGCTTTCAAGTTAAAGCTTCCTTGGGTTTCACTATTTTACCTAAAATCCTTAGTTTTCTTTAACAAAGCAAACATAGGCCATGAAATGCCACTAAAATTTTTTATGAACCATTTATAAAAACCTATTAAATCAAGGAATGATCTTACCTTTTCAATATTCTTAATAGTTGGCCAATCTCTAATAGCCTTCACCTTGGTATCTTTCATCATAATCTAATTTTTATAAACCATATGTCCCAAATATGTAATTCCCTTCTTGAAGAAATGGCTTTTCTTCATATTGATCACTAACTATGCCTTCTCCAACTTAAGACACATCATTTTCAAGTGATCTAAGTGCTCTTTTTTATTAGAGATATGCACCAAATTATTGTCAAAAAAGATAATACAACACTTATCAATCAAGTCCTTCAATACATCATACATCAATCGTATGAATGTAGTAGGTGCATTCATGAGCCCAAATGTCATTAAACCACTTAAACAATCCATCCAATGTCTTGAAAGTTATCTTCTACTCATCACTAGTCCTGATTCTGATTTAATGGGAACCACTCTTTAGATCAAATTTGCTAAAAATCTATCCATTGGTAAAAACATCAAGAATATCATCCATCCTTGGAATATGAAACATGTACCTCATTGTTATCCTGTTTACTATCCTATAATCAATGCACATAATCTATTCATTGTTATCCTTCTTTGGCACAAGTACCTTTGTAATTGCACATGGTGAAATGGATTTTCTCATGAAGCCATTTGTAAGTAACCCTTGTACTTACTTTGCAATTCAACCCTCTAATTTAGTGCCATCTAGTAAGCTCTCTCATTTGGGATGGTAGCACTAGAAATGAAGTCAATTTGATGCTATACATTTTTCATTAGTGATATTCCATCCAGTTCCTCCTTAAACACCTTGGAAAATTTCTCCTTCAAGCCTAGCATACCTATCAAAATTTTAACCTACACATCATCATAGCTAGTAGCAACTATTGTCATAACAAAAAAACCAAAAATGATTTCATCATGTTCCTCAATATATTCTCTCTCTCCTAGAAGAATTAAGGAAGCATTAAGTGAGTTTTGCTATCTCACTTTTTTTACCATCAAAGAAATAAAATCATGGATTACATTAGGTTTAGCTACACTCCACATATTTTTTGCTCCATCAAACTGAGCACCATTGTTAAAATTCCAAGGTCTACCAAGAATTTCATTAGCACAATCTATTAGAAGCATATCACATTTCACCACATCATGAAAATATCCAATTCTAAATCTCAAAGCACATTTTTCCCTTACTTCTTAAGAAAAATCTCTAGAAAAATTATGCATCTTATAGGATCTCAGATGAGGATTAGTTACCAAATCCAATCAAGCAACTACTCTAGAAGAAATGACATTTTGTTGGGCTATCCCATTAATCAAAACATGAATTCATTCCCTACTAAGTAAATATGTAGTCCCAATTTGAAACAACAATTTTCTATTAGGATGATCTTATCTATTCACAGTCCCTATGAATGCATATGAATTTAATTCACATTCTCAATTTTTTGAGCATTAGGATTACCTCTCTAAAGATCTTTGCTAGATATATTCTTCACCTTCATGGTTTGTACATCTTTTCCCTTGGTTGTCTTGTGAAGTGGACATTTCCATTACTTCTGTTCACATTCTTCACACTTGAAGCACTAGATTTTTGATGAGTTGCTACCTTGACCTCTGCCTCCCTTGCCTTGGTCCTTCTTAGCTTTTCCCTTCTCATCGCCTATTTCATTCTTCTTATCTTGGCTACCCTCCTTGTCTTCCAGTTTGGACTTGGATTCCTTCTTAGATCTAGATCCCTTCTTTGCTCCCTTGAAAGTTTGTTTACTCCTATTGGTATGTTATTTTGAAACTTTCTAAAATGGTTGAAGCCTATTCATAATCCTCCTAGTGTACCTTAGCTTGATGGAATATATCACAAAATTATTTATAGAATTCTTTGAAATCCTTGTTACTTTGCCATAGGAATTGTAACTTCATAATGGTTTCTTGCCTTTGATAATTCTATTCAAAATATTTTTTTCAACCTATATTTCATCATATCCTAATCTTTGATAGGTTGAACTTTTCATCTTTCATAATCTTGGAACTCCTTTTCCCACCAAGTAGAATACATCCTTCTAATCTAGATTCAAAAATAGGTACCCTCAAGTTATTTGTTACCTCTTCCAATTAGAAATGCTTTTCAAGTAACTTTAGCCAACTTGCAAAATCATTGGTGTTATCTACATCATTGAAAGTCTTCAACTCCATATACAAAAGTCATGTAGCATTTTTTAATGTTCTAGCAAGCCTTGCCTCATCTTTCCTGTAAAGCTTGCCTAAAGAAGAATTATTGGACATCATTGGAGTACTTGAATTTTTAATCTAAGGAAAAGGATTTCCTTTCATTGGATTCCTTCATTGATGGTTTTCTACACTTCCATAGCTAGATTTTCCTTCCTCTTCATCCATTCCATCTCTACCTAGCTATGAAACTTCTTCATCTAAATGTACATGCTCTTCACCTAGATGTGTTTTGATATATCTAGGATTAGAATTGCTATCTACCTTTGCATTGATTTCATCTAACTAAGAAACAATCATCTAGAAGGAAAACTTCATGCTCTCCATGTCTTGATTCAAGGCTTACACCTATTTCTTCTTGGGTGCCATCTAATATTGACAAAATTCTCAACTAAAATCCAATAACAATAGATACTAGGCTCTTATACCAATAATGCTAGACTAGGTTCACCTTCAAATACTAAATTCAGATATTATGTAAAGATAATAATTTTTGCTAGAAAATAAGAAAACTAGCTATCTTCAATTAATTTATTAAAAGATTACAACAAGGTTCTCAAAACCCACAAACATCCAAAACTTAAAATACTCAAATTATATTGCAAAGCATAAGCCTCTACAATCACACAGGGATTATTCTTAATGCATGACATAACCAATAGAGAATCTCTCTCATATCTTGGGACTAAGAGCTCAACTCACAAGTAATATACAAGCAAATAAAGCACAAAGACCAACACATCCTAAGTTAATCTTGAAGCTACAATCACCAATTGTACTATTGTAATGTACTCAACCATTCTTCCTTGCTTAGCTCTTCACATAAGATCTCTCTCTTGTTCATTTGTACCAATAATGATAAAAGAAATAATATTTATCATAAACCGAAAGATATGAAATCTAGAAATATTTCATTAACTCAACTTGAGGCTTTTCTGAATTTTCACAAGTCTTCTCACCTTCTTTCCAATTATTTTCATTCTTTTCCATCATATTCTGCCCATTTTCCAAATTAGGATGAGTGTTTTTGGAAGTTTTTCCATCTGTATGATTCATCTCTAACCTTGGGAAGATGTCTTTTTGTCAACCCAACTCTTAGGAAAGACCTCTACTATTTTTCAAAGATGTCTTTGGGCTTAAGATATCTCCTTTTGGATCAAGATGTCTTGCTTAAGACATATCCTCTGAGAAGTCTCACATTTAGCTAAGATATCTCCTTTGAATTTAAGACGTCTCCTATCACCTCCAAATCTCAGCCAAGATGCCTTCTAGTCCTCCAAGACAACTCTCTCGAGTCTAAAACCTACAAAACACACACATAGGGAAGAACAATGGGATCGAAAGAGATGTCCCTATACCAAAAGTCAATGAAATCATTAAGATAAGCAAATAATTAAATTCAATTATAGTTAAATCCCACACTTATCATTGTCACTCATAAGCTAAATCACAAATTCCCATCCTAACTTCTAACTTAAGTTCAAGAATGGAATTTCATGATTAAATCAACTTTGAAGCCATTAAATAAAATATAATTTTTGAGGATCACAAGGAAGTTATCACCCAATTTCTAATACTACCTTGCTATCTTTACAGTGCAACAACATCAATAGCCCACTATTGGACACCAATGGTTTGTAGTTACAAGGCTCAACTAGCCCTCTTGGTAATTCTTTGAGAAAATAGGATGATTGCTTCAAAATGATGTGGGTTCTCTTGGGATATGAATTGGTCCCTTTTTCTCTTAGTATGGTGATTCCTTTAATACTTGAAGGGCTTATAACTTAATTTGGAAAAAATGATTATCTAGAAATATTGATTAACATTGCAAGAATTGATGTGGATTGATACTACCATTGGGGTAGTCTTCACTTATCGATCTACATAGTTCCTAAGATGTCTTTTTGCTTATTAACTTGTCAATGCATATCACAACTGTAATCTAGATCAACATGTTCATTCTAATGAGGGATTTGGATCACCCCACCTCAATGATAGTGATCCTTATCATGATCACTATAGGTATTGATAAGATTTAGGTCACTTTAAGCTAATTCTTGTGATGAAAATCGATATCTCTACCATCAAAGTCTATAGAAGTTTTCTATCTAAATCAATATCTTATCAATCTAGGTTACAATTTCTATGTCTTGTAAAACACAACTTATAAAAAGATAATTAGTACTTATCATGTACCATTGTAGAAATCAATATACGTCAATATGATCATATAATAAAAAGTAAAAAGAATTAAGGAAATTTTCATTAAAATTGAAGGCTAATTGGAGGCTTATCATTAAACGAAGTTATCCAATTAAATATTCAATAATGATGTTATATAAAGCTTTAGAGAAAGATATAGATTTGTCTTTAACATATTTTACAGATGTAGTTCATATGGTGAGGCAAGAGTTGCAATTTGCCTATTACAATATGTCTTTGCAAAAGCTCTTACCATCAGCAGAAGTGTGTGCAAATTTAGACAAAGTGGATTCATTTGGTCCTCCTCCTAGAGCTCCCTCAAAACATCCAAAGAAGAAATTTGCAAAAATAAGAAGTTTCCCAAGATATTCAAGAAAGAGATGGACTGCAAGAAAGACATTCAAGCCTGGAAGAAGAAAGTTCTTTGCCCGAAGAAGATTTGGTCCAATCAAGAAACGATCAGTCACTTACTATACCTACAAAAGGCAAGGACATTATGCCTATGAATGTCCAGATGGATCCCAAGAAAAAGGTGGAAAGCTCAAAGCTTTCTTTGAAGCTTATCCAGAATGGGAACTAGTGGATGATCTGCAAGAACATAATGAATAGTGTTTTTCCATCCAGCTCATTTCAGATTCAGATGAAGATCTATCGTCAGAGTCTGAACTATCTTCAGAAATAGAAGAAGAAGAACCGGTAACAACAGGAAGAAGAAACATGATGCAAGGAATTCTAGATCAAGACATAACTGATGAAGAATGGTTTTTGAATATTTCTCTTAATGATTTTAATCCTAATGAAACCAATGCAGATGTTGATTGCAGTTGGCAAGAATTAGAAGATTGGATTGAATCATACATTTCTAAAAATGAACAAAAATGGGGAACAGACAAGGATTTTGAAGATCAAGAACCAAACATATCTTCAATGTTTGGTTGCAAGGAAACATTACCCAAAGCCAGAACTCAAGAAGATACTTCAATGGATGATGAGCTGCCACCCAAGGTTGTATAGAAAGTCCCAAAGTTTCTAATAACCCCATATCAAAAAATGTTTCTTGTCAATTTAGAAGCAAAGAAGGCCAGAATAAAGAAGAAGAAGCCTGCTCCAGAAATTCAACATCAGATCAAGCATCTACTCTCTCTACATAGCGTGTTGTTGATTCCAATTAAAATTGCAGTAGATGGAGACAAGAAATGGAGAAAATACCAAGCCTTCATTGACACAGGTGCTACTTTAAATTTCTTCCATAAGAATGTGTTAGAAAAATGGGAAGAAAATTCTAAGCCTGTTACTTTAGAGACTATGAATGGAGTTATAATTTTATCTCATTTTTCATTTAACATCCCTATCTCTCTGAATGATGAGTATGTTGGCACAACCAATTTTGGGTAAGTATCAGATAGTGGATTTGACATCGGCTTAGGAGCACACTTTATGGATAGTATTGGTCCTTACACAATTGGTTTGGATATGATCATTTGTTCATAACCTCTTCAAGATCCCAGAACAAAGATAATTAAAGGAAGTATCCCAGCAGTGATGCAGAGAAACAAGCACCCTTAGTTGAAGTATTTCAAATAGAATCCTATAGTGTCAAAAATAATCTCGTAGTATGAGATGGAAGACATTGCTAGAGCTAAGTATCAGATGTTGCAACAGCTCAAAAAAGCCCATATAGATGTAAATACCGAAGACCATAAGTTAGTTCATGTTTTCAAGAATTGCAAGCATGTTGTTCTAAACACCCATTAGATTTTTGGGATAAATATAGTCTGGTTACTTTCATTCTAACAGTTCATAATATCCCAATACAGAGCAAGAAAATCCTGCTCAACCCAGTGGATACAGATGAGATGGAAAAATAGATTGAAGAATTCTTGAAGAAAGGATTAATTAGACCCTCACAGTCTAATTATTCTTGTGCAAGTTTCATAGTCTGCAACCATGCCGAAGTAAAAAGAGGTAAAGCTAGAATGGTTATCAATTACATCCCTTTGAATGCAGTAACCATTGATGTTAAATGACCATTACCAATCAAGGAGAATCTAATCCAAAAAGTTGCAGTGAAGTCTTATTTTAGCAAGTTTGATTGCAAGAGTGCATATTATCAGATCAAAATTTCAAAAGAATATATCCATAAAACAACATTCAGTACACCGCAAGGATTGTATGAATGGAAAATTATGCCCTTTGGCCTCAAGAATGCCCCATCACAGTTTCAACATCGAATGGATAAAGTGTTTGGAAGGTACCATGAATTTATTGCTAATTATATTGATGACTTCTTGATTTTCTTAGAATCTCTAGAAGAGCATGTCAGCCATTTACACTAGTTTGCAAGAATGTTTAAGTAGAATGGGATTGGTTTTTCTAAAGATCCACACAAGTTTCAAATTGGGAAGTGAGAAATAGAATTTCTCGGCGTCAACTCAAAGATGGAAAAATATACATGGATCCGCACGTCCTTCAGAAGATCACATAGTCTTATGATCGCCTTGAAAACAAAGAACAGTGTTTAAGGTTTTTAGGATGTGTAAATAATGTTTGTAAGCATATAGATAAGTTTTTTGATAAGACTACTAAAATAATATGGTGTAAGAATCAAGTTCCATTTGTTTGGACAAAGAAAGCTTCAAAATAGGTTATCCAACTGAAAGATGAATGTCAGAACCTACCGCCCCTTAATCCAATCATTAAAGGTCAGTTTGTGTTAAATACAAATGCAAGCTATGATGCTTGGGCAGCAATGTTATTACAAAAAGGTTCAAAGAATGATGTAGAAATTTGTGCATATGCATCTGGTGTGTTCCATAAGCACGAATTAAACTATTGGCCAGCTAAGAAAGAAATACTTGCAGTAATCAGAGGATTGGAAAAATTCCATATCTATTTAATTAAAGGTCCTTTTATTTTGTGTACTAATTCATCTAATCTTGTAGCCCTATTAAGGAGAAAGATCACTCCTTCTCCAAAGCTACAGAGGTTTGCTTGGTGGTAATTCTTATTAGCTCAGTACCAGTTTTCAGTAGAAAGGATACCAGGACCAATCAATTTCCTACCTGATGCTCTAACTAGAGAACCCAAGCTACAAGCTCAAATAAAAATGTTGTAGCCTGAAGGAAGTAGTAGTTCCCATAATCCATTACAAGATGCAGATGATTGGCTATCATGGCCACTCAACACTCTAGAGGAACATGTTCGATGGTGTCGCCTCATTTCAAGGTTCTTCCTGCAAGATTCTACGATGAGTATCAGTAAGTAGTATCCAACACTCGATCTTTTCATTAATATGTCCAGAAGGATAGATTGTATTGTAAAAAATCTACCATGGAGCTGCCTAGAACCCTGAATGCTGACCCACCTTGCACAATTGGAAGTTCTCGACAACATCTTTCTCATTTGTTGACCGTTGTTTCCAAAAGATAAGTCCAGAGCTTATCTCAACCACGTCTTCAGATCGGATAATTGGAAATCCAAGTTATGTAGTTCGTTTCAAAGGATAAACCTCTTTGAAGAAACCACCTGGTATGAGAACGAGCATATAATCCCAAAATAGTTACAACTACAAGAGAAAGTGTCGTTGTCATCAATGCCAGCTAACATCTTGTCTAAGTTGTCCAAGTTGATTAAAGAATGCCTTGATTGTAATAAATCATGCACCAAAATATGTGCAATTCATAAATCCATCTGAAAGGATAAGGATGGTGAGTCAATCCTGTAATAGTTATCTAGTAATGTGTCTAGATAAGCTTTTTGTGAGTCATTGGTGTGGCTTGTATGTCAACCCTCATCTCAAAAGCTATAAATAAGAGGCCTAAGTTTGTAGTTAGTATGGATGAATACCTAGGTTACAAGTCTACAATAGAAGTAAAGTTTTCTTGTAATGTCTCTGCTTGAAATTCAAGAAGTGTTTTTGTATCTTGGTTTTGTAATTTCCATTTGCTGCATATTCATTGGTATCGTGTTGATGATCTATGAAAAGTTCGCTACTTTAGCACTCTGAAATCTGCTTGCATTGTGTTTTCCATGAGAACGTTGACGTTGCAGCCAATTGTCTCTTGATTATGTGTACCCTAATCAGATGCTATCCAAATCGGTATCATCGCTGAAGAACATTTAGAAGTTTAGCTGGGAAAGTAGTTCGATAGCTCCGTCCCGAGAAGCGCTGAGAGAGAAGAGTGCGTGGGTTGACGTTGAGCTTTGTCACTGCATCATGGATTTGACTCAGCCTATCAAATCTGCTAGATCGTATCCAAGGATGTTGATGCTGCATTTTGATGGCCTTGCTAGGTTCCATATAAACTTGAGACAAGAACTGCCTATGCTTACCGTGGCTTAAGGAGTCACACCCCAATCTAGTATCAGAGCCTTGTTAGAAAGTGAAGCTGATAATAGTCTTATCACTAGCCATGAAAGGTGGCCTCATGGTATCTTTCTCCCGAAGAGGTTTGGAACACTCCTGAATGGAAGCCTGAATAGATGCAGGTAGAAAACTATGCATATATTGCTGAAAACCTTTTTGACAAAACACACAGGTACATGCGCCCCAATAGTTTTGGTGCTTTATTTTGGGAAGTTATGGTCAAACTAGTAGAAGAAAGAATTCATTTAATTTCAAAATAGTATTGGTCTATGGGAACTTGCTATGTGTCTACCCCGGTAGATAGTTGATCATCTTATCTCTTTCTAGAAAAGCTTTGTGTGAGTCATTGGTGTCGCTTGTATGCCAACCATCGCCTCAGAAGTTATAAATAAGAGGTCTGAGTCTGTAGTTAGTATGGATGAATGGATGAATGGATGGATGAATGAATACCTGGGTTACAAGTCTACAATAGAAGTAAAGTCTTCTTGTAATGTCTCTGCTTGAAATTCAAGAAGTGCTTCTGTATCTTGGTTTTGTAATTTCCATTTGCTGCATATTCATTGGTATCGTGTTGATGATCTATGAAAAGGTCGCTGCTTTAGCACTCTAAAATCTGCTTGCATTTTGTTTTCCGTGAGAATGTTGCCATTGCAGCCAATTGTCTCTTGATTAGGTGTACCCTAATCAGACGTTGTCTGAATCGGTATCGTCGCTGAAGAACGTTTAGAAGTTCGGCTGGGAAACTAGTCCGATAGCTCCATCCCGAGAAGCACCGAGAGAGAAGAGCACGTGAGTTGACATTGAGCTTTGTCGTTGCGTCATGGATTTGACTCAGCTTGCCAAATCTACTGGATTGTGTCCAAGGATGTCAATGCTGCATTTTGATGGCCTTACTAGGTTCCATATAAACTTGAGACGAGCACTATGTGCACTTGCCATGGCTCGAGGAGTCACATCCCAATCTGGTATCAGAGCCTTGTTAGAAAGCGAAGCTAATAATAGTCTTATCACTAGCCATGAAAGGTGGCCTCAATGGTATCTTACTCCTGAAGATGTCTAGAACACTCCTGAATGGAAGCCTAAATAGATGCAAGCAGACAACTACACATTTATTGCTGAAACCATTTTCAACAAAACACATAGGTACATGCGCCCCAATAGTTTTGGTGCTTTATTTTGGGAAGTTATGGCCAAATCGGTAGAAGAAAGAATTCCTTTAATTTCAAAATATTATTAGTCTATGGGAACTTGCTATGTGTCTACCCTAAACCTAATGGTCCATGAAGTCCCTAAGTCTTCTTTGTTTAGATCAAATTATGTTTTGTGTTTATGTCTAGAACCTGATGAACCTTTATTTCCTTCCACATCCACTCAAACCTAAGTCATTTTTGAAATTGCTGAATTATTTGATGATGAAGTTGAACCTAAAGAAAACCTTTCTGAAAATCCTGCTGTCACTCAAGTTGAATCTTTCAATAAATATGGGTTTAGCTATCTATACCCTCCTAAAACAGCTACCTCCTCATGTGTCATTCCTGTCATCCCTGACCTAAACATTGACCCTATTCTGTTTGAGGAAGTAGACCAAATTCTGCTAGACAGAGTTGTTGAAGGATCAACAAGGATCTATGATGAAGTGGCAAATCCAATCTATGATGAAGAAACTGAGGCAATGATACAACAAGAGGAAGATCGAAGATTCAGATTTCAAATTTTGAATATGGTGATTCAACAAAAAATTGAAGACCAGTGTAACATGGAAATAGAAGCTGTTTATGATGATGATGTAGACATGGATTATTATGAAGAAGATGGCGATATACATCACCAGTTACACATGTTCAGATCAAACAGTGTACAGTTGACTGAAGTTGAGCCAGAATTTGGAGAAATCTCTGAAGCTCAAAAGGAAATTATACCATTTGCTGAAGCAATGAAGAAGCATAAGTCATTTGTGTCCTCTAAGCATAAAGATCTAAAATTTCCAGAAATTCCAAAGGATGCCATATACAACTTTGCTAATACATTCTCTACAAGATTGTCTACCTCCATCAAACAAATAGAGACTCTGTTAGACATAAAAGGTAAAGGCATTCATCTTGTCTTCTCACCCATGTTCACAGAAGGTGAAGTAGATAAGTTGAAAAATCAAAATCATCATTATGTACACATAGGACAAATAGATATCATAGTTAGCCTAAAATTTAATTATGATATTGGTGCCAAGTATCTTGTTAGTTTATTGGATAGTAGAGTTATTGGAGATGGAATTATTAGTGATCCCAAAACCACTTGGAAAAAGGCAAAGATTTGCAAGTTTCAAAGAAAATTAGATGCAGATGCATTATGCACCGTTCAACCAAACTTCCAATTAGCCTTAGCTGATGATTTCATTACAGGTGCTTTGTTGCTTTGTGTTGAAATGCACGAAGTTGAGTTGTTACCTAGATCAGTGTATGCGGAAATTGTAGCTAGAGGCACATTTCAAATGTCTAACATGATTCTTTTGAATCATAAATTGAAATGGAGAGGTTAGTTTCCTGATGGAAGTCAAAATCTTATCAAGTGTGGTAGAAGTATTGAAGCTCCAAGTTATGTGCAGTCATTTTCGAAGATTCAGACTCTTATGCAAGATCATGAGTTCAAAACTTATGAGAATCCCAAATTCAGATGGATTCAGTATCTAGTTCAACAATTTGGAAGATCTGTTGTAATCACTCTTGAAGCAATTCCATTAGTCCTATCTCCACACAAACTGTTAGAAAAACCAAGTTCATCCAAACAAGCTGAAGGATCAACATCACCAAATTTTGATACTAGAGTTACCATGTATATGTTTCAACATAGGATAAATATGTTTACTCCCACAAGTTACAAGCAATATGGAGATCGAAGGTTACTTAGTGGTGAAAGAAGGCCACCTCAAGCAGCTTATGCTACAACTGCCTTGCAGATTCACCCTTCTCAGACACGAGTAGATTGTAGCTATTTGCTCAAGAATTATCTGAATAGTACCATAGAACAACAGTCAAAAATCCACCAATTGAACTATTTGGTTCATTGGACAAGCTATGCATCCCGACACATCAAAAAAATTGAAGATCAGTTAGATTACGACATGGAACTCAAGCCAGCTTGCCCATGATGTAAAGTTAGCTTGCTCCCAGCATGAGTGACTCAAAACAACCTCAAAATAGTGTCAAAATGGCCTCATTTTGAAGTTACAAGTCACCCTAAAGGTTCACTAATGGTTACCCCAGGTTCCCAGCCCTTAGAATCCTAATTTTGGGCTCAAAAATGCATTGTTTTCACTAGTTACACCTTGGTCATGCCCAGGTCACACTGGAGCATGAGCCTAGTGTGACCAAATAGAAACTGGTCCAAACAAGTAGTCCCAAGCACAATTTTAGCATCAACTCAGCTCCTAAGGATAGGCAATAGTTCTACTTGTTAACAGGCATCAAAAATCAAAGTTTGGGTGTGAAACATGGTATTTTGGCTTGGTGACGCCTAGGTCATGCCCAAGTCATGCCTAGGTCATGCCCAGGTCATGCTGACAGTGTGAGCCCAGCGTGAGTTACCAAAATGGCTCAAATCAAGAACAAACAGGCTCAAAATCAGCATCCAGGTGGCCCCCAAGGCCAGGCAACAATTACACTTGAAGGAAAGGCCTCAAAAATCAAGATTCGATGTGAAATGAACCATTCTCACTAGCTCACACCTAGGTCATGCTAGTACTATTCATCAGTGTGAGCACTATTCATGCCTAGACAAAAGCACTCCAAACGCATGCTAAGGACATGCCAGGATCAAATCAACTCACTCTAGGAGCCCTGGTGAAGTAGAGACACCTCAAATAGCTATCGAACCACTCAAATCAACATCCTGCAGTAGTCAGCTCAAAGGACTATGAAGTTTCAAGCAAGCCGGAGTCAATCCCTCTTGGAATTCATTGTAAATTTTCATTGTAAGCCTCACCATTTGTGATCTTGTCAAGCTCTTACACTACTTCCATGGGCGTAAGCTAGCTTGCATTGTAAGATACATTGCACCTGGTCTAAAATGTAGTCTACGAATGTACACCTGTCGCGTGATCCATTTTTCTCTCATCTCACAGCCATCAATCCCATTCAATCCGACTCCCGAGCCTAGCAAACGTATAAATACCTTATTCATTGACATAAATAGGGTTGACAAAATTTGAAGCAAAGAAAACAGCAATCATGAGCCCAAATGCATGTGATTCCCAGTGCCTATAAACACCTCGCATCGGAGCTTAACGTTCGACTTGCAACACAACTACGTTGTGACCGGTGCACATCTTGTTGATTAATACAACCCTGTTCATTATTTGCCATCCATTGCATTGTTTTGATTTATTGTTTGCATTGTTTCATTTCATTGCATATTCCTACCATACATTCTATTTATGTTTACGTTTCATTACGTCGTGTTACATTTTGTTATGTTTCATTACATCTTGTTACATTTTGTTACATTACTTTCCTTTGCATTAATTTTTCTATTTTATGTTTGTGACGATAACCCCAGCACAGGCAATAGCGTATGCTCAGGGAAGTCCTTGGTTGATCTGCGTGTAGACCATCCAAGGCACTCTACCTTCATTTTTCCAGATTGCCCTCATGCGAAGGCATGGTTGTCTGTATCTCTCCTAAGATCTTTTGGCATTTGTTTTTCCTCTAGCCTTACGCTGACAATTTCGGACAATACAGAAATTGGCGCAATAAGGAGGGTCGCTTACCGTTTGACAAAACCTTAATCACCCCACGATTCGAAACCTTATACTGATTAAGCATTGAAAACACAACCCTCATTAATGCTGGTCCTATTCGTGCTAAGCTTTCTCACGTCGCAGATTTATGCACGTTGAGCTTGCTCACGCTGGACCCAGTTACAGACATTGAGCTTGCTCACACTGGACCCAGTTATGCATGCTGAGCTTGCTCATGCTGGATCCAATTACACATGCTGAGCTTACTCATGCTGAACCCAGTTACACATGCTAAGCTTGCTCATGCTGGACCTAGTTACACATGCTGAGCTTGCTCACGCTAGACCCAGTTACGCACGTTGAGCTTTCTCACGCTGAACCCAGTTACACACGTTGAGCTTGCTCACGTTGGACCCAGTTACACACGCTGAGCTTGCTCATGCTGGACCTAGTTACGCATGCTGAGCTTGCTCATGCTGAACCCAGTTATGCACGCTGAGCTTGCTCACGCTGGACCCAGTTACACACGTTGAGCTTGCTCAAGCTGAACCCAGTTATGCACGCTGAGCTTGCTCACGCTAAACCCAGTTCGCTCAAGCTAGGATTACATACGTTGTTTACATAAATTTAGCTAGTCAAACCAGTTACAGACATGGAAGGGTCCCAGATCAAAGCAACATTGCCCATTTCTGACTTCAATGCTGAAATATCAAACCCTGTGACTGCAACCAAATCCATAGTCACCGTCGGAGGGATGAACCTTTAAGGGCCAACCCGTCGGTCACTTAGGTTACAAGGCAAAGAGCCCACCTATACAATTCTCACCTTGGAACAATACAACTTCATCTGTGTAAAGATCCAAGACAACCTACCCACTAATCGTGCAAAAATAGAAGCAAAACGACATTTTGAGTTCATCTATAAGGGGGGCCATAACTTTATCCCCTCAGAATACGATGTGATTCCCTTATCTGAATCTCATCATGAACTTATATCCTAGCTTCTCATGGCAAGGAACCAAACCTATCATCAATCTGTCTTAGAACCTCAAAACGAAGATGAGGAAGATAATTTCGCAGCTCAATCTGAGCATGGGGATACATACCATACTCTTAGTTTGCACACTTATGCAAATCCATTATTTCACCCTTTCACGGGGGAGACCATGTCCCTCCATTCATTCAAAACCACTCAAGCGCATGTCCCCCAACAGGAAGCACCCACTCTTATCTCCACTCTCCCTATGATCAACTCTCAATTCAATATACAAATCCCCAATATTCCTTCGGTCATCACATTATCCCCTCTCTTACAAGTACAACCCCAGCAACCCCGCTCTCAAATTAATGTAGGAGCAACTTTCCCACCGCAAGTAATTGGGATGTCATCTATGATATGCATTTCCACATCTACGTACTTCATCCCATGAGTGTAGGTTCATACCACACCCTTAGCTCTTTCACTACAACACCAGGTACAAAGTCTCCCTTTTCAACCCACAGTTGGGCAATGGACTGCCCCTATCGCTCAACAACAACAACAACAACAACCTACACCTTACGGTATTCCTCCCTTAGTAGCATCCACTGTAAATATTCCACAAGTGCAACCTCCAATCACTCAACAATCATCATTCCTACCAATTGTATAGTAGTCTAACTTGTATGGCACTCAAACTAGCCAACCTACTACTCCACCAAATGCCAAAGAATGGGCCGAAGCCGAAAAGATGATGCAAGAGCTCATTGATGAGGTAAAACACCTCAAAATCACTAACAATGGAGAGCTTAAAGTGTTAGATTTTTACCAAGACGATCCTATTAGCTCTTCAGTACCACCATTAACCTTGCCCAAAGGAGTTTCTTTACCTCAACTAACCAAATACAATGGGGAAGGAGACCCCAACGCCCATCTAGTCACATTTATACTAGAATGCTTGTTGCTTCAAGCATGGCCCCATGCAATCTTGTATGTGTTCGCCATTTCCCTCACTGGCAGAGCATTAGACTGGTACCAAGCCTTACCTCGCAACTCCATATACTCTTTGGAGGATCTCTTACACCAGTTTGTTACTAGGTTTAAATATAACCTGAAACTTGAAGCAACCTTGGATAGTTTGATATAGGTAAAACAAGCACCCCTTGAACCTGTACAAAAATTTATCCAAAGATGGAGTACCGCACTCAACGAACTTCATGAGTCAATCCCAGAAACATACCTTGTTACGATTCTTAAGGGAGCTATGAATAATTTTGTCAAATCAAAACTGTACTATCTAAATGCACGCACTCTAAGCCAAGCTTTTGTACAGATTAAAAACATAGAAGAGGCAGCCCAAAATTTCCATGACCTTACTTACCTAGCCTTTAGAAGTCAACACACTAAAAAAGATAAAGAAAAAGTTAAAGCAATAGTAGCAACAGTAGCAGAGACTCAACCTACCAGTGAGGGATGGCAAGGTAGACCACCTACTACTCCCATTAACTATGAGAGAACTGCTCCTGCACATACAACTGAATCATCTACCATGCAAGATACTAACATGGGTCATGCATGTACGTTTGAGAGGAAAGACCTTGCTCAATACACACTGCTCCCCATGAAGCCTTCCCAGTTGTTAGATCAACTTTTAAAGGCTAGGACCATTAAACATAAGCAGTTGTACCTAGCGGCAGCCCAGAGACATGATCGATTCTGTGAATTGGTCAAAAACCCAAGCTTAGAAACACCAAATGAGCCTCCTATCCCAAAAAGCTTTAGACTAGATCGATTCTACGAGTACCATCAATGGAATGGGCACAGTACTAATTATTGCTTCACCCTCAAACAAGACATACAACGTATGATTGATAGGGGTGAAATAACATTTGATAATGCCAACCCTGTTAAACCACAAAATTAATTTATGGGCGTATATAAAGATCCCCTCAATACTAAGGAAGCTCCTTATGCTATTAACATGATCCATATTGAAAATGAGCAAGGAATTCCCAGCAAACCTTTTGTGCTTCATGTTCCTCCTACAACATAAACATCATCCCCATAATCTTCATATCCCACATACAATCCACCTACTCCTACAAAACCATTCATCATTCATGTACCCCTTGCCAATGCAACTGCAAATGTGCAACCACCTACCTGGCCCACTCCCTTTGTGGTCTGGGTGTCACCCACGGTTGCAACCACAGAGGTACAACCACAAAACTGACCAACTCGCTTCATAATTAGGGTACCCAAACACCTTGATCTTCAAACTCCTACTCCTCAACAACAAACCAAAACTACCCCATTTGTCATCAGGGTGCCTCAATACCCTAACACGCAACCATCTCTAGCTGTTCAACCGTAACCCCGACCCACTCCATTCGTCATCTAAGTCACAAAACAACCCGATGTTCAAGCTCCAATGATTCCCCCACGACCTTCGTGAGAATGCCTCACCGACAGACTTACTAGGAAATGATTAGAAAAAGAACGTCGAAGTTTTGAATTGGGGCCACCAAAACCCACTCCCTTAAATGTTGTACCTATGGCTCCGACAACTGGCGAGCCAAGTACAAGTCACGAAAGCCAAAAATTAGGAATGCCAGATGCATCAAACCCAACCATCACATTAGACCACATGAAAACCATTCCATAAGAGATACAGTTGTTGGGTCCAATGGACCAAGTCTCAACCAACAAGAGCCTACCAAACAGTAAAGACTTGGCCAGTGCCCTAACTCAGGTCACACAGGAACTTAAACAAAAAAATACATCATTAAGCTTGTATGACCTCATGTTGACTTCTCAAGTTCATTGCGAAGCCTTAGTACACATGTTAACATCGATCCCAGTCAGCGAAGACTTGCCTACAAATGATGCTTCCATTCATGTGGTAATGTCTCCATACCAAGGATCAAGAGCTACATCACTAAGCTTCAGCACAGATAATATAAAATTAAATGAATAAATAGGAGAATTCACCACTGCACCCATGTTCATAACTATACAAGTAAATCAATTTAAAATACATAGGGTGCACATAGATGACAGAGCAGCCATGAACGTAGTACCATACCCCGTAATCAAGCAGTTAGGGCTAACTAAACAAATCAAACCAACTTCCATGACATTCCTAAAATAGTTTAGCGGATCATGCATAGTTGTCAAAGGAACATTAACTTTGGATTTCATAGTAGGGGATCGATTCCCCACGTCAGCTGAATTCGTAGTCTTAGACGAGGTGCTTGGATTTAACTTAATTTTAGGACAACCATGGTTAGCCCAATTAAAAGTGGTATCCTCACCCATCCACCAAGAGCTTCACTTACCCTATGAAGGTGGTGAAATCATTATACATGGTGATGCGGCTACACCCAACACCTCTACACACGTAGGCACAAACTAAGGCTCAGAGGTCGAAATCGATGAGACTAAACAAGACGACATTACTCTCGAGCTTAAACAAAACACCATATCCATTGACAACCAAAATGATAACCTATCCCTAAACCGTGATCCCCCGGAAGATATAGAGACGTTACGAAATGTGGAAACATCAGAGCAGACTAACATAGGGGTCATTTCCCCAGATGCCTCATGGTCAGAATTACCGTTTAACATAATTAGCGAAGAAGATGCAGAATATATGATTACACCGACACAACCAACACACCATGTCAATGTTCAAAAATTAAAGAAGCTACTCAACCGTTAAACTACTACTCGTCCAAAATGATGTTAAACTACTACTATCCGAAAAAGACATTAAAATACCACCATGTCTACAATGACATAAAATTAGCCACGGTCAAAAATGGCCAATTCATTTTAAAACCCACAGAAACAATTTAAACCTCCCTTGTTTTCTTCTGGCCTAAAATGGCCTTAAACTAGAACACCATTGCTAATGTCCATCATGACTTTAAACTGACATGCATGGCCCAAAATGGCCTTAAACTAGAACAAGTTACATTTCCATTTCTTTAAGATTACATCCTTTGTTTGCATGCATGGTTACATCCCTGCTCTACCAATTATTATTCCCCCTATATTTCTTCTACGCTATTATCATTTTAGTTGCATTCACGCTTATATTTACAAGAAAAAAAATAAAAAAGAAAAAGAAAAAAAACATTAAGTAATCACACTCCAAATTAGCGATGCACGTGCTAACACCCTGTTTTGGAGGCCAGTAACTCATACTGGAGACATAGCCCTACAACTAACACTGGAGAGGCGGCCCTATGATTTATGCTATAGTAAACAGTAATTTAAAACCCTCGTTCTCCCAACCCAAAACACAGGCAACAATACCCAAAATGTGGTAGTCCCTGTAACTCATGCTGCCTATGGACATGTCCCATGTTGCTCACGCTAGCCTAGAATCAGCAGTAGGAATCAAAATAGTAGCCCCAAATTGAAAAATGAAACAAAAATGCATCAAAACATAACCAAAAATGTATCAACACTGCAACAAAACTATACTAAAACGTGACTATTTCAAGGCCACTCCATGCTGCAATTTTAGGGCCACTCACGCTGCAATTATGAATTAAAACAGAACTCAAACACCGTGGAACGTAGGGAGAAAACGCAATCACTCTCAACATAGCTGAAAAGTGTCCATAAACACCAAAAATCTATGACTCCCACAACTCATGCTGCCACTCGTTGATGTTACACCACACAAAACAAAAAAGAACAGAAAAGGAAGGGAAGGAATAAACTTGCATAGGGTTCCAACCCACGAAGAAATCCTAGGCTATAGAAGGCGTTGGAGTAGTTCCTCGCTCTCCTCCACAAATGCCAAGCTTGCTTGCTTCTTCCCCTTTCCCCGTTCCTTCTTTCCCTTACCCTTCATCCTGCTCATGATGTGTCTTCTTAGTTGCCCACATTTCTGGTTACTCACGCTGTGTGGGGTTTCTGGTTGCTCATGGTAGATCATGTTGTGCACTGGTCCTCTAACTCACGCTACACCCAGTTACTCATGCTCATGCCACACTTGGTGCCATTTTATCTCATCTTGTAGCCACGTGGCACCCTATCCTTTATCTTCTTATTTATTTTATTTTATTCTACTTTATTTGATTGATGTGCTCCTAAAGTAGCTACCTTTATTTATTTCTCTTATATTTATTAACCTTGGAAAAATAACCCATGCATTTAGACAAAAATCCACAAAAAATTCCATAATTATGAAAAAAATCATGATACTTGTATATACTTGGAACATGATTGGTAGACGGCCCGGTATGGCCTTAAACTGCCACACCTGGCCCGAGCAAGGCCTAAAACTACCAAGTGTCTGTATAGAATGATAAACTATTTGCCACGTGCCTTTGTTGCATTGAGATGTAGAAATTAACGTTACAAGAAATAGCAACTCACCCTTGCTCATGTGGCTCCCCGTTTAATTGGTAGGGGCAAACACATAGATAGCAAGCGTCTCTTTTCACCATTGTCTATCAATGGACCACATGGGGCCATTCAATGAGAAGTTAATCTAGAATCCATTGATCTAGATTCATCATCAATTTATGATAATTTCATGGCATCCACTCAAGGAAAATAAGACTGCTTTGAGGATATGACTGAAACTTTAGACTTAAAAGCCGACAACATCACTGAGGATCACCTCATCGAAGTCCCCATCACCATGTCTAGTGGCGAGATTAAAACATTAAAACTAAGTACTCTACTAAATCCAAAAATTACCAATGAAATTACACAAGTGCTGAAGAATAATATCAAAACATTCGCTTGGTCATATACTGATATGCCAGGACTAGAGCCACACATCATCTAGCATAACATCATCCTCGATAAAAAACTTAGACTGGTAAAGCAAAAGGCATGCAAGGTTAGGCCTGAGGTAGCGTTGGCAGTCCATAACGAAATCACGAAGCTCTCTCAGGCTGGTTTCATCCAAGCTGTCAACTATGCCAATTGGATATCGAACATTGTTGTAGTCCCTAAGAAGAATGGCAACATTCGCATATGTATTGACTTCCATGACCTCAACATAGCCACTATAAAGGATGACTTCCCACTACCTAGTATCAATCAACTCATTGAGTCAACTGCTAGGCACGTATTATTGTCCTTTATGGATGGATTCTCGAGATATAACCAAATCAGGATCAACCCAGAACACCAACTCAGGATGACCTTCATGAAATCTTGGGGCACGTTCTATTATACAATGATGTCATTTGGTATCAAAAATGTAGGTGCCACATATCAATGGGCAATGACATATATATTTAGCAATTACATGCTCAATTTGCTCAATGATTATGTAGACGACATCATAGTCAAGTCCAAGACAACCAAGCAACACGCAAAGCACCTAGACTTGGTTCTCAAGAGCTGTCTCAAATACAACCTTAGGGTTAACCCAAAGAAATGCATCTTTGGGGTTAAGATGGGAAAAATTCTTAGCTTCATAGTCTCCAAAATAGGTATACGAGTAGACCCCGATAAGGTTAAGGTAATAAATAGTATGCAACCACCTAGGAACCTTACCGAATTACATGGTCTACAAGGTAGACTGTAATTCATTAGACGCTTTATCGCAAAGCTAACTGATAAACTAAAACCCATGCAGTATTTACTACAAAAGAACATCCATTTTCAATGGACTCAACAATGCCAAGAAGCCTTTGAAAACATAAAAATGGAGTTGGCTCAACTACCAACAGTTCATCCCCTGCAAAGAAATAAACCTTTTTACATCTACCTCACAACATCCGATACCTCTATTGCATCCATGCTTTGCAAAACCAAGGAGATGGAGCCGAGATCCCTGTTTACTATTTAAGCCATGCCTTGGTTACCCACGAACAATGATACAATGACATGGAGAGATCATGCTTCACCCTTTTCTTTTCCTGGAAAAAGTGGTGGCATTACCTCTTCCACAACCAAGTCAATGTCATTTGCAAAGATAATGTGCTTTGAGCTATCACAAACAACATCTATGAATCAAGTAGGTTAGCTAGATGGAAGGCAATGATTGCAGAGTTTGACCTACATTATGTTGCTCAATCCTCCACTAAGGGTCAAGCAATAGCCAATCAGTTGACTGCATCACCGATACAAGATCAAGTGATAATCAACCTTGAATTCCCTAACGAAGATATTAATAGCATAGACGTAGTGCCTGAAAATTATGATGCAATCATGTACTTTGATGAAGCATCCACCTCTCGAGGGGGAAGTGCTACAACTGTCATAACATATCCCTTGAAAGAAATTTGCCCCTTTTCCTATACACTAAACTTCCCTTGCACCAACAATGTGGCAGACTACGAAGGTCTTCTTAGAAGTCTTATAGTGGCACTAGCTTCGAGAATCACACGTCTTGTAGTTCGAGGATAGTCACAGTTGATAATTAATCAAGTCACAGAGATCTACACATGCAAAGCTCTACATTTGCAACCATATTGTGACTTAACTAAACACTTGCTAAAACAACTACTCAACGTAGATGTGCAACATATTCCTAGGAACAAAAATACCATTGTCAACAACTCGCCACACTAGCCTTGAACATGGCACCTCAGATGTTCCATGTGTTACCTAGTTCTATAGAAAATTGTGTCAAACCTGTGACCAACACTCTCGATGAAATACCCATAGTGTTCATCAGCACTACATAAGAATGTGAATGGTATGATGACATAAAAGACTACCTTCTATTAGGCAAACCACCACAACATCTAACGAGTGCTCAAAAAGACGTGGTGCAAAAACGCTCTAGGAAATATGCATTAATAGGGAACACCTTGTGTTGCAAGTCCTATGAAGGCATCCTGTTGACCTACGTCAGTAGCATCGAAGGCCAAACGATCGTAGAACAGGTTTACGAAGGACTGTGCGAAGGGCATATAGCACCCAAAGCAATGGTAATGAAAATTAGACCTTTGGGCTATTATTGGCCACACATGGAGTACGATTGCTTCTCTAGGGTTAGGAAATGCAACATTTGCCAAAGGCACAGTAACCTAATACACGTACCACCTAATGAGTTGCACACTGCACAAATTACATGGTCGTTCCAAAAATGGGGATTAGACATCATTGGGCTGATAACACCACCATCTTCAGCAAGACATAGCTTCATCATCACTACGATCGAATACTTCACAAAATGGGTAGAAGCCATTTCCCCTAGGAAAACCACATCCAAACATGTTTGCAACTTCATATTAGAAAACATCGTAACCTGCTTTGGTATCCCAATGACCATAGTCATTGATAATGGGCCACAATTTAGCAGTACAGATACTAAAATCTTCTACGAAAGCCTAGGTATTAAACACTTGTTTTCATCACCATATTACATAGAGAGCAATGGTCAAGAAGAATCTATGAATAAAATGATCATCATGGTGCTTAAGAAAATGCTGAATCAAAGTAAGAGACGATGGCATGAACAGTTAATCTATGCATTATGGGCATACCAAACAATGCATCCAACATCCACAGGTAAGACACCATATAGCCTAGTATACAGATTTGAAGCTATGTTACCTTTGGAGTTACAGGTTCCCTCGCTACGGATAACGCTCTCTAGCCTCCTTGATGAAAGCTAGAACAACAAACTATGCATCGTTGACCTTGACTCAGTGTAGCAAGAAAGGGTACGAGCGCTTGATCAAATTGAATGGTACCAGAGATAGCAATGACAATGTCATCAACATTATCCACATAAGTGGAAGATCAAATAAGGTGACCTAGTTCTCAAGGCGGTCTGCAAACACTCAGAAAAATTCTCAGCCAACTGGGAAGGGCCTTACTTAGTCACTAAAGCCTATGATAATGGAGCATTCAAGCTCACCGACATGGATGGAAATGAATTGGCCAATCCTACAAATCACGTGTACATGAAACAATTCTACATCTGATGATCTCAAGGTATGTGATGGTCCTGGCATCACAACCTAAAACTGATACCACAGAATATCCTGGAGCTATGACTTAAAACTAGCATCACAAAACATCTTGGCCTCATGACGGTAAACCAACACCGTAGATCTCTATCTTCCATGACACTAAACTATCACACTCATTCACCAGATTCCACTAAGACTATAAATTGGCTAGCCTCTTCATGGTCCACCATGACTATAAACTAGCATTTCATCATCCGCTACGACGATAAACTGGCGATGTCCAAAGGATTATAACGTAAAACTAATCCAAAATAGTCTGCTAGGACTATAAACTAGTGACATCATCAAAAACCTGGTGTTATTTAAAAAGTCATGCTGCTGTAATTGGCCATACATGCTCACCAAAAACCTACCACCTGATTGGCCACATAGATCTTGATGAAACTAATGCTGTTTGAAGACTTTCTTTGCCTTGAAACTCCACATGATGGCTCCATTCCATTAGCTATGTTCAAGTTTAAAGTGCTTTAGCTAACTGAATCATTTGTGTTTTTTTTCTTGTTCCCTTAGAGTGGCGTTTGCAGGATGACACACTTGAGGCGTTCGTGCATAGATGCATTCCATCATGACGACAAGGTATCACATTCTTCCTGATGCCCACAACGTGGTTCATTACTCTGTTCACAAGAACATTTGCTACTCCTAATACATCCTCTTCTCCTCATCATGCCTCCCTTATCCTATCCGTTTACATCTCCCTAACACAATATTCACCCGAAGCTCTTAATACACTATTGTACACTACGATTCTCTAAGTAGTTGCAATGCAAAGCACAATACACAGTACATGATGCAAGCGCAAGCGCATGATCATAAGCATAGCACTGAAAGAAAGCTCTCGAAAAGGCCAAAAATAAAACAAACAAAAAATGGTCAAAGAGAAAAATACATGGAAAAGGTCTCCATGACCCTGTGGACATCATAGGCCAAAGATCATTGGTTCTTCTCATACAAGCCACAGGCGAGAAGACAATTGTCTTGAGAAAACACTCATGCCACAAATGATCATGCAGCACATCATTGTGTGGATTTGGCTATTTACAATGGGCCCCCTTAAACATAACACAAGGGTTCTATTTCACCAAAGAACACACCTCTAGTGTCTCAATTCTAAGTCTGCTAAAAATCCAGCTATTGACAAAGACCAATGACACGACTTGCTCACGCGAGAGCACTCCTCTTCCACAATTCTGGCAACACTTATAACCCTCGATCATCTTTTGATTCCCCGATCACAACCAATTCCCTCTTTTCCCTAAACTACATTTCCCTCAACCCAATGTACTTCTGAGCATAGTGCGATGACATCTGGCTAGGGGCCAACGGACAATGCTTGGTATTGGTATCGAGCCTTACCTCGCAACTCCATATACTCTTTGGAGGATCTCTTACACTAGTTTGTTACCAAGTTTAAATATAACCTGAAACCTAAAGCAACCTTGGATAATTAGATACAGTTAAAAAAAGCACCCCTTGAACCTGTACAAAAATTTATCCAAAGATGGAGTTCCAAACTTAACGAACTTCATGAGCCAATCCCAGAAACATACCTTCTTATGATTCTTAAGGGAGCTGTGAATGATTTTGTCAAATCAAAAATGTACTATCTAAATGCATGCACTCTAAGCCAAGATTTTGTACAGATTAAAAACATAGAAGAGGCAGCCCAAAATATCCATGACCCTGCTTACTTAGCCTTTAGAAGTTAACACACTCAAAAAGATAAAGAAAAAGCTAAAGCAACAGTAGCAACAGTAGCGGAGACTCAACCTACCAACGTGGGACGACAAGGCAGACCACCTACTACTCCCATTAACTATGAGAGAACCACTCCTACACATACAACTAAATCATCTACCACGTAAGCTACTAACATGGGTCATGCACGTACGTTTGAGAGGAAAGACCCTGCTCAATACACACCGCTCCCCATGAAGCCTTCCTAGTTGTTAGATCAACTTTTGAAGGCTGGTGCCATTAAACATAAGTAGTTGTCCCTAGCAGTAGCCCAGAGACACTACCAATTCTATGAATTGGTTAAAAACCGAAGCTTAGCAACACCAAATGAGCCTCCTATCCCAAAAGGCTTTATACTAGATCGATTCTATGAGTACCATCAACGGAATGGGCACGGTACTGATTATTACTTCACCCACAAACAAGACATACAACGTATGATTGATAGGGGTGAAATAACATTTGACCATGCCAACCATATTAAATTGCAGAATCAATCTATGGGAATATATAAAGATCCCCTCAATACTAAGGAAGCTCCTTATGTTATTAACACGATCCATATCAGAAATGAACAAGGAATGTCCAGCAAACCTTTCGTGATTCATGTTCCTCCTACAGCGTCAACATCATCCCCACAATCTTCGTATCCCACATACAATCCACCTACACCTACAAAACCATTCGTCATTCATGTACCCCTTGCCAATGCAACCGTAAATGTGCAACCGCCTACCCAGCCCACTCCTTTTGTGGTCTGGGTGCCACCCATGGTTGAAACCACAGAGGTACAACCACAAAACTGACCAACTCCCTTCATAATTAGGGTACCCAAACACCCTGGTCTTCGAACTCCTACTCCTCAACCACAAACCAAAATGACCCCATTTTTCATCAGGGTGCCTCAATACCCTGACATGCAACCATCTCTAACTATTCAACTACAACCTTGACCTACTCCATTCATCATCTGAGTCCCAAAACAACCCGATGTTCAAGCTCCAATGGTTCCTCCATGACCTTAGTGAGAACGCCTCATCGACAGACTTACTAGGGAATGGTTAGAAAAAGAACGTTGAAGTTTTGAATTGGGGCCACCAAAACCCACTCCCTTAAATGTTGTACCTATGGCTCTGACAACTGGCGAGCTGAGCATGAGTCACGAAAGCCAAAAATTAGGAATGCCAGATGCATCAAACCCAACCATCACATTAGACCACATGAAAACCATTCCACAAGAGATACAGTTGTTGGGTCCAATGGACCAAGTCTCAACCAACAATATAATATAATAATAAGCTTCAACACAGATAATATAAAAATAAATGAAAAAATAGGAGAATTCAGCACTGCACCCATGTTCATAACTATACAAGTAAATCAATTTAAAATACATAGGGTGCACATAGATGATGAAGCAACCATGAACATGGTACCATACCCCGTAATCAAGCAATTAGGGCTAACTAAACAAATCAAACCAACTTCCATGACATTCCTGAAATCGTTTAGTGGATCACGCATAGTTGTCAAAGGAACATTAACTTTGGATTTCATAGCAAGGGATCGATTCCCCACGTCAGCTGAATTCGTAATCGTAGACGAGATGCCTAGATTTAACTTAATTTTGGGATGACCATGGTTAGCCCAATTAAAAGTGTTATCCTCACACATCCACCAAGAGATTCACTTACCCTATGAAGGTGGTGAAATCATTATACACGGTGATGCAGCTACACCCAACACCTCTACACACGTAGGCACAAACCAAGGCTCAGAGGTCGAAATCGATGAGACTAAACAAGATGACATTACTCTTGAGCTTAAACAGGATGCCATATCCATTGATAACCAAAATGGTAACCTATCTCTAAACTGTGATCCCCCAGAAGATATAGAGACATTACAAAACGTGGAAACATCAGAGCAAACTGACATAGGGGTCATTCCCCCATACGCCTCATGGTCAGAATTACCATTTAACATAATTAGCGAAGGAGATGCAGAATATACGATTACACCAACACAACCAACACACCATGTTAATCTTCAAAAATTAAAGAAGCTACTCGACCGTTAAACTACTACTTTTCTGAAATGACGTTAAACTACTACTGTTCAAAAAAGACATTAAAATACCACCATTTCTGCAATGACATAAAACTAGCCATGGTTAGAAATGGACGGTTCATTTTAAAACCCACAAAAATAGTTTAAACCTCCCTCATTTTCTTCTAGCCCGAAATGGCCTTAAACTAGAATGCCATTGCTGACTTCCGTCATGACTTTAAACTGACATGCATGGCCCGAAATGACCTTCAACTAGAACAAGTTACATTTCCATTTCTTTAAGATTACATTTCTTCTACGTTGTTATCATTTCAGTTGCATTCGTGATTATATTTACAATAGTTAAAACAAAAAAACAAAACAAAATAAAAAGAAAAAAGAAAAAAAAAACATTAAGTAATCACACTCCAAATTAGTGACGCACGTGCTCACACCCTGTTTTGGAGACCAGTAACTCATACTGGAGACACAGCCCTGCAACTAACGCTGGAGAGGCGGCCCTGTGGTTTATGCTACAGTAAATAGTAATTTAAAACCCTCATTCTCCCAACACAAAACACAGGCAAAAATACCCAAAACATGGTAGTCCCTGTAACTCATGCTGCCTATGGACATGCCCCATGTTGCTCACGCTAGCCCAGAATCAGCAGCAAGAATCAAAAGAGTAGCCCCGAATTTAAAAACGAAAAAAAATGCATCAAAACATAACAAAAAATGTATCAACACTACAACAAAACTACACTAAAACGTGACTATTTCAAGGCCACTCACGTTGCAATTTCAAGGCCACTCACGCTGCAATTTTAGCACCACTCACGTTGCAATTTTAGGGCCACTCACACTGCAATTTTAGGGCCAGTCACGCTGCAATTATGAATTAAAATAGAACTCAAACACCCTGGAACATAGGGAGAAAACGCAATCACTCTCAACATAGCCAAAAAGCACCCATAAACACCAAAAATCTACGACTCCCACAACTCACGCTGCCACTCATTGATGTTACGCCACACAAAACAAAAAAGAATAGAAAAGAAAGGGAAGGAATAAACCTGTGTAGGGTTCCAACCCACAAATAAATCCTAGGCTGTGGAAGGCTTTGGAGCAGTTCCTCGCTCTCCTCCACAAACGCCAAGCTTGCCTGCTTCTTCCCCTTTCCCCGTTCCTACTTTCCCTTACCCTTCATCCTGCTCACGTTGTGTCTTCTTAGTCACCCACGTTTCTGGTTACTCATGCTATGTGGGGTTTCTAGTTGCTCATGCTAGATCATGCTGTGCACTGGTCCTCTAACTCATGCTACGCCTAGTTACTCACGCTCATGCCACACTTGGTGTNCTAACTCATGCTACGCCTAGTTACTCACGCTCATGCCACACTTGGTATCATTTTATCTCATCTTGTAGCCACGTGGCACCCTGTCCTTTATCTTCTTATTTATTTTATTTTATTCTACTTTATTTGATTCATGTGCTTCTAAAGTAGCTACCTTTGTTTATTTCTCTTATATTTATTAACCTTGGAAAAATAACCCATGCATTTAGACAAAAATGCACAAAAAATTCCACAATCATGAAAAAAAATCATGATACTTGTATATACTTGGTGATGAGACCTGAATTGCACATAGTGCTGATAGTCATGATATCACAACCCTGTTGTATTAGTCACCGTGATATCACCACCCTGTTGTATCGTATCAGTCGTCGTGATATCACCACCCTGTTGTATCAGAGTCGCGATATCGCATAGGCCGCGATATCGCGTACGCGATATCGCAGTCAGCCGTAATTTCTATAAATAAGAGGTGGCTCTCCCTTATTCAACATCCCAGTTTTAGTGTAGCGAAGCTCTGGCAGTTTGATCCCTCCAGAGTTAGATTTTTTCCTGTGTCTGCCCGCAGTGTGGTGAATGTGACTGTACGGTGTCTTTATTCGAGTGTGTCGTACTTGGACACGCACATGACCGGCAATAAAGATCGAGATTACTTCATCATTGCAGCATTCACTTAGTTTATTTATTTGTTATTTAGTTCATGTTATTTATTACTTTCATAGCGCGGTATAAGTACGACTTGACTACGAGCATCTACAGGTGTGTACGGCTAGTTAAGGAATCGGTTACTTATCGCGATTAGTCTCTCAACCCTAAACTCCTAGAAGCGGAACGAGTACGACTTGATTACGAGCATTTAAGTGTGACTGCTTGGTAGCCCAGTGGTGTAGCTAGGGGGATCTACGCTTGGTAACCCAGTGGCGTATTTGGGGTCTGCGCTTGGTAATCCCAGTGGCGTACCTAGGCCTATGCTTGGTAGTCCCAGTGG
>MNCI01020739.1:2068-16794 GCA_015680685.1 Gnetum montanum | reverse complement strand
TTCCATTTCGTCACTCAGTTCAACCTTCTCTTTCTCAGCCTTCTAAACCCATTTCCACAGGTCCTCATTGACGCACCTACACTTCCACAAGGAGCGCACCAAGTGCAAAGTGCATTTTCTTGCCTTGTCGTATATGCGACAAGGCACCTTGGCCACTTCAGGCTGGAATGTAGGCACGACGCCAACTTTCAATGCCCGTGTCAGGTCCCACTTGAGTCAAGAAGCTATGACCACACAAAGAGCGCATCAGTCACATTAGCATAGCAAGGTTAGCAAACTTAAGAACTCTAGCGTAGCAACATGAAAGAGCCTAACGTAGGTACTTGACAAACCCACTTCAGGATTGACCTATATAAGATAGTCGATCATGTCATTGATGACCCCTTACATGAACATAAGCTTGTTGGGGGTCTTGGCCCATGGTTCCACGTGAATTAAAGGGGGTCTTGGAGCATTAACAGTGGTTTCTATCATGCAACCAAATGCGTCAGTAATGATCGAGGTGAACTGTAATAAGGCTATGAGTAAAGCAAACAATAGTGTAAGGGCTCCTACCCTAAAAAATCCTCAGGGGTGATAACAAGGGGATTGCCCATTAACACATCATCGAATATATTGTCAAACTCACCAGCGTCTAATTGCAGTTCCCCTCCTTTTTGACTCAAAACTATGGTAGTATCCTTGGCATTCATTTGTTCCCCCGATGCTGAACTGCATTCGGAAAAGGGATCTCTAGCAGAAGTCCCTTCCAAGTTGATGCGGGCTTCTTCTTTATTTGCTGGGGCCTTTCCTTTTGAGGCACCAACATCCTCCTCATCCATAGAAGACTCCTCTTCATCTCCAAAAATGTCCTCCTCATCAGTAGGAGGATTTTCCTTGATGATAAGAGCCCCTTCCTCTATGACTGGGCCCCCACGTCTTTATTTTCCGCCACATCTTGGGGGTTGACACCTCTTCATCACCTTCTTCTTCTTCTTCTTCTTCCTCTGACAACAAAAAAAAAACATATTCATGTTATAGCTTAAACCATATTAGCTAAAGTAGGTGCTACACTATGCTACACTGCCTAGTATATCACAGCGTAGGAAGTATTTAATCAAGAGGCGAAAAGGCAAACACAGAGAAGGGCATTTACCGATGGGAGGTTGCGTCCTGTGTAGCTTGAACCGCAATGTCTACCCCTCTTCTTCTTCCATACGAAGTGTCTCCTCAACTAGAGGAGGTCTCTTTCTCCGCAGCTTAGTGGCCACTGTCTCGGCAATGAGACATTTCCCCTATGATATGCTACTTGTAGCAGCAAGGGGTTCCTCTCCCACACTGTCTTGGCCACGAATGTTGCAAGCCACCTGATCCTTAGTTGTAATAGAAAATAACTCTCCAATAGCTTTTAGGGGTTCTTGGGCTTAAGTGGTCTAGAGTATTTAGTAGATCCATGGTTTAGAAATTTGGTTGCGATCTAGCATAACCTAGACTCCATTCTCATGGACTACCAAAAACTCCACGAAACGTTATAAGCAAGCTATGTAAAAGGCATAGTGCACATTGAAACAGGACTCCTGCTTCTTATGAAGTGTGACAATTTTAGTTTGTATGCCCTTTCACAGATGCCTAGCCTAGTTGTAGAAAGCCCCCTCTTCCATGACCTCTTGCATCACCCAACCTTGCTTAATCCCAATGATCTTTTCTTGGGAAAGTAGCTAGGGGAAAGCATGGGCATGGAAGATGAGATAAACCTCTTTGGCAACTCTCGGCCTAACCTTCTCCATGGGGATTCCCTCTCACTCTTTTGTAATCCCTAGCCACTCCTCAATGTCCTCCTTTTGACGGTTCACCTCTTTCTTGGTCTTTGACCCTAGAGGAAGACCATCAGCAGGGATACCGAAAAGGTTTACGAATAACTGATCATTGATTTCAAGGACCACCCACACACCATGTACACATGTGCAGAAGCAGTTTACCTTTTTAGAAAAGGAGTCCGCTAGGACTAGCATCTCAGCGGTAGGGACTCTTGGATTCAGGGCCAAGAACAAATCCATGAGCCCAGCATCTTGAAGGTGCTTGATCAGGGATTCTGAGGTCGCGTTGCATATCCAACATTGGCTCTCATCTACCTCCTCATACTTGAAGTAGATGTTGGCCTCCTGGTTCCTAGAGGTTATCATTGTCACCTCCTGGGACTTCTTCGCCCCTATAGCAGTTTGCACAAAAGCAGATAGCACAAGAGCACAAAAACACAAAAAATCAAAAAACAAGTTAGGCAAAACATAACTAGCAGAAAAAACAACAATGACATTCGAACATGTAGTAACTTACTATTTAGCTTACCAAGTTTAAATGGTGACGGGAATGATGGAAGATCAACCAATACATATTCAATGGTGATCATTTTAAAGGATGTCCATCCCTCATTCAACCAATCAAACTCATTGCATCTATTATTGAGTTTGGGATACCAAGTTGGGTAGGTTTTGTACTCACCCCCACATTGGCCTACTACACCTACGCATATATTCTCAGTGGAAGAGAACTCCTGCAGCACCATCTGTGCTAAGGTTAACACATCCATATCGCCGTGAAACCCATCCTCATTGATAAAAAACTTAGTAACAAAAACACTGTTAACATTTGGCTAGTGTAGCAAACATTTCATAGCGTAGAGGAACATGGCTACAAAACTGACCCGCCAACACTGTAGATGGTTCTTGGTGGGTTTTGGAAGCACGTTCCCATATGATGCAATAAAAAAAGTGTTGTAGAGATGGTAGCAATTATACTTGGGCATCATCCAAATCTAGGCTAAACGCCTCAAATTTCTTGGGCACTGACTAGACCCTGTACCGTCCGAAATCGTTGGTCTCCAGCTGGAAGGGAATAGAGACCGTGAGATCACCGGACACGTACAGATGACCCTACCTTCACTTGAGGGTGAGCTGGAATGAACAAAGGCAGAGTACCTTGGGTGGTCTGCACGCAGGTTAGACAAGGATTTTCCCGAACGTACACCGAAGTGCAATACACTAGGTTCTATGTAAACGTCGTAACAAGCATAAATCAAAGTGTAAACAGAGTAACTGGTGCGAACAGAGCGTAGACGTAAACGAGAGTAAATAGAATACATGCAACAATTAATGCAAACTGTAAACGATTTTAGGAAGAAAATGTAACAATGGCATTTCAAAATGAGAGTACAATGCACCGGTCTAACGCAGTTGTGGCTTGGACACAAGGTGGACGAAAAGCCCTGGTGGATGTAGGAATGACTGTGGGCTGGTTCGCACTGTAGGCCTAGCGTAGAGGCTGTATGCTCAGCGTACAAGGTTGTCCAGTGTATAAGGTTTTCAGCTCTGGTTCTCAGCGTCTCTGCTCTCTGGTTTGCTCTGGAATTTTCCAACTGACCTGGATCTAGTAAAAATTCGGGCTTTTATACAAGTTTTGATGTTAGACTTGGGTTGGGTGACACGTGGTGCATTGATCGGGTGCAAAAGCGTAAAATTTACAAGTGTATAGTATGTTACATTTGCTGGGCATATACGCTGTATCAGGCGAGCGTAGACTCTGGGCGTATACACTGGGCGTATATGCTGGATGTGCTGGGCGTATACGCCCAGCGTATACGCTGTGTGTGTTGGGCGTATATGCTGATGGTGGCTTGGACGTATACGCCAGGTGTATATGTTAATGGTAGCTGGGCGTATACACTAGGGCGTATACGTTGATGGTTGCTGCATTGTGCCAAATCTTGCTCTGTAGTGCTGCTTCTATGCCATCTTCAAGGATTGCATGTTGGGCATATACATCGGTTGTACCTGCTGGGCGTACATGTGAGGCGTGTATGCTGGGCGTATACGTTGTGAACTTCAGGCGTATACGCTGAGAATGTCGGGCGTATACGTTGGGTGTATATGTTGTGGATGTGAACTTGAGCGTATACGCTGGGTGTATACGCTAGGAATGCATACTTAGTGAAATTAAATATCTGACCTCTGAAGTTGCCATGTTTGATAGCAGATGTAGCTGTGGTCATCCGCGGGTCGCAGTGACCTGCTTTTTGTTGGAGAAATACTAAGCCCGAAATTTTGTGGTGTTTCATTGGCCCCTCTTTGTTGACTCTTGGAGGAATCAACTCAAGAAATGTCAACAAAGAAGTGTAAAACACCACAAGCAACCTGATAAAGACTGTGTTCGTTGCCACTTGACTAGACGTCATCGCACCGTGTTTAGTAGTACATGGGATTGAGAGACGTAAAAATTGTATCTGGATGGGGAAATGGAGATTGTGGGGATTAGGAACTAACCAAGAGATTGTACTTGGTAAAGGGGATGCTCTGGTGTGTGTCATGTTGATCGTTGTCAATAGCCATTATTTAGCAGACTCAGAATCCAAACATGCGATGTGCGTCCTTTGGCGGAACAAGACTCTTGGTTAGTGTCCAAGAGGATTTGTTGGCGAGACCAAAGCTACGTGAGGACGTGTTGCATTCTTTGGAGGAACAGGGCCCTTGTTTGGTGTTTAGGGGAAGCCTGTTGGTGGATAGCCAAAGCTATGCAACGAGATGTTCTTGATTGTTTTGGATATGAGTACTCGGTTCCAAGACAACTACCTTCCCGCCTGGGGTTTATATGAGAAGTGCTAAGGGTCTTGTTGTTGTTTTTTTTTTTGGAGGAAGATTTTTTTTGATCTTGTACTCATGCTTAAGTGCTACATTGTGTGTTGCAACTACTTAAAGGTGTTACAATGCACAATGGTATGCTCAAAGTTTTGAGTGTACTGGGTGCATCAGACATGTGGCTGAGTAGAGTGTGTCAGTGAGTAGATAGGGAATGTACTGGGAAATGGGGATGTACTAGTGAACGACTTGATTTAGTCTTGCCATGTGGGCTGTAAACATTGCCTCATTTTGCTGCTTATGATGAAATGCATTCTTGTACGAATACCTCTGAGCGTCATCCTGCAAAAAAAACTCCGAGGAGACAAGAAAACCATGAGTGAATAAGCGAGCTTAGACTTAAACAGCAACTGATGAAACAAAGGCACTAGAAGAGATTTCAAGCATTGTATATAAATGGCAGTAATGTTGGTAGGATCGTCTGATGGTGGGCAATGCAGTGATTCTGATGAAGTTTGAATGTGGCCGCGGATTGAGGAACCAGAGACGGAGTTGCCAATTTATAGTCTTAGAGGACTATCATGGGTTAGTTTTATGTCATGAACTATTGGACATTGCCCGTTTAGCGTCGTGGCAGATGTTACGTTGCCAGTTTCTAGTCTTAGCAGACCATGAAGAGGCAAACCAGGTTATAGTCTTAGCAGACTCTGGTGAATGCAACGGTGGCAGTTTACTGTCATGTTGGACAGGTGCTAGTTTATCGTCATTGCGGACACTGTGTGGTATCAGTTTATCATCATGATGCCAGGACGAGCTATGGTATTAGTTTTAAGTCATAATCTAGGACTGTTGTGTGGTATCAGTTTATAATCGTGACCCCAGGACTCGCACGTACCTGAGTTTTTTTTCAAGTATAGAAAGGTTTCAGGAACACGTGATTGGTTGGATTGGCAAGCTCATTCCCTTCCATATTAGCTAACTTGAATGCTCCATTGTCGTATGCTTTGGTGACCAAGTAAGGCCCTTCCCAGTTGGCTGAGAATTTGTCTGGGTGTTCTCGAACGATCTTAAGTACAACGTCACCTTCTTTGATAGGGTGCTTATGAATGTCATGCCGATGTTGTTGCCATTGTTGTTTTTGGTACCATTCAATCGGATCGAGTGCACATATGAGTTCTTCCTCCACCGAGTCTAGGTCAATGATGTGCAGATCATTGTTCTGTCCATCGTCGAGGAGTCCGGAAAGTGTGAACCTTAAAGATGGTACCTGCAATTCCAGAGGTAAAAAAGCTTCTGAACCATAAACAAGACTATATGGCGTTTTACCTATTGAAGTTCGATGTGTAGTATGATATGCCCACAATGCGTATACCAATTGTTCGTGCCATCTTCGCTTGCTTTGGGTAAGCATCTTTTTGAGTATTGTAATGATTATTTTGTTGGTGGCCTCTACTTGCCCATTGCTCTGAGGATAGTAAGGGGATAAAAACAAGTGTTTGATCCCTAAACTTTCACAAAAGATTTTGGTCTCGGCACTACTAAATTGTGGCCCGTTGTCAGTGATGATTGTCATGGGAATGCCAAAGCGGGTTACAATGTTTTCGAAAATGAAATTGCAGACGTGTTTAGATGTAGTCTTTCGAAGGGGAACAACCTCTACCCACTTCGTGAAATATTCAGTTGCAGTTATGATGAAACTATGCCTTGCAGAAGATGAGGGTGTTATTAGGCCGATAAGGTCCAATCCCCACTTTTAAAAGGGCCATGTGATTTGCACCGTGTGCAACTCATTTGGTGGGACATGGATTAGGTTATTGTGTCTTTGGTAGGTACTACATGTTTTAGCCTTGGAGAGACAGTCATACTCCATGTGTGGCCAATAATAGCCTAACCATCTTATTTTTGTTGCCATGGCTTTCAGTGCTATGTGTCCTCCGCATAGTCCCTCATGTATCTGTTCAACAATGGTTTGGGCATTGGTACTACCAACGCATGTTAGCAATATGCCTTCGTAGGATCGACAACACAATGTGTCCCCTACTAGGGTATACTGCTTAGAACGTTTTTGTATTGCATCCTTTTGTGCATTTGTTAGGTGCCATGGTGTTTCGCCGCGTAGAAGGTACTCTTTTACGTCATCATACCATTCCATCGCATGTGTTATACTAACGGACGCTATTGGCAACGTATCAAGGGTATCGGTTATTGGTTCGGCACAACTGGTTATGGAACTTGGCAACGTATGGAACACGTCAGGCGATATATTTAATGCTAAGGTGGCTAGTGCGTCTACGATGGTATTATCATTTCGAGAGATGTGTTGCACGTCGATGTTTTCGAATCGTTTGATTAGATGTTTGGCCAAGTCACAGTATGGTTGTAAGTGTTGTGCTTTGCATGTATAAATGTCTGTGACCTGGTTTAAGAGCAATTGTGAGTCTCCTCTGACCACTAGCCATGTAATGTCTGAAGCCAGTGTTGCTGCGAGACCTCTAAGGAGACCTTCATACTCTGCTATGTTGTTGGTACAATGAAAGTTGAAACGATAGGCAAAGGGTCTGATCTCCCTAGAGGGATAGGTGATGACAGCGGTAGCACTTCCCCCTCGAGAGGTGGATGCTCCATCAAAGTTTAGAATGGCGTCGTAGTCATCGGGCACTATGTCTACTGCGCTTATATTCTTATTCGGGAATTCTGGCTCTATTGTCGCTTGATCGTGTGTTGGTGATGCGGCCATTTGATTTGCTATGGCTTGACCCTTAACTGATGATTGTGCTATGTAATGTAGGTTGAACTCAGCTATCATGGCTTTCCAACGTGCTATCCAACTTGTCTCATAAATGTTTCCTGTAATGGCTCTGAGCACATTATCCTTGCAGATTATGTTAACTTGATTGTGGAAGAGGTAATGTCGCCATTTCTTTAGAGAAAAGACTAAGGCTAAACATGACCTCTCTACGTCGTTGTATTTCTTTTCATGGCCTACTAATGCATGGCTCAAGTAGTAGACGGGAACTTCGGTTCCATCATCTTGTTTCTGGCAAAGCATAGACGTGATTGATGAATCTGAAGTGGCAAGGTAGATGTAAAATGATTTATCATTTTGAGGTGGATAAACCGTGGGCAATTGGGTAAGTGTCGCTTTAATATTATCAAACGCTTCCTGGCACTGTGGAGTCCATTCAAAATGAACGTTCTTACGCAACAAGTGATTCATAGATTTTAATTTGTCTGTTACTTTTTCTATGAACCTTCTGATGAATTGTAGTCTACCTTGTAGACCTTGAAGTTCAGTAAGGTTGCCAAGTGGTTTTAGGTTTGTTATAGCCTTAACCTTATCAGGGTCTACCCGTATCCCTGCTTCTGAGGCTATGAACCCAAGCATTTTTCCTGTTTTGACTCCAAAGACACATTTCTTTGGATTAAGTCTCAACTCATATTTTAAACAACATTTTAACACCAAGTCAAGGTCTTATACATGTTTTTGTGATGTTTTTGATTTAACCACGATGTCGTCCACATAGTCATTGAGCGAGTGTAATATGTAATCACTAAAGATGAATGTCATCGCCCTTTGATATGTGGCCCTAACGTTTTTGAGACCAAAGGGCATCATTGTGTAACAAAAGGTTCCCCATGGTGTCATAAAGGTAGTCTGGAGCTGATGCTCTGGGTTAATACGTATCTGGTTGTATCTCGAGAAGCTATCCATAAAAGATAATAAGGCGTGCCCGGTGGTCGAGTCAACAAGTTGATCGATGCTGGGTAGGGGAAAATCATCTTTTATGGTTGCAACGTTGAGATCCCGGAAGTCAATGCATAAGCGAATGCTTCCATTCTTCTTCAGGACAATGACCATGTTGGATACTCATTCGGCGTAATCGACGGCTCGAATGAAACCAACCTGATAAAGTTAGGCGATAAGTATTGCTCGATGTTTTTAGGCAACTTAAATTATGTGCACGTGCATAATGGTGGTTTATCGTCACACCAGGACACATGGCAGTTTAAGGCCATACCGGGCCGTGGGTGGCAGTTTAATGCCTTACCAGGCCGAATGAGGTTTGTGTGCATGACAGTTTAGGGCCGTACCAGGCCATAACGGTAGTTTAAGGCCATACTGGGCTGAATGAGGTTTGTGTGTGTGGCAGTTTAGGGCCTTACCGGGCCATAACGGTAGTTTAAGGCCGTACCGGGCCGAAACGTCGTTTGCGCTGGAATGTTCGGCGTAAACACGTGAAATGGGGTTCTAAGGGAACGGGATGTAGTAATTTTTGTTTTACATTAAATACATAATTTTTATTATTTTTTGAAGAAATTTTAATTAAAATAAGTAAACAAAGGTAAAAAGAGGTAAAAAGTGACAAACCGGGAGGCGGCGGTGGTGGCAACAATGGCGAAGCGCTATATACAGAGGGGGGGGGGGTCATTTATCACATTGCATTCGGAGCGTAAAATCATAGTATAAGAATCCGACTGTAAAATCCGAGTGTAAGCGTAATCCGTTAAACCCTGGCATAAGCATAAGTGTAAGCGTAAAACCCAAACCCTGAGCATAAGCGTAGGCGTCTAAACCTCAGCGTAAACACAGAGCGTAGAGGTTCCAGCATCGGCGTAAACAGTTTCAACCCTCAGCATCAACTGTCGATCCCAGCGTAGAGGACGCCGAGATGGGCAAAGGCAAGGAAGTGGAAGGCCAGGGGAGGAGGGGACCTGACTTGACCTTCGCAAAGGAGAGCAAGGCCATGTTGCAGTGCTTGCCCAGGCCAAGGGTTCCATCGTGGCCTGGATCATCACACAGGTAGGCTCTGATCCTGCCTCTGTTAGTTATTTTTTCTTGTGCATGTTTCATAGCGTAGACAGTCTCATACAGGGCTTCGGCGTATACGCTGAGCGTAGAGGGTTAGCGTAGAGGGTTTCGGCCTATACGCCGAGCGTAAGTTCATAGCGTAAAGTCTCAATAGCATAGACCATCATAGCGTAATCTGTTTTATTAGTGCACAGCGTAAACACTTTTTCCTGCACGAAGCGTAGACGATTTTATCAGCTTAAACGTTGAAGGCTGTTTTGGCGTATACGCTGAGGGTTTCTATAGCGTATACGCTGAGCATAATCAGTTAATTCTTTTCAAGTGTGGTACAACGTAGACCTATTTTCATGCAAACTGTTTTCGATGTAAACTCATTTGCACAGGATTCAGCGTAGACTATTTGTTCAATGTCTAGCGTAGACTATTTGTTCAATGTCTAGCGTAGACTATTCACGCTGAAGGCTCCTATGGCATATACGCTAAGGGTTTCTGCCGTGTATACGCTGAGCGTAAATAGTCTGGTCGACATCGTAAACAGTTCGTTGTTAGCGTATACGCTAGGTCAGGTAGCGTATACATCAAGCGTAAACAGTTTTTGACGGCGTATACACTGGGTTGAGCAGCGTATACGTCGAGCGTAAACAGTTTTTCGACAGCATATACGCTAGGTTGAGCAGCATATATGTCGAGCGTAAACAATTTTTGACGGCGTATACGCTGGGTTGAGCAGCGTATACGCCGAGTGTAAATAGTTAGCAATTTTTTTCTAAGTGTCGGCCTACGATGTGAACTTTGGTTTTTCGTGTTGTTTTGATGCATGGCTAATTTTACGTTGGTATTTTGGTTGCTTGTAGGGACACTAAGCCTTTTCTCCTCATTGTTGAGCTCGTTGGGGTGCTAACATCATTTGGCCCCTTTGAGGCTGATGAGCCTACCCTGGATCTAACTGTTGACAACAATGGGGTCTAGTTCAGAGAAGGTGCGTGTGAATTCCGAGCCTTCATATTGGACAATTTCGAAGTGTTTATCTGGTTGCACCTAAGTGAACTAGTGGCGCGGAGCGTGCTTGAGGCCATGCTGCCGGGAGCTGCGAAGGGTGTCGCGGTCTTCATAGAAGACATCGATGAGGGGCCACTTGTGAATGAGGATGGTTCTTCCCATGGGCCTAGATCTACACGCCCGTTAGCATGCGTGTGGGCACAATTGCCGCGAGTACAGGACTACCTCAACAACACTTTATTCTTAGCTGCGCGTGCACACACACAGTTCCAGAATCCCCCTGGCATAGTGTACCGGGTGGATAGGTAGGACCGTTTAAGTTTGTTGTTTATTTTTNGGCATAGTGTACCGGGTGGATAGGTAGGACCGTTTAAGTTTGTTGTTTATTTTCGCCGTTTGGTACTTGCTTCTATTTTGACATCTTTTCATTTGTAGGCCTAAAGTTAACCCAGACGGAACGTGCGTTGAGGATGACGGGCTTGCTCTAGCTCGCATCGCTCTAGAGGCATTTATGGAAGGTCCCACCCTTCGTGGAGCCATATTAGCTCAAATGAAGGGTGCTATCATTCATTTTCATAAGCAATTCTCTAGAGCATTCACAATGTGTCAAGCTCATGGATGGTTACATGAAGATTGGTCAGACAAGGGACCAGTCTTCCCTCGTGACTCTGGCTTAGGTAGCACATCCAAGTCTACAACTGACGGTAAATGACAACACTTCCTAGATATGCTAACGTATTTGTTCAACTGTCAGGAATTATACTGATATGATGATTTCAAATTGTATTTGTAGTTGATGTACCTCCTGGCAGGGACCCTGTTACAACGGGCCAAACTAAGACTACTTTGTCAATGAAGTTCGGGAAGGTCAGTAAGGCCCAAAAGTGGTTACGTACCCACGCCCAGCCATCCATCGTTTGTTATTTAGACAATGCTAGCCTCATGAAGCTTTTCACGACCCTAAGCCCTGATGTATCAATAGCGGAAATGATCGGGATCGTGGACTCCTTCAATGAGTCTGTCTCCTACTACAGCACTCGGATTAAGGGTGTTAAGATAGTTTTCCATCTATCACCTGAATTCTTTTCGAACTTATTTGGTGTACCGGTAGATGGTATAAATGTAGCTTTAGACAAGGCTCATAAAGTGCTTCAAACGGTTCGTGAATTAGAGGATTGGTTGGGTGTGGCCAAGGGTGCCAAGGGATTCCTAATGTAGGGGAAATCGAAGGTTGAGGAGGTGAATGAACTATATCCCCTATTTAGGGCGTGAGTATTCCTCAAATCCCTATCCCAGGTGCGGAGTCTTGGGGTCGAAGCTGTACGTATCATGTGAACTGTCCTAGAAACTGGAATGCACTATAATTGGGCCCAATTTTTGTTGTCGGGCCTGCATAAGGAGATAGTGCGATTACGCTCGAACGTCGAGGCGCAGTCCCACTTCACCTTTACCTTCTTTTCTGGTTACCTTTGTCACTTAGCCGAGTTTCTGGTAGTTCACACAGACAACAAGTATGTTCTACGGGATCGGGGTCAACTATCCCACCCGTGGATCAACCACTTGTTCGAAATTATCGAATCCCAAGACGCTCCTGAGGGAATTGATGAATCCATGTCTATCACAACAAGGGGGTCATCTAGCACCTCAATCCACACATGTGACAGTTTGGGATTGGAGCTAGACAACGTACCCTATACTGCAAAAAGAGTAGAATGGGTCATCAAAGAGACCGTTGGCCAGGCCAGATCGAAGCTGAAAAAGCACGAACGCTCAACCGAGGAAGCCTCGAATGTCAATGAGCCACGAGTGAAGTGCATACGATTCAAGATGCCTGTCCAAGGTAAGTAGACTCAGTGCACTTATTGCTTTATTGTTTTTCGTTTTGTTCATAATTTTTGCCTTGATTTCTTACATGCCACTGATACCTTCAGACTTGACTCAAGAAGTGAGGAAGCAGGCATTAGAGACTATTACTGAAGAGGAGGAGACTAACACGGAGCAAAATAGTCAGGAGGAAAATGTGGAGAAAGATCAGGGAGGAGGAACGGAAGAGTTGAAGGAAGATGCCACAGAAACTGAGTTGTTGGATGACCAAGGTGGTGTCGACCAAATGTTCAGCAGCTTTCTTAAGGGAAAGCTAGACTTAGGCGATCCCCCAGAAGGTGACAAGGAGCACGGTATGTTTTCTTTTTCTTTTATTTTATATTGCCTCGTTAGTTGTCATTTCCATGGTATTTTACTTTTGTGTTTTCATTTTTTCCAGACGAAGGCAGCGAAACCAAGATGATGCGGTTGGACGTACCTATGAAAACGGTTCCCCCTGAAAGGACCGTGGAGGTTAGTTTGTCCCACACTCGTGGGCCATTTACTTGGACAGAAATGCCAAGTAAGATGGATTTTGTGGCTGGAATTGATGAAGAAGTTGTTGAATGAATTCAGGAGGCCCACTCTGAAATAGGTATAAATATTTTGAATTATTTGCTGCTTTAGAGTTTCACACCCTGTTTTTGTTGTTTTAGCATATGTTCTTTTCATGTGCATAGGTTCCAAACTGAGGTGGGATCCTTCTGAGACAATTAGCATAGAGAGTTTGTCCACGTTATTCCCAGAAGTTGAGCAGGTGCCAAGACCTGTTTATGAGGAAGTAGCAGAAGGTCTTGTTCACAACGTTAGGTCACTGTGGACCTGTAGGCATTCCGTTGAATAGTTGTGGCTACAAATTCAAGCAAAGGAAAAGGAAGTCTTCCAGTTGTCAGTTGAGGGTGACGATCTTAAGGCTCGGTATGAGTTCGCCTTTGCCAAACTAAGCGGTGATCGCTTTTGGCGGACTTCCGAGATCACCTATACTAGGTATTGGAATCTGCTCAATCGTCACGTGTCACTAACACAGAGACTAGCAGAGCGTAAGGCCCAAATAGATCTGCTGAACCTCAAATTTCAAGATTGGAAAGCTTTCGCTTCCAAGGTTCACAAGTGGGGTCAGGATGAAAAGAACCAAAAACATCATTACAAGAAATCGTTAAAGGAAGTGTCTGTTGAAAAGTGTCAACTGGAAATGTTTGTGGAGGGATTGGGTCTGCGCTCTGCTTTTGATACCTTTGCTCAAAACACAACTATTGAGATGGCATCACCTACAAGGGTGATTACAACTACTTCTGGGGAGGTGTTTGTTGGCGAATTCCCTCTAAAGCATCCCACTTGGTCAGCTGTCGACAAAGGGAAGGCCTTGGCGGATGTCAACCTAGGCCTTGATGGGACGGATTGGACAAGTGTCTCGGAAGAGGAAATCCTTCGTCGGCTGGAATTTGGCTTAGAGGGATCTCCTATGGTAAGCGTTTTGTTATTATGACATTGGTTTGCTGTATAATATTTGAAAGTCTTTTTTTGTCCTTATATTGATTGTTTCTTTTGCATTTTCAGGAACAAGGTGATGACAATGTCCAAGAAGCTAGCCCCAGCAGAGTGGGGGCCCAAGATGCCAGTGGGTCCAAAGGGTATGACCCTCCCACCCTAGATGTTTAGTTTATTTTAGTTTTTATCATTTTGTGTTGTTGTGAAACTACTCTGACTCAAATTTATACGGGAATTGCAAATTGAGATGAATGAAGCTAGTTAACTCTTGTACTTGTATATTATTTCATGTATGAAAAACATTTTTTTTGTTGATTTTGAGTTTAATTGTAAACATGACACGACAATATAAAATTTTTTGGTTACCTTTTTTTGTTTTGTTTAGAGTAATGCATGGATGTAATCATAAATCGGAGTGTAATGATAAACGGAAGAGGAAAACAAAGTATAAGTGTGTGATCTAGTTTAAGGCCATTTCAGGCCAAATTCGCACTAGTTTGAGGCTATTTTGGGCCACATGTGTAGTTTAAGGCCATTTCGGGCCTAGTCGTAAACAAGGAACATTTTGAATGACGTGGGTGGATTTCTCGGTTGACCGACCATTTCTGATTGTGGCTAGTTTTATGTCGTTGCGGACATGATAGTTTAACGTCATTCCGGACAGGCTATGTTGTTATTATTTTAGTAGTTTTTTGATTTTTCTTATTTTTACGTTAGGCAATGTCTCAGTGGGTACGATTCTATATTCGGCGTCCCCTTCGCTAATTACGTTGAAAGGTAACTTAGCCCAAGGGACGTCTGATGGAATGGTTCCCGCGTCAACATTTCCGGACGTTTCAGTATTTGTTGTGAATTCTGTGTTAGCTGTTGTTTCTAAGTGAGGAGGTGTATGTACAGTGTCAGGTGTAGGTGTTTCTGTTTTAGGTGGATCTTCTTCCATGTTTAAAGGATTAGTACTT
>MNCI01020738.1:0-55667 GCA_015680685.1 Gnetum montanum | reverse complement strand
TTGAGGATATAGGTGATTTTATTAATTTATATGTGATGCTGATTTTGGATAGGCTTGAAAAAGCTTCAAAGATCCATTATTAAGTAGGAAAAACCAATGGAGGAACTATCATATTCAAGATGAATTGTTATTTAAGAATGGAAAGGCATATGTTCCTAATTATATTTTAGGAAAAATATATTTTTTAAAAGCATTGTAGTGGGATGGTAGGTGACATGGATAGAGATAAAACTTTGGAACTTAATAGTAGGTTCTATTTTTGGCTTATTATGGCAAGTGAAGTTTTGAAATTTGTGAAGGTATATTTGACTTGTCAAAATTTCAAATGAGGTAAAGGGATGAATGGGAACTATATGCCTTTTCCAATTCTAAAAGATCCATGAGAAAGTATGTCTATGGATTTTTAGTATTACAAACATCAAAAGTGGAAACAATGTAATTTTTTTTGTTGTGGATAGGTTCTTCAACATGGCACACTTTGTTCTATGTAACAAGGTGAGTGATGCTTTTCATGTTGAAAATTTATGTTTCTAGCATGTTATGAAGTTGCATGGAATTCCTTTGAATATTATCAGTGACAAAGACTTCAAATTTACTGGTTACTTTTCAAGGTTCCTTTGAAAAAGTTTAGAAATAAATTTAAATTTGTCTAGTGTATATCATCCACAATCTAATGGCTAAATAGAGGTGGTAAACAAATCATTACTAAAAATATTAAAATATTTTTTTTATGGAAAATCAAATAGGTGGAAAAAATTATCATATCATGCTAAGTTTTTGTATAATAATGCTTTTCTGTTTGCTATTGTAAAAATTTCATTTGAGGTGAATTATGATTTTTATATTAAGATGGTAAACACATTAAATATCTTTGATGAGAATGCTCAACTTAGTGCTAATTTTGTGAAAGAAATGACTGATCTTCATGCATAAGTAAAATTAAATCTTAAGAAGAAGACTAAAGAGGGAGTTCTCAAGAGGAATGAAGATAAACAAAAGCCAAATTTTATTATTGATGACTTGGTTTAGGTTCACTTGAAGAAGAAGCAGTTAAGAGGTTTCAACTTCTCCAAGTTGAAAGAAAAGATGATGGGGCATTTTTGAATTATGCCCAAGATTAATGATAATGTTTTTGAAATTGACTTGACAAATTATTTTAATTTATCTTTCATGTTTAATAATTTAATTATTGTGCACTATCATGGACTAGTTGATGAGGAGACCATACGAGGTGGTATTGATGAGTTGAAGGGGGCTATTGAGTAGTCCAAGACTTCAATGAAGAGGAAGGCAACTGTAATCAAGCAAAGGGAAGCTTCTAGAACTTGGGGAGTTAAGAGGCATGAGTAAATGATCCATTGGAAGGATTAGTCCATGGATGATGTTGTATGAGTCCATGAGATCAAACTTCATTAGTGTGAAATCACTTCAACCCCTACTCGCTTATTCACATGAGTTTACTTTTTATTGGATGAGAGAGTTGGTGTATGAACACCTCTTTTTATTTTCATATTATTCTCCTATGTGCATGATTTTGTAAGCTTTAGGATTTGTGGAGATATCTTGGAGGTCTTAGATTCATCTTGTCTAAGATCTGTGCTCTCAAGAGAAACATCTTGAAAGATAGGAGATGTCAAGACCTAGTTGAAAGCTTATAAGAGATGTCTAGGAAATTTGATAGATGTTTCAAGTGAGACATCGTAAATATGCATTAGATGTCTCAGAAATCAGATGAGATGTCTCAACTAATATGTCTCAAAAAGTGCTAAAGCATCTTAACTACAGTGTAAGATGTCTTAGCTAGAAGTGAGACATCTCATCCAAATGAATAGTTTTCTCAGTGAGACATCCCAAAAAGGTTATAGATGATCCAAATAGGTAGGGAAACTTCCAAAATTATCATTTAAAGATTCAAAATAGTCAAGTGAAGGTGAAAAAAATGAAAATAGCATAGTATCTTCATGTTATGCTTGAGCAAGATTTCCTAGGATTTTTTTCTTGCTTGGTTAATAAATATAGCTTATGTTTCATGCTTGTACATCATGGAGATATGAGATGTATTGAAAGTTCATGTGTGAATTTGAGTGAGAGTGTAAGAGAGAACATCAAGTGAGTGCATAGGTAATGCAACTCCATGGTCAATTATGTTGTGTGTTGATTGGTGTATTTTAGTCTTTCCTATAAGTTGAGATCCTAGTCCCAAGTTATTGGAGTGATTCTCCATCAGTTATATCTTACATTGAGAACAACCATTGTGTGGTTGTAAAACCTCATGCTCTATAGCATAATGTGAGTGTTGTATGAGATTTTTTCTAATGTTTTATGCGTAGTGAAACCTTGTTGCAATTCTTCTTTTGAATAATTAAAGATACCTAGTTTTCTTCTTTTATAGAAAATTAATTATCTTTTCATAATATTTGGATTTATTATTGGAAGATGATTTAATATTGGAATGAACATGCTTCAAAAAAGAATAAGAGATAGGAGGGTCACAAAATAGGTAGAGGAGAGATTGTGGAAAATTGTGTATAGAAACTTAGAAATGCTAGCAAATGTTCTAGAGTCTTGGTCCAACATTATGAAAAAATGTAAGAAATGATTGAAGATGTATATGATTAATTCTATCCTATCCTAATCATGATAAAAAGAAACTTCAATTTCTTGGAGCAAATAATGCACAATTGAATAGAGTTGAATGACATTCCAAAATTATAAACCTATAAATTAATTTTTTATTTTAGCTATAAGTCATGCTACCTCAAAATAATAAGTTTAAACAATTTTCTAAGAATGAAAAAATAGCAAGAGCTTGTATAGATAACCTACTAAAATAATTCTCTATTTCTAAAGGAAAAAAAGTCATACATTAGCCTTGACCGTCTACTACTTAAAGGAAATAAAAATTATCAAAATTCAACTAAGAACAACATGGGAATTGTCATAAGTATCTTGTAACTTATAACTTATTTTACTAAATATTTCATAAATAGTTCTATTCTTTACACTCTTTTATTAATAATTATCCTTGCTTTATTTTTTTATAGATTTTGTAGTAGGTAAAGATGAAGCTACATGGAATGCAACTACTAGGGAAATTGAACATATGAATAAATAAATTTGAATTGAATATTTTTTTTATTTATATTTGAATATAATTAGAGGAGGACTTGCATCAAACATGTGCAATTATTACTTCATTTCAAATACTTTTACCATCTATGACATATTGAAATATAAATTTCAAAATATGAATTAAATCTAGACATTTTAACATATTGAATAGAATGCAATGAGAGAGCTCAAAATTTTAATATCCCCTATATGTTTTATTTTATAAACTCATTGATCATTATAAAATGTAATCAATGCAAGCACATCAAGGCACTCACATAGGTAAATCTAATGACTTTGAAAATCAAAACGTTTTTCCAATCATCGTAAAAATGTAAAAATAACCTTCAATAATGGTTAAGTCATAATCTTGGGCAAGGTTTATTATCTATAAAGAAGATACATAATAGCACATTGAATGTATGAAATAGGCATCACTTAAATCAATTGAAGAAAACATTTTCTAAGTCTAGAAATTGCACATAAGTATAGAAGATTATAAGCATTAGACTCTCGTTGAATGTATGATAATTTTTGAGGATTAGAGGGAAAAGTCCTAATTTTGTAGCCATAAATGAAGACTGATATAACTCCATTTGTGCCAAAATATAGGCTAGCATGCTAATTCTACATTTGGAAGTAGAAGCTAAAAGGAAGTTTGAACTTATCCACTCTAATGGTAAGGAGTACATTTCTTCCTCCTATGACCAAATACCTCTATATGATATCTTTGGGGGTATACTAGCCTAGTTATTTGAGATGGAGGAAGAGGATGAAAAACATAGCTCCAAGGAACAACATGAAGAGGAGGATGGATTTAGGGTAGAATTTTAGATTGAAAATTTCCTTAGGGAATTGTTTCAACAGAGAAATCCCCAAGGCCACTAAGCCTTCCCCTCATGCCTTTGTTTTCTCCATGGGCATGGTGTTGCCATCTTCTGACTCCACACCAGTCATAGCCATGCATCGAGCTCAATTAATGCCAAAAAATATGGTCCATAATCCATCTATGTCATTTTCCACATGGACTCAATTTGTGCAGCCATTAACAGTGGTTTTTACCATCACAAATCCATTAACTACTTAGGTGGGGTCCACCATGGGATTCCAAGAAACTTAGGCATACACACCCCATTTGTCCCATTTGTGCCTCAAGTACTGGAATAAACATCCTTTTCCTTATTTGGCCCATAATCCACAACCATAACACAACCACTTCCTTCTAGTATGCAACCCATAGTGAGGTCAAAATCCTCACAACAAACACCACAACCTTATGTACAAACCCCACAACCAACAGGGTCATCACAAGGCTTGAATCAAGCCTTCTAGATGATCTAGGATGTAATAGAGAAGTTGAAAAGGCTTAGAACCTCTACCTCATAGATTGTCAAGATTATGAAATTCTATTGGGATGATCCCATAAGTCCTATATTTTCATCCTTGACACTTCCCCTAGTGTCCCTGTTCTACAATTTAGGAAATATAATGCAGAAGGTGATCATAATTCTCACTCTATTACCTTTCAATCTAAATGTTTACTCTTGTAGCCATGGCCTCATACCATCATGAGGATTTTCCCTATGTCCTTGAATAGGAAAGAACTTGATTGGTATTGTGCATTACCTAGGGGATCCATATTATCTTTAGAGGACTTGGTTGCCTAGTTTATCAACCACTTCAAATATAACTTGAAGTCCAACACCATGCTTGATCAACTCATGAAGGTCAAGTAGGGGCCCTTAGAACCCATACTAATGTTTATCCAATAATGGAATGGACTACTCAATGAAATACAAGAGCCCATAGCCAAAGCCCATATTTTAGCCATATTCAATGGAGTAATGAATGACTATATAAAGTTGAAACTCTACTACCATGATCTGGAGTCTCTTAGCCAAGCATTCTTACAAACCAAAACATAGAAGATGCTACAGAGACTAGTCATGATCTGGTCTACATAGCATATAAAAATCAACATGTTTTGAAAGACAAAGAAAAGATCAAATAAACTAATATGGCCATAGCAACAGTGACCAAAGAAACAAAGACCATGAACCAGGGGCTAAGGGCCAACTCATCCAAGGCCACAACTAACCATTGCAATAACAACCATCAACCTCAGGGATCATTGCATTGACTACCGCTAGGCCAAATATTGAGTGAAAATACCCTATCAAATACACAATCTTACCTATCAGACCATCTGAGTTATTAGAACAATTATTAAAAAGTGGATGCATGCAACACAAAAAAATGACCGAAGCCACTTGAAAGAAACATGAGCGGTTGTGCAAAATTACTGAAGACCCTACTCTAGCTATGTAGGATGATCCTCAATTACTTAGATACTTCAAACTAGATCACTTTTGTCATTATCATCAACTATCTAGTCATGACATAGACTTCTACCTTGTAGTGAAGGATGACTTGCAAAGGATGATTAATAGGAAGGAAATAGTCCTAAATAATTCCTATCCAATTTGGCCACAAAACCAATTGATATAGGCCTACAAAGACTCATTGAATGCTAATGATAACTCTTATGTTATTTCAACATTTAACATTGATGATGATTAGAAACTTGAAAGAGAACCATTCATGATTCAAGTACCCCTATATGATGAAAGGGCTTCTCTACCTTCCCACATATTAAGAACCCCCTTTATCATAAGTGTACCATCATGAAAGCCTCTAAGGAAACCTTTTGTCATCATGGTTCCCCAACACAAAACAACCCAAGTCATTTAGCACAAACAATTGTGCAAAGACCTCTTGTAATGGCTAATGCTACTATGTCTTCTTCATAAAAAATAATTAATAACAAAAATATCTCAAAGAAGAAGCATAAGGAAAAGCCCAACAATAAAGGTAACAAGTAGATGAAGGCATGAAATGAAGTGCATCCACCAAAGCCCACTCCTATTTTGGCTATACCCATTACCTTCTCTACCCAACCCACTCTAATTAACAAGCCATAGGAGGACACCAAATCCCATAACTAAAATGAGGAAAAGCCACAACAACCACAACCTAAACCTGAAGCTCACATTTTGGGGCACATGAAGGAAATAAAACACAACTAGGTTGACAAGCCCACAACCAACAATAAAAACTTCCTCAATGCAATGGACTAAGTTAGGTTGTTCCTCATGCAAAAAAATACAACCTTAAGCTTTTATGAACTAATCATGACTTCTACCACTCATGGCAAGGTGTTAGTTAAAATGTTGACTTTTATCCCCATTAGTAAGGACATACCCACTAATGAGAAAGCCATCCATGTATTAATGATTCCTCCCTCATCAAGGAAGGAGAAGTCAACATTCTTAACATTTTTTGATAGAAAAATTAAGGTTAATCACCAAAATGGTAAAACAACTACAACCCCTCTATTCATAACCATATGCATACAATATTTTAAGGTACATCAGATGCATGTTGATGATGGAGCTGCAACCAATGTCATCCCATGTACCATTGTTGAACACTTGGACTTAGCTGAGAAAATACAACCTATAATCACCACAAATCTTAAGTCCTTTAATGGATCAAGAGTTTTTGTCAAGGGATCTAACTTCTTGAATTTTTTATCTAGGAAGCAATTCCCCATAATTGCTAATTTCTTAGTCATGGAGGAGACACCAAGATTCAACTTGATCCTTGGAAGATCTCGATTGGCTCAATTATAAGCTATGTCCTCTCCCATCCATCACAAAATTTACCTTCCTTATGAGGAAGGTGAAAGAATCATTTATGATGATGACATGGTTCCCTTGGCTATCAATAATGTAAACATAGGGTAGGGGTTTGAAGTGAGCTTTAAGAAGAAGCTCCTAGTCATGAAGAGTAACAACCTAAGAAAGAGGATAATAATAATGATAAGCAATGGGATGCATTATGGGATGAACTTCCTTTTAACATCATGAGAGAAGGGGATGATGAATATAAGATTATGTAGAGTAGGCCTTACTCACTCCCTAATCTTGCAAAGATTACAAAGAATGTACACAAGTGAAGTTCACCTTAACCTTCTCCATCCCATGTCCCTATGATGAGATGCATCGATAGCCATGTAGCCTTAATTTTCTTTTGTAGTTTATTATATATTTTCATGCATTTTTTTTACTCTTTATGTATTTAGCCTAAGTTAATTTGCATTTTTTACAACCTTTGTTTATTTTTACTTATGTTATAAGCATCGAAAAGGCCTTATAAATATACTTCTTTTTCATAATTGGTTTGCTAAGATCTTAAACTAGCATCATGGCCCACCATGGCCGTAAACTAGAAAAGATAATCACACAACATAGTTTGCTAAAACTCTAAATTATTCACATAGTTTGCTAAGAATTTAAATTAGCACCATAGTCCACAAGGACTTTAAACTGGAAATATGGCTAGCCATGGCCTTAAACTAGCAAAACTATATAACCTACGGCCATGATGGCCTAAAACTATCAAATGTCACTTTTATTATTATATCTCTATTCACTTAGCCTATTATGAAATTAATTAGCTATTTAATATTATAACCAAAATGTCAACCCAACCATTCTCAACATTTACAACATTTACTACGACTATAAATACATATAGCCAAAATTTAAATTTAATGTTAAAATATCCATAACATACATGAGCCATTACCATGCTATGTGGAAATAATTGCAAATATTAACAACCATCTATAACATAGTCTTGGGTAATTATAACCATCAACATGAAAATAGAAGACAAATAGCCAATAAGCTAAGCTAATGGAGGCTACTGACTGACATTTGAAGGAGGAAGTGGTGAGTCATTCCAACCCTCATTGCTAGGGCCGCCAATGTCTCCTTATGTTAGCAACTCTAGCCAAAATCAAAACCATAAGTTAGAAACTAAAACATAGAATATACCAAACTTGTGGAGATTTTGACTTCATTACTTCTAGGGGTATAAATGGAAGGCCATCCTCCAAATGATGGGGGATTTGGTCCTTTGTCATATTGATGCAGTCAACATTCCTAAGATCAATGCTAGGGAGGATGTTAGTCCTATCAATAGGAGTCCATGTAGGAGGATTTTAGGTAGTAGTAGCTATGCAAGTCTCACTTGTACTGGTGGTAATCTAAGTAAGAGGTGATTGCTTCACTATGAGAGTAATTTTAAAAAGTTGATAAGCACTCTTTGCTTGGATCCCCTAGATGCATAGCTCTCTTTTGCATCATTTAATCAACTCTTCCTTAAGCCACTTTAGGTAGGCCCTATGATCCACCTTGTACTATTTCTTGTGAGCGTTTTGTTTCTTACCCCACTCTAGGACCTAAGCACAATGATCTTTCTAGTGCTTAACATTCTGGAAAATGAGGTCCATTTGCATATGTTGTTCTACCATCTCTCATAGAACCATTAGTTTGTCCTAAATGATGTGCTAGTAGTAGGCTGACATGATCTTCCTAGTCCATAACTCTCTTGAGTTAGTCACTTGGGCCTTCACAAAGACTTTCGGATCTTAGAGATCTCTAATGATTTCTTCCTGTTATTGAGTCTTCTCCTTTAAGGCCATAACTTCCTCCCATAGGGATTTGCTAGACCTCTCTAGCTCCCATTAAGTTTTTGCACACAACATTGCTAGATCAATAGTAGTATGATAAAACTTCAAGGGTACACTAGATACGTCAAATAGAAGCTTGGGAAAGGAGTCTACCTCCCTATCTATACTAGTGTTCCACTACATAGAAGGCACTACACAAGCATAAAATACAACCATAGATATAATGTACAACCTAAGATAGTCATAACGCAAGCATAGCATATAATTGAAGAATAAAAAAAATTCTTACCTATCTTGAGTACAAGCTAATACAACTAATCAATGATGTACTTAGTTATCCCATGCATGAACTCCACCTTGTCTGGAGTCTCCCCCCATGGTTTCACATAAAACTTTGGGACAAGTGCTTGCACTAGTGGCTTAGGAACTACTGTAAGAATAACAATCATGGAATGGTTAATATGAAAACCAAAATTAAACTATAAGATATAACAAAAATATTAAGTGTTGGGCATACATGGCTCCCCCTCCTCTTCCTCTTCTATGATGATGATGGGGGATGTAGTCGATACTGCCTCACTAAGCAAGGCATCTAATCATTTATATCTGCATTAGGAAACCCTTCAACCTCAAGTTGCTTTAGGATTACCTCTTCTACATGCCTTTGTTCTACCTCCATGGTAGCTTGGGTTGCCATATCTTGACATTTGCATATAACCATAGCACATAGAAACTAAGTTAACACATGAAACCTCAAAGTATCCATAAAATTTAAAACATGAAATAGCCAAATTTAAATAAAGCATACATGTAGCTACCTACTATGATGGCCTATGCTTAAAATTAAGCTTCTTTGAGGTAGGTTGATTTGCTATTGATGGTGCTTCCTCCATAGGCCTCTTGAGTTTCTACCTAGCTACTCTTTTTGCCTTCATAAATTATTGTCTAACATCTAGAACACTACTAGGAAATATTATAGGCTCATCATCATCATTACTATCAGGAGACTCGTATTGCCTAACATCAAGATTCTTAGTGGTAATGGATAATGTATCATCCATCCCCTCTAGTGGGTTTTGGGCCTACACTATTGGATAAATGTGCTTTATCCAGGTCCTAGAAAGTTGGCTTGGGTTTTGGGAAACCCATCATCCATTCCTATACATTACCAGAAACTTTGCAAACCTCTTTAGATAACCCAAAAAGAAAATGCAAAATGCATATGGCTTATTATAGAGATGTCACCATGAAGTCTAAGGATCTCCTTCTAAAGCCTAGTAGCCAAAGTAGCCACCCAGTCAAATCTGGTATCCTCCATTAGGACCTTCTTAATAGTCCACCCTGGTGCTATGCTAATTACCTTCTTATACGATAAAAATTTGGAAAATGCATAAGACCTAAACAAAGAATATAATTCCTTTACATCAGGGTTTGTGAAGCTATGCATGAAAATTTTGGAGTGGTCCATGTTGGCACCAAGCTAGTTCAAAACTTCATCGTGATGGCTAGTTTCCCTTACTATCCTAGTGGAAACCTTTGCCTTGCCAGTGGGAACCCTAGACAAGTCATGAAAGAGGCCCACACCAATGTCCATGTTCACCTTCACATCCCAAATGATGGTGCTAAAATGATCAAACTTCGCATCAAAGGAGTCAATGACATGCAACATCTACACAATAGGGATGAAAGGGATGTGTGTCATAAATACATCAAGCAAACCTACACATTGGATGTTTTCTTAAATGTACCTAGGTGCCTATCCCTTTAGCCACTTCTGTGTTGGTATCACCTCACCAAACTTCAAGATGAGGATATCCTCATGACATGTTTCTAAATGAGGTATGGTGACATCAATAGAGGTGGAAGGTCCTACAAATCAAAAATCAATAGTTTAGCATCGACGTAAGCAAGTTTAACAACTAGTCAAAGCAATAGAACATTCAAAGTTATTTCCATGAAACACTAGAAGCTATAGCCTTTAAGTTTAACTTTCCTTTTCTTCTTCAGTGTGGAGGTCTCAGTTGCAAGGGTCTGATCCATAGAGTTGTTAGAATCTACCCACCAATTATGGATCATCTCATCATTCTTGCACTTATTGTATACAGGGTTGAACCTTGAGGTGTATGCATCAAATTCCTCTCTTAACTATTTATATATAGAGATTCTTATCTAAGGACTCTTGGTGAATTTATCTAAAGAAATTTGTGCCACTACCAGGATTCAATCATTAATGATCAAACCTTGATCATTGACCTTGTACCTACAAGAAGTTTGTAAAATCGATGTAGTTAGGGAAGATAGTCGAACCAAAAGCATAAAAACATTACAATAACCATGCTTACCCCTATAGATGATACATGATGACTAGCAGGTTTTGGAATAATGTGTGGGCTCTATGCACCATCATTAGAGTATTATTAGTATTATACTGTCTATACTTTGGCATCTTCTAGATCTCCATGAGGCAACATGGACTAATGGCACTTACTAATCCCCCTACTATCCTAGAAGGCATCTTATCAAAAATAAATGACAATAAGGCTGAATGCTTGAGGTAGGAAGGTATCCACTATAATCCCTTCCATATCTTTAAACAAGTGTGACCACAACATCATACTAAATTTTTTTATGTAGGCAAGGAATTCCCTTTCTGGAGGCTTGAACCATAATTTGGCCAAGAGTCCATTACCAGTCATAATTCGGTAACACTAATTTTGTACGTAATGCTTACTAACGTTGACTTTCCCATAGGCCATTTTGGTAATTCAACTTTGTGAATAACGTTGACGTGTAACTAAAATTCCAGACAGGCCATTTTGGTAACGCAACTTTATGCATAACGCTGACGTGTAACTAAAATTCCAGACATGCCATTTCGGTAATGCCAACTTTGTGCATAACGCTATGAAAGGTTACATCCGTTGCATTCCAATAAATATAGATAATGCCAATGCTAGATGAGAGAACATGAAAATAGTGCACCGAGCAGGAGGAGGAGGAGGGCTCGAGTTCTACAAGGTGCGAAAATAGGATGCATAGGCCATGCGACTCCTGCCACTTTCTGCGGTTCCGACACTTTAACTAGTGGAAGCTCCATTCCTGGGCCAGTGGACTGATCGAGTTCGGGGACGGGCAAAACTAGGAGAGCATCAGCGAGGTGCTCAACACCTACTACGGCGTCGTGTTGCTAGCCTGTGTGCTCTTGGTGACTGCAACATGGCTGACGCTGCCGCGATACGCCTGTCCCTAGCTCGGGACGACATTCTGGATGGCTGGCGTGGGTTTTTCTATGTGTTGGAGGACATCCTGGATCTTGAAGCTGCAATTGTTGGCATCCACGCGCTCAAGGCTCACGATGATGGCAACTCGCTCACAAATCTACTGTGGTGGATCCACTCACAAATCTGAAATCCCTGTGGTGGATCCAGTCACGAATCTGAAATCCCATGTTAAAAATCTGGCGCAGTTTCTGAAGAAAGCTTTCACGGACAGCCAGAATAGCAATAAAGGCTCTGCTACAACATCTTCCTCTTCTGCACACATTTCCCCTACAACTGACATTGATTTTTCAGAATACCGGCGATGGGTGAAGGGCAAAAAGTTGCCATTAGGGTTCAATCCCAACTTTGGATCCGACACCATTTTTCCTTCCGTTGGCAGGGCCTACGAATTCTTAAAGGATGAAATTCAGAATTACATGAATTACTCCCCTGGAGGGCTGTGTCTTGATGATGAAGTTAGTGCTCATAGGCTGATGCTCAGCGGCTGTGAGCCTCTGCCTTGAAGAAGATGCTTCCTTAGAATCCCAAAAAATTATAGGGAGCCAGATCCGTATCCGTGGAGCCTCTGGAACATTCCTCTGGATTCTAGCATTCTCTGGAGTGCCTATTCCTGCAAGAACTACACGTGTTTGGTGAACAGAAAGTACCAAAAATCATTTGATGACTGCAAGGACTGTTTTGATTTGTAGGGCAGGGAGAGCACAAGATGGACACATTCTCTGTTCGCCATGGTTCTCTCCATTGATGAAGTTCTGGCTTTAAAGAAAACTAAGAATGAAGCTTCAATAATCAAAATTGGTCTGGATATTGGGAGAGGCGCTGGCACATTTGCAGTGAGAATGAGAGAGAAAGGAACTTCACCATTGTCACAACTTCCATGAACTTCAATGGGCCCGTCAACAATTTCATTGCTTCTAGAATTGTGGTTCCTCTCTACATTTCAATTTCTCAGAGCTTCCCTTCTTTGATGGCACTCTGGATATTGTGCACTCCATGCATGTTCTCAGCAACTGGATTCCAACGGATCTGCTGGAGTTCATATTTTATGATACCTACAGAGTTCTGAGGCATCTTTTGGCTTGATCATTTTTTCTGCACTGAGGATCAGATCACCACTTATGCTCCCATGATTGCAAACATGGGTTTTGAAAAGCTTAAGTGGGCTGTGGCTCCTAAGCTTGACCNTGCAAACATGGGTTTTGAAAAGCTTAAGTGGGCTGTGGCTCCTAAGCTTGACTGGGCCCTGAGCTCAAAGAAATGTACATCACTGCAGTTTTGCAGAAACCCACCAAGACCCATTCCTCCCTTCCTAGATGATGAGTTTCAAGGGACTACTTTCTGGCTTCTGAAATTTTAGGAAAAAGACATCAGGCTTGGAGCTTGGATGTAGAGTGCTGCATATTTATGAAGATGTTAACTGTTCAGTTTCATTTTATTGATGCGTTCTCAAAATTTAATTTCATTCAGTAAAAAAGCTGCTGGTTATTTAGGGCATGTTGTGTAATCTAGCAATGATATAAAGAGGATTGTTGTGATCTTTTATCTAGCCACGGATGTAAATTTTTTTTTTGGGTTTGTATCCATGACATGCAAAATAAGATTATGATACCAACAACACACCAAAAAGAAGATGCCGACAACAATGCAAGGGTTATACCAGCAACGTAAAGGATCATACCAACGTAACAACTCGTTGGATGGTTCGTTATCATTCAGTAGATAAGAATCATGTTTTACCTTTCTATTTGCGATGTCTTCAAATGATTCAGATGGCTGGTAGAGTTGCATTCAATCATTTAGGCATATTTTATGCCAATGAAATAAGATCTAGCTACAGTACACAAGACCAATGACTCTTTCAAGAATCGAGATGGAGTTTTTCAACCTCATGAAATTAATAAATTATTAAAAATCTAATGATGTTAATGAAAGAGTAACTCATCTGTGTGATTTTCTGACAAGATGTGAGTTTAACAGTTACCTATGTTCTTCAGTTGTCTAGGTTTCAGTTAATTTATGCATGGGGGAGGGATATAGACATATACTCGAAGAGGAGAGTATAAAGACATTTGTTGACACCGTACTATGGTTTGCATGTGGTAACCAATGTTTGGTTGCATAGTTTTAGTTATATATGGTATATAATTCAAGGAATAGGGGAAATAGAAAAATCTTATCTGGTTAATGCCACTTGCAAAGAATTCTATAGAGTTTAGCCAATAGGTAAGAATAATACATTAAGTCATCACATGTAGTTATTACACCCATCATGGTTGAGGATCTCACCAAGTACCTTTGAAGTTATCATGGCCTTTCTGAAGCATCTNTGTGAACAAGCCTTGCAAATTCTCATCATGGAAGTCCCAAGCACACAGATTGTCATGTACTTTGCTACAATGTCTACATTTGTTTCTAAGGTTGATTGTTCGAAAACTCTAAGGTACAAAACTCTAAGGTACAGAACTCTTGAGATATTTAAGGCTTCGCACCTTCAAAGTAGATTGGATGAAGAGCAATGCATTAAATTTAATGAATAATGATCTCATTCTTATAATCATTCAATAAAGCATTCCATGGTCTTATAATATTTTTATCTGTTATGTTTAAATCATCGCTGCAGCAGACGACTGACGATCACTAGCGTAGTTATATATTTATAATATATATCTATAAACTGGCCAAGAGAATCTTATTTGTTTACAAGTAAAAAGATCCTTGAGTAAAAAATTTCACGACTTCTGGACGAAGAACAAGATTTAAAAACCCAAATTTTCATGCCTTATGGACGAAGAACAAGAGTTCTATACCTTATTTTTCCTAAGGATGGGTTTTCTAAAAAAAAAATTCCATCAATTAGTGTATGCTCTCACTCTCAAAAACAACAAATTCGGCCTAGGGTGAGAGCATACACTAATTGATGGATTTTTTTTTCAGAAAACCCATCCTTAGGAAAAATAAGGTACAGAACTCTTGTTCTTTATCCAGAAGTCGTGAAATTTTTTACTCAAAGAACTTTTTACTTGTAAACAAATAAGATTCTCTTGGCCAATTTATAGATATATATTATAAATATATAACTAAGATAGTGATAGCTTCCCCATAGCCATATCAGGGAGTGGGGTATTGGTCTTGGAATGAAAAATATAGCACAAGATACACACCAACTCCACAATGATGAGGATGAGTTTCATGTAAACCCTACATAAAGTAAAAAAGAAAAAGAAAAAGAAAAGAAAAAAAACAAAACCTTATGACCATTTAGCATTACTTGGCAAATTTAGAAAAAACATCAAGTCAAAAAAGAAATTAGCCTCTAATGTGTTTATCTAAATTAGCTTAAGCAATTCCATGAGAAAACATTACTATAACCTTGCATAGCCTTAGATTATGGAAATACTTGGTAAATTTAGAAAAAAACATCTAGTTTAAGGTGAAATTAGCTATGTGAAAAGCTCTAAGCTATTTGTCTAAGTTAGCTTAAGAAATTCCATAAAGCATTGTTACCATCTTTTATAACCTTTTAATTCATAACCAAGATATTATAGCCAAAACTAGACGTTAGTCTACATTATGCATAAATTTAGAAAAAGCATGCATGAATTTAGAAAAAAAGCATTAAAACTTAACAAGGCATTAAAAAAATTAAAATAGCATAGAGCCATAGTAAATTTTTTTTAAAAAAACTAGTGAAGCAATTTTTTTTCTTAAAAAACCTATTTAAAGCATAAGTTTCACATGAGTTTACATGGGAAACTACACATATTAATCTCTTCCATCCCAAAAGGGATAATGTGCTACAATTGCAATTTTTCCTTAGTTACACAACCATAACAAAAAATTTGTCAAACATTCATGAAAGCTTCCATTTCATCAATTCCACCATGAAAAGAACCCTAAAATTACAAACCTCTCAGCCACAAACTTTGCAACCAAAAATACATAGCTTTTCTTACATGGAATATAGACAAATCAGCAGAATAATTGTATCCATCCCCATAAATTCCCTTTTCACGTAGGGTAAGGAAACAATTTTCTAAAAATTCTTTTGAGCTTGAAACAAAGTAATTCCACCATCATTTGAAAGCCTAAATCAAGCGCTACATACCCATGCTTAAAGAAAATGTAAAAACCTTGTCATTTATTAAGAAAAAATTCACCAATATGGACAAAATTCTGAAAATGGCATAAACCTCCTTTCAACATGGGCTTGATAAAAAATTTGTTAAAAATTCATTTGAAGTCCAATCAAAGTGATTCCACCTCCATTTGAAAGCTGAAGCAAAGGTATTCTTAGTCATAGCCAAAACCACTACCGTTTGGTTACAAAAAAGTCATAAACATACATGAAATTTTAAAAATGGTGTAAAGGACCTGATTGCACAACCTTAGGAAAATAGCTATAACTCCATTGATTCAAAACCACATTGAAAAACAAAACATCCATTAGAAAGCTTAAAGAAAGGGCTACAAACCCATAAATTTATATTTTAAAATTATGTAGCTATTGGTGTAAGAAAATTTATACAACATTGTGTGCTTTTTCATGTAAAAAGCTAAAAATCCTAAAGCCCAACTTAATATTGCCATAAAAACATAGCCAAAATAGACAAAAAAAATAGATACCCATTAGAAAGCACACAAAAATAATGGGGTAGGATTTTGTTGAAATTTAATTTTAATAAATACCTTGGCCTAGATCTGAGAAAGTAGCCATACCACCAAATTTTAGAAAAAAACCATGAAAATAGTAGAGTAGATTTTAAAAAATCAAATCTATTAAGGCAAAAACAATGAAACAACCATGGATCCATGTGGAAACAACCAAAATAAGAGGTGGGATTTCAACATAATTTCAATTTACCCCCTCTATTGGCATAGATTTAAGAAAAAAAGGCCCTATCTATGGTAAGAAAAATACAAGAAAACCATAGAAAACAACTACAAAAAAAAAAAAAGGTGGTGATGGACAAGGCATGAATGGATATAGGCCTAGGAACCTCTAAACGCTTCCTAAAATGCTCATCCATCTTTTGAATCATAGGGTTTTGGCTCTTTCCTCCTCACTGCTTAGGTGCCATGGTAGGCTCAATGTTGAGGATGATTGAGATGAGGAGAAAATGGTAATTCTATGTTGGCTATGAGAAAAATGGAAGGCTTCCAAGCTAAAAATTACTTGCTTATGCCATAAGAATCTTTTCTAGTTCTTAGGTAAAACTAACATCGAAAAAGTCTTAAAAGAGGTTCACAAGGGTGTTTTTGGAGGACATATAGGACCAAGAGCTATGATAGCTAAGATTATATTGTTAGGTTACTATTGACCTCATATGGAAAATGAATACCTATAGAAGGTTAAGTGGTGTGATACATGCCAATGATATAGCTACCTTATAAATCTACCACCAACTAAGTTACATACCACTCAAATAACATGGCCATTCTGGTGATGGGGTTTGGAGATCATTGGGTCCATAACACCTAAGTCATTAGTAGGGCATAACTTCATCATCACTAAAACTAAATACTTTACAATTTGGGTTGAGGCTATTTTCCTAAGAAAGACTACATTTGAGCAAGTCTACAAATTCATTCTGGATAACATTGTAGCTCATTTTGGCATACCCATGACAATAGTTATGGATAATGAACTAGAATTTAGTAGCCATGAGATAAAATATTTTTATCACAACCTAGGTATTAAGCATTCTTTCTCATCACCTTATTACCCTTAAGCTAATGGACAAGCAGAAGCAAGAAACAAGGTCATCATCAACTTGCTCAAGAAGATGCTTAACAATAGCAAGTGCAAATGGCATAAGTGACTTGTCCATGTACTATGGGAATACAAAACAACCTATCACATAGTAACTGGTATGACCCCTTTATGGCTTGGTTTATGGTTCTAGATTTGTTTTACCTCTTGAATTGTAGGTGCCATCACTCTGAGTAGCCTTGGCCAACTTCATCAATAATAAGTAGAACAAGGAACTACAAACAACAACCTTAGACTTGATGGAGGAGCAACATATGCAAGCACTTTCTCACATCAAATAATATCAATAGAGGAAGAAATAGAAATGCCATCATAACTTGATTGTGAATAAGATTAAAGAAGGTGACTTGGTCCTCAAGGTCATCCATGAGCATGTGAACAAATTTTCAACCAACTAGGAAGGGCCCTTCCTTGTCACTAGAGCCTATAATAACAATGCACTTAGAATAGCCAACATGGATGGGAATGAGCTGGCCAATCTAGTTAATCATTCCTATCTAAAGCCATATTGCATGTAGCCGATAATCACCAACAAGTAAGCTTTCTTTCAATGGTCCACTCCAACCTTAAATTAACAACATGGCTTGTTGGGGCCTTAAATTGGTACCATGACATTCCATGGCCTTAAACATGCAAATTTGGTGACCTAGATAGCTTGATTTGCATGTGGCTTCTATGCATTGTAGAGTTATAATATGTAGTGTTGTTTTGTATTCTTTGTTGGTGCCTCTTAGGACAATCCTCCAGACACCAACAAAGAGGGACCATTGAAACATCACAAAAATATTGCATGTTATAGCTAATTTTCATCATGTCACTTTCACCCCATGAAACTTGAGGCAAAACTTCATTGTAAATGTGAAGATTATAACCTCATAAGTGGTCAAAGCCTCATTCCCCAAGTAAGAAAAGTCATCTAGTATCTATATTTGGGCTTGGGGGGTCAAAATTCCTTTTGGAATGCCAAAATGACAATTTGATAGGTTTTATGGGACGGATACATGTTTCTATGATGGAAAAACATGTAGGGGGTAAATCTTACCTACCACCATTGTGGAAGTATGGGGGTTTTGGAAACTTTCTTTCATTGGCGTGGAGACTACATGCACAACCTAGAAACCTTTCCCCCTTAGCATGGAAGTTTTCCCTTAACATGGAGTCTTCATCCCTAGCATTAAGAATTGCATCCCCCAACATGGAAGCCACAAAAGACAAAATCCATCACTTCATGCACTTCAACATTGACCAGCTACTTCAACAAGCATGGTGGAGAGCTCAGAATGGAAGATTTATCTCCAGCGTGGAAGGTGTTCCCAAATTACTATTTATAGTAAAATGGAATGGCCACGGGGGAACATGCTTACTATGCATAGTAATCCCCCAAATTTGAGCTTCCTTCTCACCAGAATAAGGTAACAATTTGGCAGCCATTTTGTAGCCTCATTCATGGCCTAAAGCCTATAAAAGGTATCCTCAAACAACATTGAGGGGTTCCACATTCTTTTGGCACTTGAACATATTAAGCATACACACATTTTTTCAATAAATAATTCCATACTTTGGGCATTTTCAAGTACTCAAGGATTCTTGCAATCTCCCATGTTTGCACTCTCTTGAACCCCAACATGGAAGCACCATCACTTTAAGATTTGTGGATTTTTTGTGTCAACATTGTACTTCTAGGATTCCCAAACTCCAACCTAGAGCAATCTAGCATTTAAATTTTTGACATATAGATCAATAGCATTAGGAGTGATAGGACATCTAGATCATGGAGTTGATTTCATCAACTTCAATAGATCCTAAACCCCAACCCAATTGAACCCTCCTTGCTACCCATTAAAGCACCATTTGTACACATCCCCCTATCTTATTCTTTATTTTTTTAAATAAAGTTTTATGTTTTGGGTTTTGTGTGAAAGATATATTTGTTTATTTTATTTGCATTATTCAAATATATTATTAATTTTTGCATTTCATTTTACTACATCATTTTGCAAACCCCACAAGTTCCTAGTTGATCTACCAGATTGGTTAGGATGCCCTGAATTCCATTTTCCTTAGAGGCTTTGGGGATTCATGGGTTGAGGAACTATTGTGAACTAAATCTCCTTTGATTTTTTTCTAGTGATTGAATTTTCTGATCTCAATAATATCCGAAAAATAGTATCACACATACCTACACCTAACACCATAATGCTGACATCGAAATTGATGGGGCTAGGCCTTATCAATGCTAAATATCATAATGTCTGTATTATTAGTAGTCATTCTAGATAGTTATAGGTGTTCGATGTCACCAAATATTTATATGGCTTGTATCATGTTCCCTAACTAATCAACAATGTCTATGTACTTAGATTCACCAATGATCAAGTTGAGGTAATACTACACATATGAAACATGTCTACCTATCATACATAGAAAGTTCAATTGACAAACATCTAGAATGGTGACTACATCAATCCCACTGCCTATTGGACTACCACCACCATAAACAAAGGTCCTAATGAGGACACTCAAGTCAAGACCTAACATGCTAAATTCTACCTAAAGCCTTTGAGCAGCACCTCTTCCAATGCTGACTTTGATTCCAACCTGTGCTACAATTAGTTATATCTTCTAATCCATCTCTAGATAGAATTTTTTTCTGAATTTATTAATATTCTCTAGCTTGTGTATCTAGAATGGCTTTCCTCTAGATTAGTATTTTAGGAAATTAGAGGTATTTCTATTTTTTCATTTCCTTTAGCATTATAATTTTTTGAAGCAGTGAGATACCAGTTTTATATACATAGTTTATAGTTAAGTAAGATTTCTTCAATTGAAGTAGATATCTAAAATTACATGTTACTAAGTCTGATAGACCACAATAATTACACTTGCATATTGATCATTCTCTCAACTTTGTCCTTTCTTTATATCACTCATAACTCAATTATTTTAATAATTTTTTCCAAAGAAAATATTTATATTATTACATACACCAATGACACAATCTATTCCTTAGATGCACATTTTAGGTTTTTTACTACTAAACATTTTCAAAAGTAGGATCTATCTATTTACATTCATTTCAAATACTTAGTTTAACAAATTGATAAAAAAAAATATAAATAAAAACTATAAAAATCTAAAAATTTGGCAAAGAAAAATATAAATTTTCTTGATTCATCAATTTTTTTGTTCATAAATTATATCTATTTATTTTTTTATAAATTTTTACATAGATAACTAACTTTGACAAACAGTCATTAATATTGACTTGAAACATAGGTTGAACACATAGTTATTAACTTATGTACAAGAATAATTTAAAATCTATTCTAAAATAATTAATTAGAAGAAATACTTGAAGTTTCATTCTTTCCCTTAAATTTGAAGTGGATAAAGAATAAACATATTTCTTAATTCTTCAAATCTACCCTTCGATAATGGTTTTATAAATATACTTGCATGTTGTTGTCTACTACTACAACAAACCAACTCAACATTAGCTGTTTAAACCAAAATTCTAATAAGTTGATGCTTGAGATCAATATGCTTTCTTTATAAGTGAAATGCTATATTTATATTTATAGAAATAGTACTTTTATAATCACAAAATAATATTAATGATTTTTTATCTTTTACTTATGCATTAGAGAAAATTTGTTAAAGCCAAACTTCTTCACAACATATTGCTCAAACAAACACATATCCAACTTTAGCTAAGGAAAATGCAATAGTCGTTAATTTTTTTACAACCCCAAGAAATCACATTTGATCCAAATAAACAAACATTAACATAAGTTGAGTTCCCATCATCAACATAGCTTTCCAAATTAGCATCTAAATAATGAATAATCTTAGCATCAAAAATACTATAATAATGTAAACCATAATTAAGAGTTCCTTTTAAATAGCTAAGTATTCTTTTTACTGCTACCCAAGCATTTTTATGAGGATGATGTGCAAATCTAGACATTAAGTTTAGGAAAAATAAAATGTCATGTCTCTTGTTTCTAAGATAAATCAATCCTCCAATTAAGCTTTTGAATAAAGTTCAATCCATCGTTTTATTATTGCTCTACTTAGAAAGTTTGATTCTTAGAACAAGAGGTGTTGAAACAGCTTTTCATGATACCATATTAAATTTACTAAGAAAAATTTTAATAGTTGCATTAAGATAATGAAGTACTATTTTAATTTTAGTTTATTTCAACACCTTAAAAATAATGAATTTTACCTACATAATTCATCTAAAACTTCCTTTTCATATTTAATTTCAATTCAGCAATCAACTTTTTACTGGAGCCAATAATAACCATGCCACCAACTTACAAATAAAAAAATATAGAATCTATCCCTTATAATTTAATATATAGTGTAGGATCAAATTAAATTCTTTTGAAACCTATAGATAAAAAGCAAATATTTTTCTTTATCATGCCCTTTGTAACTATTTCAAGCCATAAAATATCTTTTTAAACTTGTATAAAAAATTTCTATCCCTAGAATTTCATAAGAAATAGGTTTTGCAATATAAATATTTTTTTTATCAATTTCACCATTTAAAAAGGTAGATTTCACATCCATTTGATGAAAAATCCATTTAATTTTGTAGCAATAGCAATTAATAATCTAATTGTATTAGATCAAGCAAGTAGAGAAAATGTGTCAAAAAAAGCATCACCATCAACTTGGTAATATCTCTTAGTTTCAAGTTTTATCTTAAATATAATAAGAGTTTGATCAAGATTATGCTTAAGCCTTTAAGCCCACATTAGAATAATAACATTCTTACCATGAGGAAGTTTAAACAACTCCCAAATATCATTTTTATTAATGTCTTCTCTCTCTTTATCCTTAGCTTCAACCCATTTAAGATGTCTACCTACTTCTTCATATACATTAGGATTTATCTAGATAACTATAAATAAACAAAGATGTTTACTACTTTTATTAAGTTCATTAGGACTTCTTATCTTTATTAGGGAGTTTTCTATTGAATTTCTATTAATATTTCTTTGTGATCTCAAGTGACTACTAATTACAAAATTATTAGAACTACTAATTGGAGAAGAAACATTACTATAAAAACAAATCTACTTTCCTAATTTAAATCCTTCCATTTTGATGAAGCTCCTTCATTAAATATGGTATCCCTTCGTATCATAATTTTAGTAGTACAAGGATTATCAAATATGTATCCTATTAGCAAATTTAACATACCCAATAAAAATACATTATTTAGATTTGGCATCCAATTTTTGTATGCTTCCATTAGGTATATGTACATATGTAGGATAGTCAAAAACTCTCAATTCTCCAACTACATGTGTATACTCATAGCAAACATTCATTGGTATCTTATTCCAATCTTTCTTTGTAAAACTTCTATTAATTAGATAAATTGTTGTAGCTCATGCATCATCCCAAAAATTATTAGGAAGTTATTTATATTTTAGCACACTATGGATCATTATTATGATGGTGCAATTTTTCTTCTCTTACACACCAATTTGTAGTGGTTATAAGATTTTTTACATGATATAGTTCAAAAACATAGTTCTAAATGCTTAGCGTAAGCCCATTCAAATCCATTGATGACATGATAGTATCCTCACAACATGTAAAAGCACAATTATTTTCTCTTCAACACTCACAAGTGTCATTATTAACAAATTCAAAGCCTTCTAGATATAATAAGGATCACATGAAAACCAATGTTAAATGGTATTTGGCATCTAGTTTTTGTCTACTTTCATCAGGCACATGTACATATGTAGGATAACCATAAACTCTCAAATGTCCTACTCCAAGTATATACCCATACCAAGCATTCATTAGTGTATTATTTCAAACTTGTTTTGTAGGAATCTTGTTAATTAAATAAACTATAGTAACACATGCATTAGCACAAAAATTATTAGAAAGTTAATTATATTTTAGTTTACTATGGGCCATTTCTATGATGTTGTAATTTTTTCTTTTTGACATATGAATTTGTTGTGATTGTAATATTATTTATAGAACATAGTTTCAAATGGACTTCTAAATGTTCAACATAAGCTCATTCAAACTTGTAAACAATATGAACATATCATCACAGTGAGAAAAAGCACCATAATATACTTTCCAATATTCACATATATCATTAGTGATTAAACATCAAAGTATCATGTTGATAGGCCCCCATTGACATGGCCTTGTTGATGGGTCCTTGTTGATGCAATGCCATCTACGTCATGTTGCCTTGTCGATTGGGCTACATCAACATAGCATTTGCTGCATCTAAGGGGCCCCATTGAGATAGCCTAGAAATAAAATCTATAAATATGCATGCTCTCACTATGTATTGGCATTCTTTGTTCAATAAAGTAGCCAAATTCTCATAGTTTTATTCAATAGGCTTAGAGAACAGTCTGTGAGTGCCCATAGTGTGGATTTGAGTTAGTTGTATGGTGTCCTATTTGAGTGGCAATGCAGCTGAACATATTCCATGAACAAAGATAATATTGAGACTAATTCTTATTCATTGTAGCACTTTGACTTAGATTAAATTTACTTTTAATGCAATTTATATTTCATGTACTTGGTTAATATTTACGTTTCCATGCATGTTAATGGATTTGCAGAATGAGCATGACTAGTTTTGAGCATAAACATGTATTCACTTGGTAATCCCAATAGTGTATTTGCTTGGTTCACAAAGTAGCATAGCACTTGATAATCCTAGTAGTGGATATGTGGGTTCAAGACTTGTACGACAAGCTAGGAATGGACACTCATCACTTGTAGGCTAGTTTAGACTTTAATGTCTACTATTAATTAGTTTGAATCATTGATTTCTTTATTATCATTAGGAGTAGAATAAGGCCAAAACAACATCAAGAATCATATGCCTTACTTTGGACTAAATCATATGCAACAAAGTTACTACTAGTTCAAGTGGGAAAAGAGAAAACTACGATCAAGGCATAATGATCTAGATGTCACAACTAGTCCCATCTAGGGAATTTGATTGGATCATGCATGAACACTTGTGATTCATATCATTAGATTTAGGGGGTATGTCAGCACTTATCATTGGTGCCATTATTAGGGATGGTATCTAGATTAGTTATTTCATACACAATCACTATAAATGCATTAACAATTTATCTTTCAAAAAATATTAAATCAAAAACATCATTAACTAACGATAATTTCTATTTTACAAGGAAGTGATAATGCATTGTATGAAGAGAAAATTCATTGGAAATCTAATGAGATATATATTTTGAAGAAAACTGGAGTGACCAACCTCACACAAGGGTTTCATATGTTCATGACCACCTTGACTACACTCAAGGACTACATTCACCTAAGGTAGAAACTCCTAGAGAAGATGAAGTAAGTCCTAGACTAGGGGAGGTGTCCAGGCCTAGAAACTCCTCAAAACCTATAAAAGATAAATCAAGGGACCATGGGAAACACTATAGTAGCCATGGTGACTCTTCCAATTCTTCATCTTCTTCTTCATCTTCAGTATCTAGTTTTGATGAAGATGAACATAGGTATAGAGATAAATATCCACTATGGGATTGAAATAAAAATAGAAATTGAAACCATGGACAAAATTAAAGACATAAAAATGAACATAGAAAAAATTTTCACAATCATATAAATAGAAATAGAAATTTTCACCACTATGTGTTTAATGATGGTGAACCCTTGTTGACCACTAAGAGCATGATGTAGATCACAAAGGTAGTTAAAATACCCTATAGGCATTGCAAGAAAAGTCACATCAAAAGGCTTGATATGAATGACATTCCTAAATTTGCAAGAGGCTATGATTCTAATCCACAATATCATTTGCAAGCCTTCCATGATGCCTACATGTTATAAGATATTGAAAGTGGGTGGTGAAAGCTTAAGCTTTTTTCTAAGATGCTAATAGATAAAGTTGAAGTGTGGTATAGATCACTAAAACCAATTCAATCCATCAGTAGTCCACTATTCTGGAACTCTTCAATGGGAAATACCAAACCTATGCGAGGGTGTCCAACCTAAGGAAACATATCTAAGGATGGAAGCAAGAACAACATGAACTATTGGATATGGCCCTAGATAAATACTATTCTCTACTAAATAATGGTCCAAGTCATGGTTTCTCTCAAGAAGAGAAACTTTTCCATATCATAGATGGGCTTCATAGTCAAACAAGAGAGATCCTTTAGATGCATGCTCAAGGTCAATTATATGAACTAGGAATCCATTAGATCCAAAAGCTAATCAAGTGTGTTGGAAAAAGGGGAAGGAGAGCTCTGTAAATAATATAATGTTGAGAAATATCATTGGTAGCCAACTCTTCAAATGAAGAGGATCCATATCTATGATGTGGAAAAAGAGATACCTCTCAATGAGATGATTTCACAACAAACATTATCAATACAAAAGTCAATCGATGAGCTTGAAGGAAGGTTAGAAAACATGTTGAATGGAGAGATGAGAAAGTTGCAACTTGTGTAGAAACCATAGAGGAGAGAGTAGCACAAAACAAATCAAGTGATCACAACAAAAGGAGGAAAAAGATCTAAGATATAGGTAGGAACATTGATTAGTAGAAAGGAAAAATATATTTAGAAGAAGAGGTTATAAAATCAACCATTGAAGAAGATGATGGATGTGACATTTTCCTATATGACCATCTAGATGGCTATTGCCCAATCATGTTACATCTACATGAGTATTTGGGCTTTGCATTGAATCCCAATTTTGTACAAAAGAAAATGCCTAGAAAATTACCTTTCTTACAAGGTAATCATAGAAAATCATAGTTGGATTTCTTATCAGCCTCAAAACTATGATTAATCATAGTGGAAAAACCCACAGTCATGGGGGAGGCCATCATTAACCTAGCACTACCGTTACTACTAGCCAGACTCATATGGATATTATGTTCAACAATTTGTTTCCCAACCTAGTTCCACTTTCTCTACCTCAAATCACTACTACTACTACCTTTTGACCTCAATCATATCCTTAATATTCTCATAGTCACCTCCATCATATGTCACCTCCAAAAAAATAGGAAGGTTTAGCACCACAACATTAATGAAATAATGTCATTTGTGATACAAACATACATAGAAATGATAATGCTAGTAGATCTCCACCACAATCTTGAAAATGCACTTTCTTCAGGATGGTTCCCATGCATAAGCACAAGACTTGTGGACTTGCTAACTCATCCAAACTAGCACAATGGCAATCAAGCATAACACACTTCCTCTCACAACCAATGCCCTCCAATCCTATGCAAAGGCCAACATCCATCATTCCTCCAACACTTAACAGAAGCAATGAATCTAGCACTATGGAGAGACAAAAGAATCTATGCATAACTAATCATGATAAAGGGTGTAGTTGTAGGCTATAAGTTCAAAATATTAACATAACCCCTATACTAACTCACCATAAAGTTTAGGAGCAAGTGTGTGAGCAAAAACTAGTTTATGTAGTACCCACTAAACAAGAAGATACCTGGTGGCTTGAAAATGAGAATATGAAATTGTTTCAAAGATGCATGAAAGAAATTAATCCACTTATTAGTTCTAGACTTAAAAAAATGGACCAAATAGAGGACTTAGACACATATATCTTACACTTTGATTATACACTTAAAAAATGATATTAAACACAAAGACCTAGGAATTAAAATACAAAATTAAGAATAAGAAGAAAACACATCTAGATACCCCAAAAAAAAATACCCTGAATTCAAATTGAAGATACATCTCTAAATGATCCAAATGAGACTATCACCATTGTTAGATGTGCTACCACATGATTAATTAAATTAGTAATAGGGAGAGATGGGAAGCCAATGGTGTATAACTATGGGATTGTGCAGTCCATCTTTTGAATGTGCAACCATAAGATTAGTCCTGAGGGAGATGATCCATCCTAGTTCAAGAACTAATAAATGTTTTTCACCTTTTTTATTTTTACAATTTCTTATCATTTTTCTATACTCTTCCAAAATTTTCTAATTCTTAATATGTTTTCCATTTCTTAATATTTTTCTTTTCTTTATATTTTTTTCTCTTTTCTTGAGTCATTTTCTTTATGTTTTATGAATGTCTTTTATGTTTTTGTTAATAATATTTCCAAGTCATGATGTAGAAGTCAACGCTATGTGTTGGGTTTGTGTTCTATGCTATCAAGATGATTGGGTAAGTAATTGTGTAAAGCAATGAGACCACCTCATCCATCCTTCTAATTCTTTGAATAAAAGTTCTTTTTCATGGAAATGATCTAGTTCTTCATTCATGAAACTAAAATTAATCAATGATCATTGTAGCTTGAAGAAAATATGGAATAACCAAGTAGGAATGGCAAAGAATGTGACCTCAAGTGGACTTGTTGGATTTTCTTCTTAACTTCCTTTATGTGGTTTATGACTCCTCTTAAAATGTATCATCACTCCTCTATCAACCAATAATGAGAAGTTTAATAAAGTCTTTTCATGATGTGGTTCCCATCAAAAAAAGGAAAAGAAAGAAAAAAAAAACAATAATGTGAATTCAAAGCACACCCCTTAGACATAATAATGGGCTATAAGCACTAGTTATGAGGCTGGAAAGACATGTTACCTATGCCTTAAGGTGCCCCTCTAACTAAGGCCCTTCCTTCCATCTTTTCTTTTCTTCTCTATTTGGATTGATGATTTCTCTTTGAGGTGGTTGTGGACTCATGGTGATGGGCAGAAAGGAACACATCAATGCAAGGTTACTATTTATGGTATGGACTTCATCTAAACTTGGATGGGAACGTATGCTAATCATTTTAATCACATTTATCACAAGAACCTATTGTGGACATGGTCAAGAACCTTGCATCCAGATCTCTACAATCCCTTCTCATCCCATTATTCACCTCACTATTGCATGCAATTATGAGCATTTTGGTCTTGTGTAGTAAAGTGAAACATCCCAACCATGGCAGCTATGTATTTTTTGGAACAAAATCATGATCTACATTTAACTTCTTAGGTAACAATGGACATCTATAGATGTGGTTAGGCAAGGGCAGTAGGATAGGAGCCTACTTTGTGGAGGACCCACTTGCATAACTTTTGTTGATCATGAATTTGAGCTAACATTCACATCATCTAGAACATCAATGACAATTTATCTAAATTTATGCATAATTTTGAGACTACTTCTCATCACTTTCAATTTTTTTTTTACTTTTTCCCACCTTTTCTGCTAAAATATCCTTTAAGTTTAATATTTCATGGCCATCTTCTAAATCAGACCTTTGGTTTCAATTGTTTGAGAAATTGTATGCTTCCAAAGTTACCCATATTAATCATGAGGGCAAGGGATGTTCACTTTGAAATTTTTATAACATCCTATTTTTGAACATCATGGTAACTAATAGTAATTGATCAAGATAATGTGAATAGCTTGATGAGTCTAGTCACCTCATAGCCTTAGGTATAGTGTGCTATCATCACTTCATGCTTAAAAAAAACTAAGGGATCTAAAAAGGGTTGATTATTAAGGAAAAATTTACCAAAACTAATGTTGATCCTTTGGTGACTATAGGTGATGCTAAAAGAAATGCTTAAGGAAGAAGGTATTTTCCTAGACATGGAAATGAAGCCAAGAGGGGGACAATGAACGATATGCCTATGGAAAAATCATAGCACATACAAGATAACAACTCAAACTTTGCACGTTTACTAGAACCATGGGATGATGAGAAGAAATTTCAGTCCATCCTTTAAAAATGTTCTAGATAACTAGTGAAGCATGAACACAACAATCAAGGTTGGAAGTCTACCACTACTAGTAGCAATAAGAAGAATCATCTTCAGCAAATTTTTCAAGGCCTCTACAAATTTTGTAAGCTTCAATGTCTATCCAATCATTTCTTCATTTTGTAATTCATTAAATAAAATAAAATTTTGTAATGTGACAATCAATTTTGTTATGTTAAGTGTCAGTAAATAATCTCATACATTCCCAATTTTGTAAAGGAACTCAAGGACAAGTTTTCATTTAGTCATGTGGGTATGATGAAGTGTCAAAGTGTCACGTCGATAGGCCCCCATTGACATGGACTTATTATTGGGACCCTGTCAATGTGGCCTCATCTATGTGGTGTTGCCCCATTGATGAGGCCACATCGATGTAGCATTTGCTACATCCATGGGACCTGTCGATGTAGCCCAATAGTAAAATCTATAAATACATATGCTCACATAATGTATTAGCATTCTTTGGTAAATATAGTAGCCAAACTCTTTCGGTTTTATTCCATAGTCCTAGATAATAATCAGTGAGTGCCTATAGTGTGGATCTAAGTCAGTTGTAAGGTGTCTTATTCAAATGGAAATGGACTTGGACACATTTCATGAACGATAATAAGATCAAGATTGATTCTTATTCATTGCAATAATTTGACTTAGATTAAATTTACTTTTAATGCAATTTGTAGTCTGTGTACTTAGTTAATATTTATATTTCATGAATGTTAATGGATTGGCAGAATGAATGTAACTAGTTTCAACTGTAAACATGTATTCACTTGGTAATCCTAGCAGCGTTATTGCTTGGTTCACCTAGTAGCATAGTGCTTGGTAATCCCAATAGTGTATACATGGATTCAAGACATGTACGGTAAGCTGGGGATGAACACTCATCATCCATAGGATAGTTTAGATTTTAATTTCTATTGTTAATTAGTTTAAATAATTGATTTTTTTATTACTAAGAATAGCATAAGGCTAAGACAACGTCAAGAATGATATGCCTTGCTCTAGACTAAACCATACATGACAAAGCTACCACTAGTCTAAGTTGGAAGATAGCAAACTACAATCAAGGCATAATGATGTAGATGCCACAACTAGTCCCATCCATGAGTTCAACCAAATTGTGCGTAAACACTTGTTATTCATATGGTTGGGCATAGGGGGTAACCTCGCTACTCATCAATTAGTAATAAATGTAATCCTTATAGATGTGCTGAAGATCATACCAAAATTAATGTCAAGTGGTATCACACATATTACCCCAACTCACATTGACATACAAGCATCACAAATGAATGCTAACATGATTAACTTTAGCCTTTTGATATGGATAAGTCCACATAGTCATGAATATAGTAAAAGTGTTATAATAGAAGTAGGAGAAGTAAAAAAATTTTATTAATGCCAAAACAAGCTATAGGTACAATTCAACAACTTTTCTATTCAATGAATGCAGATACATGAAAATCTACTTTGATTTGGAAATGCTTGAGAGCACACTAGATATCAAGTTACATGCATTGGTAAGAGTGGCCTTTATAATTAGACATTTATGCAATGATGAATGTCAAGATAAATTACCTTGAAGAAGACATCAAAATTACCTACAAATTGAGAGTTAGAATTGAAAGAAATGAGCTCAAAATTAAAAATTCACTTTCCATAACAAATAATGTAATACTTGGAATCATTGTATGTAGTCATCATGGCAATATGAAGTGCTTCAAAAATTTCCTAGGATTAATGAGCCCTATAGCTTTAACACACTCATACTAGATTCTACAATGCCTATAAATTTAATGGATTAATTATTGGTGATCATTTGGAAAGTATCATGACTTATTAGCACACCTAAACATTATGTATTTTAGGTTAAGTTGACTATGTATTATAAAAGCATAGTGCATTGGTAATCTTTGTAGAAAAGAATTGTGATAAGAAAAAACATAGTTCCTATCATGAATTCAATATATTTACTATCTAACATATGAGTTATACAAACCCCACAATATTTTTTTCAATAATACAAGAAACAAGAATTCCATAAGGTTGCATTTAAAGGAGAAAAAAATGTAAAATGCTTCATTTACAATAAGACTAACATACACTTTTAACTAGGTATACATACTAATAGATCATGCATTAAGATAAAATATTACATATAATGAATGATGAGAGATAAAGTTAGAAGCTACCTACTACAAGACCAATATAAATATTTAATGCATCCTAGTGCTTTGGATATCAAGCTAATGTGCATCACTTACATCACCTAAATTATCTTATGGTTATATGAATAACCTAACATAGAAAATGAACTTCATAAATAAGACTACATGTTATGGTAAGGTAATCAAGGATCTCGCCAAGCATACAAATTATGTCATAGAATCAATTATTAATTAAAAACCTCAACATTAGCATTATAAAATTAAACATAAATTTCAATAACAAGGCATAGTTCACAATCACATTTTTCTATTCATCACACATGCAAGTATTACAAATTCATAAAATTAATGGTAAGTTTCTATATTTTAGAATAACTTAACTTCTACTAGATATGGTATAATGATTGAACCCCTTAATAGTATATTAGTTACCTAAGAAACCTACTATGTAATTACAAACAACACAATAGTGGATCTTATAAGGAAGTAGGCCTACTCATTGACAAAACCAACTAGTAAGATGTCTCAGGAATAGTATTGTAGAATGTGATGAATTCCATGATGTTTCATGAATAATAATGTCACCAAGTCATCTATACACTATGATCTAGAAAACACTACTTGCTATATACCATGCAAACCCTACCACATCATATATATTACATAATGGCATGTCTAGATCAACATCTAGTTGATAGCATCTACAACATTGAGAATGCTAGAAATTATTCAATATAAGGATTCAATGCCCTAGAACACATAGGTCATATGAATCAAATAATATCTATGCCAAAGAGCTGACAAAAAATACAATAATTTCAAATCAATGGAAACTACCTTGCCCTCAACAACTACTCTATTAAAAGAAGAAATTAAATGGCATTACAAACCACAATCACATGAAAGATTTTCCTAGCCAGTACTAATCCTCTATGGAACACAGAAAGAGCTAACTATTAATAAATAAACAATGTTTAACAAATAGAAAAACCATCATCTTTTACCACCAAGGACTTATTGTAACTATTTCTATAGCATCCAGAATAAATGAACCACAATGTTCACTAAAATGCACTAAGATGGAAGCAAGGATGTTTATTTATAAAACAAATCCTAATTTCATGTTCCCCTATGACTGAAAAGACAATAAAACATAAGTTTTTCTAAACATTAAGGAAGTAGCACACAAACCAAAATGGGAAAAAAAATTTAAATAAAGAATTAACTTAATACCTTGATATAAGCTAACTCATGTTCTATTTGCACCACTCTAGTACTCAAATTTCCAAGATTCATTTTACAATGTATGCTACATGATTACATGGATTCAGGGTTTCAAAAAGCTTATTATTGGTACATCATATCCCACATCATGAATTCATCTAAGGACCATACAACTAAGGATTAATTTCAAATCATCTATATCATTGTTCAATAAATACTATGACAAGTCCACCATATTTATTCTTTCTTATATGATGATTTTTATAAAAGGATATTGCAAGAATCAAAGTCTATTCAAACATGAACCATGATATGTATGATGTATCTAGAATAAAGTATTGATTGATAACATAGATAAATTTTGATTTATGATTACCTAAGCAACATCATCAAACATAAGCATTTCATCCCACCTCAGGTGTTCCTTCATCCATATCTTGTACATTGAAATTTCAAAAAGATTGGAATTCATTTTCTATAAGTAGCATAATGGATAAAAATGATTGATTACAATTGAATAAACCTAGTCTAAGATCAAAATTATTATTTATGAAAATATTACAAACCATTATTTCTACGAGCTAACATGCCACTTTCATCTCATTGTAAGCATAATTTTCTATTTTGAGTTTCATGCTTTATATTTCAAACTAAGATCTTTCAAACATCATAACATTCAAGATATTATAAGATTATATATACAACATGAAGTTGTCATGTTGAAAATTCTTCAAAGGAATTCAAGAGCTTTACTTGTCATTATGCTAAGCTTCCTTGCTTTAAGAACTTTCTCCAATCATGCTTTACAATAGTAGGAGGAGCTTTATCCAAGCTATGCTTACCATTTCCTAACCATGAGATGTGTTTAGGAATCAACTCCAATTTGTAACCATGAAATAGCTTTGCAATTGACTACAATGCATATTTATTTAAATCTATGTGGTTTTCAATGTTAAAGCTTTTTTATAATAAGATATACTAGTAAGAACATTTGCAAGAAATTATTTTTTCTAATTAATAATATTACATTCAAGGAAACTATATAAACTAGGACTTCTTCCCATAGCTAGGTCTTTAAAGATAATGGGACCACGTTTGAAGAATGGTGAGATAAAGGTATCTTCATCTATGCTAACAAACCAAGAAGCATAGATAACTCAATTAATTTCACACCAATCAACTATCCATATTTATTCATAGCATTCCAAAATGATCCCTTTAGATTAGGCTTGATTTTCCATTGCCTTTTGNTCCAAAATGATCCCTTTAGATTAGGCTTGATTTTCCATTGCCTTTTCATTTCAAGCTAGCTATGGTGTTATGACACATTGTGGAATTCATAGTGACATAATTGACATTGACCACCACATCTAGAGAGCCCCCTAGATCCTCTAATATGATCCTAGGATCATCGACTTCTACATATTTCTACTTGAACAATAGGACCTACTAAGATTCACCAAGATCATTTCAAAAAAATAACTCACAAACTATTCCATCCATGCATGTGGTTAGTCTATTAAGCATTAGATGCTACTCTTCAACTACAAAATTCCTATTGATACCAAGGATCTCCTTCATAGGATAATATTCATCTATCTCTATTGGTATCAATGCTTCGCTAGAACCACCCTTCATAATCAATGTTTCAATTACATTCCCACTACCTACAATAAAGGAAAATCATAAAGCAATTATTTTGCATCATCAAGATAGCCTAGAACTACCAAACCTCATACAAGAACATGCTAAAAATAACCATCCATAATCTTCTCTACAACCCTTGACTTGATTGTAATCACAATAACATCTATTGTGAATGCAACCATTAAGTTCATAATATATATGAATCTACACAAACTCGTGTTATCATCACCTCCATAATTTTTACATGCAATAGCAACAATGATCAATGCATGCTCCATATTTGTAGCTTCCATGCCTTTGACCTATCTCCTACAACCATTCTCTATCATAAGTAACATGTTCAGATGTTAGGGATCAACAAGGAAACAAGGTAATAAATGAAATAACAAATAGTGTTGTTCATTCTTTTATTTTTAAATGAAAAAGAAATGAAGTAGTTCAACACAAGTAAGCCACATCCTCTATCTAATTTCTAATACCTACAAAATCATTCACATTGAGAAGAAACAAAACACCTATGATAATAGTATTCTCCACTTTGGTAGAACACTTATCACAAACTCCAGTGACACCTATGAGAAATAGAAGATTAAAAGAATATATTGGCTACAAATAGCTATGTACAAAAGATATTCTTAATAAAATAATTTGAAGAACATAGACTCTACATTCTACACTCTAGAGCATTATGTCTAGGATTCATGATTATGAAAGATTTTGTGCCCAAGACATAGTTAGAAGAGAAGGTAATGATTTCACAACCTAGGCCTGTAATTGAGCAAGGTAGTTATGGAACCCACTTGTTAAACTCAACAATAATAATAATAAAATTCAAACTAATCTAATTACAAGAAGATAGAGACAAGAGTACCTTCATTATTCATATTAACTAACAACTACAAGACATATGCATTTCCATTGCCATCATTATAATATATTGTTGTTAAAGGAGATAACTACTTTTAGGATCCAAAGATGCCATAGTAATGTCTTCTATGTTTTTGAACTACTTGGGTTTTAACTCCAACCAAAATAAAGTTTCATATATGCAAAGTCCTGAAATCAATCCCAATGCCCAAAGTTATATCCACCATAGAAATGATTGGCTTAACAAAGAAGAAAAAATTAATGGAAAAGGCAATCATCCTTTAAGAACACACCACAACATAAGCATAATGACCAACAATTACCACATACTAACATAGGTTGGCTTAATCATTTCTCCATGATATCTCTAATAGCCTTATAGCCCTCAATAGCATCTATCACTTCTACCTTATGGTTCACCTATCTAGCATCTTGGAGAACTACATCAATGGAAATAGGAACATTCAAAATTTTTTCCATCAGTGTAGGGAACCTTGGCATGCCAATGGCTATCACTATCATACAAACATTCAGGGGAACATTATCTATGATGTCACCAACACATTACACATTTAAGTGAACATCGACACTAACAGAAGGCTTCCATGAGAGATAAATTTGAGTAGTTTGAGCTAATCTAACAAAATATCTCTTTCTAAACTATGGTACCATGGTTGGACCTATACCATCACAAGGAGGAATGACATAATACATGAAAATACTAAACTCTAGATGTTATGAAGAGATTGCTTACACTAAGTTTCAATGTTTCTTTATTCTCCACATTGGATGTTTAACTCAACTAACTACAGTAATTGGCCTGCAAGCATTAATGAAATAAGAAAATGTAAGGAATGAAATATTACAATACAAGAGCTATGCTTCAAATTAATTTTCTCATCTTACATTCCACATGCATTCTACATTGTCATTGGATGCCACAAAACATGCAACATATAATTCAACTCCATTTCTAATTTGGACACCATTAAACTATCTTTTGATGGGTTTATCTATATATTACTTCAAACCTAAACATCCCCCCAGAAATTCTAGATGAAGGCATATAACGTCTCCAACTTTCCCTATGAATGAATACCAAATATCTTCCATAATCCTAACCCTTTTATATTATCATAAACCTCTAAGGTCTTCAAGAATTACACACATGTAAACTAATCCAAATTCCTCTGATAATTTGGTTCCCAATATATATAAAACATAGCCATGATTAGAAGAAAAAATAGAACAACATGATGATATTTCCATGTAACGTTTCACATCATTAAAGTAGCTCCTTTAATATCAAAAATATTTTTCTTTCACAATTTTTCAAAAGTCATTTTCTCCATAAAATCATTGAAAAATTACTTGATATTAGGTGGAAGTAAGAAGGTGTTTGTTAATTTTCCTTAATTAATGTACATTTTAAGGTAATGCATCCTATCATGGATTACAATGAGTTTTATTTTATTTTATTTTTTTATATTCATTTCCTTACATATCAAAAGGACTTTAATTTAGATTAATCTTTTAGGAAATTATAGGTATTACTAAATTTCCATTCCCTTGGTTTTGTAATTTCATTTTAGATATGTTTTAACATTGGCATTAAGATTTCAATTTTTTGTAGACTATTTATGATTAATTAAGATGTCTTTGATGGAAAAAAATCTTTAAAATTACTCATTATTATGTTTGATAAACCATAACAATTACATTTATATATTGACTTCTCTCCTAACTTTGTCCTTTTACTATCTTACTCATAACCCAATTATAGTAAAAATTTCTTTCATGAGGAAATGTTTGTGTTATTACCTACACTAGTGATACAATTCATTTCTTATATAGGCATTTTAAGTTTTTCAACACTAAACATTTGCAAAGGAGGGATTCACCTATTCACATTCATTTGAAATTACCTATAGTTAGTTAAAAGACTAATAAAAATAGATAAAAAGATAAAAGGTATGAATGTACCAAAATAAAAAATTGGTAGAAGAAATATAAATTTTATTAATATATCAACTTGCTTTATCAATAAATTACATCTCTTTATTTTTTATAACTTCTCACACTGATAACTGACTTTAACAATTAATCATTAAAATTGACTTAAAGCATAAACTAAAAACATAGTTATTAAATTACATATAATAATCATTTAAACTCTAACATAAAACAATTAACCAGAAAAAATACTTAAACTTTTAGTCTCTTCTTTGAAGTTGAAGTGCATACAGATTTAACATATTTCTTAATTCTTCAAATCTTTCCTTCAGTAATATTTTTATAAATATATCTACATGTTCTTATTTGCTATTTCAAGAAACCAAGTCAACAATTTCTATTTCAATTAACTTTCTAATAAATTAATGCTTCAGATCAATATGCTTACTTCATGAATGAAATACTAAATTTCTAGTCGTAGCTATGCACTTTTATTATCACATAGTAATCTTAATGATTTTTATCTTTTACTTGCACATGAAAAAAAATTTGTTAAATATAAATTCCTTATCATGTTACTTCAACAAACAGATATTTTGCTTCAAATAATAAAAATGCAACAATGGCCTATTTTTTAGTTAATTTTCTGTCCTCTACATAGCCTACCAAATCAACATCTAAATAAAAAATAAGATGATCATCAATAATACTATAATAATGAAATCATAATTGATGAGTGACTAGGTATTTCAACATTTCACCATACAAGTCATGAGTGCATGCATGCGACCATATCATAATTCTTGAATGGACAATGTAATTATGCTAGAAGTTGAAAATTCATTTGTGATCATTGTCTTCTAACTTTAAGTTAGTGAAGTGCAAGTGTATGGTTTAACTCTAAGTAAGGCATGTGATATATTAATGTTGTGGGGCCCATTTACTCCTAAGTGCAAACAGAATGAAAGTAAGAGTAAAATCTAAAACTAGGAAATAACAAAAATGTAAATCTATGTTATCCTATGGCAATGAGCAGTTGTTCCTAGCTTGCTATACATATCTTGGGCTTATGCAATTGTCATTAGATTGCCAAGTGTTGTGACTAGGTGAACCAAGCAATAACACTACTAGGATTAACAAATGGTTACACTTATACACTCAAAACCAATCATACTCATGTCACCTTACTAATGAACATGAAATAGTAAAGTACTTAAGAAATGTAAAGGATTATACTAAATAAGCATGAAAATTAAACTAAATAAAGAAAATGACTAAGAAAAAAATAAAGAACTAAGTGTAATGCTACATTGGTGGCAAAAAATCTCGATCTTTATTTCTATTTATGAACTATGCCCAAGTAAAATCCACTTAAATAAATATTTCATTCAACTATTCAATATCATACTATAAGCATTCACTCTATCACTAAGTGTAAACTACAGAAACAAACTACAATAGTTTTCCTAAGACTCTAATGAAAGTTCCTTTGTTCAATGCAACTAAGTGTTAATATTGATAGGGATGGATAGGATCCTCTACATCACATAAATGATGATGTATGCAAGGTTCTGATGTCATAAATATGATATTGTAGATGTAGTATCATAGATATGATATCATAGCTCATTAAAAATAGGTTTTATCATACTCCCACAACTAATTGGAAACCTATTCTCGAGTTAAAACAAAAGGAGGATAGAGTTCCTTACAAAATTGGGAGGTATACTAAAGCTATGACATGACTACTTATATATATGACTACTTAACTTTGAATGCCACATTATGGTTTGAGTGTGCTTTGAAAAATTATCATTAATGGAATGTTGAATACATTTAACAATAAAAAAAACATAGAACAAAATAAAATGAAATATCTTGATGTAGTCTTTAAGTTCTCAATGATCATGGCTCCTCCATCATCTTCTTTCCATTTACATTGGGCTTCTCAATTTGGTAATGGTTGAGGACTGTCCAAAGCTTTTCTTCTTCTAATTTGGTATCATGTACTATCCATGCAAATTCTACAATGTTTGATGGTGTCAATACTTCTCATGGTCATGGTAGCTATGGAACATCTTATTAGCTTTCACATACCAAGCATACCAGGATGTGAATTGCCTTCTCCCTTCTTCAAATACCTTGGCCACCTTTCTTAATTCTTATTAATTAGTCATTCTATAGTCTAGGCTTGCTACTACATCTTTCTAATCTTAGTAGTTGGATTTTATTACTTTGAGTTTAGATTTTGCAATATGAAATTTCTCTTGAACATTTTTCCTATCTAGAAACTCTTTCTCATACAATGCATAGATGGAAACTACCTAATGCTTTAGCTCATTTGTTGGTCTTCCTTCTACTAACATGGCTAGCTTATCATACTCAAGGTTTTCTAATTCCATGTACTCTGAAGGTCTTTATTCTTTACTTCAACCTAATGGACATGGGCTAGGCTTCTGGAATTGGCTACCAATTAGGTGTTTGTGGTGTAATTGAAATGATCTTGGCCTTAGCCATCTAGATTTATTTTTCATTTATTTTCTTGTGCATGCACACCTGATCTCTAAAGTGTTGTTTAAGTCATTCATGTTTCTTGGCCTTGCTCTTCCATGCACTAATTTCAATTGCTAATTTTTGCCAAATTGTGTAGATTTCTTTCATTGATTAGGTTTGATTTTTTTTGGCTAATCTATTCAAGTCCTAGTTGATCCAAATGAACTATTCATATAGTTTATGAATGCTTTCTTTAAGAACATTTTTCTAATTTTCAATATTTCTCAACCTTTTATTTTTTGTAGCAAGTATTTTGTTTTATTCTTTTAAGGTAGTTATGGATCTGGAATGTGAATATGTTTGTGGTTTTGTCACTAATGCATTCCAAAAAGCTTTCTCTTTATTGATCTCCACTTAAATATTCCTTGTTGTGAGCTACCTCACTTGCTCTATTCTAAATGTGTTTAGCCAATCTTGTGCTATATACTATGCAAGGCTTCTCCTTTATACTTTCGATGCTACTAACTTAGCTTGCAACCTATGCACTTTGTTTTTTTCATGCTCTGTTCTTGTCTCTACCATGATCAAATTTCCATTTATTGTAATACAAATTATAATAAACTACAATAATATCACTAGGGATATCAAAGAGATTTTGCATTACATGTCGTATCTGCAATAGTTGATCAAGGATGTCTTTGTGTTCTACTAGAGTCATGGATGTACCAGGTAGCATTTCAACATCTTTGGTTCTAGTAATATCTATTGATGGCATAATGGAAACATTAAAAAATTTCTTAATATGATCTCTGATTACATATGCTACTCTTGTTGTATCACCACTATTGTGGCTCCTTCTCTAGTTTCTAGTATGACCTTAAAAGATGCAGTGTTCCTAGAAATCTATTGTGCCTAATTTTCATCCTCTTCTACCTATAAAGATACCTAACTATTCATAGGTCCTATTGATATTACCAGTCTTATTAGAGTTATTCCTTACTTTATAAAATGAAGAACCTTCCCTTCTTCACAAACTAATTATTTCTACAGTCTATTGCAAGTGGCTCATAGAAGGCATGTAATCTTGTTGTGTATGTAGGACACTCTCTCCAATTCTATCACCAGCAAGCATTGATCCACTAGGTCCTACTTCTTATTTTCCAAATATTGGAATGTTACTTGTTGGTGTGGATCCTAATACTCCTTCAATGCCTACTAACTTTTCTACTTGATCCTTCTTTGGTGGCATTGGTTTGGACATCTTAGCATATGATGCATTTTGGGCTTTCCTTAGAGCATCATTTGTATATTCAAGAATTTTGGCTTGCTTGCACAATCTTCTAATGAGGCAAGAAAATGGTATTGTAAGTTTCCTTGCCTTCTTATCTTAGAACCTTCTCTATATTTCTAAAAATAGTTGATGTGCTATGTTGGTATTGAATTTTCCCATGAGAAGTTTTCTTCCTTTGCTAGCATAGGTGGAAATTCTATTGAGCCTTTTAGTAGGGAGTAGGTGGTAGGTTTCAATCTTGAAGTAAAAATTTTCCTTTGAAATTAATTAGCTATACTCTATATCCTCTTTTCCATATGCTCTCTATAGCCATAGCTTCTTTGCATCAGTGTTGGATGTGGTGGAGATTTGTGCTACGTTTGTTCTAATATTTTGAATATTAAATACCTTTGTGATAGCTTCAATGGGGTTCAAGGAATAGAAACTCCAATATTAATAGTATCATCATCTTTTTTATTCTTCCAAAATTGATACACTACTCCTAGGTACCATTCACCACTGCTTGATAGAGTGGGCCATCAAGGAGAGTCTTGTAGTTGGGTTTGGATGTTTTTAGGTGGAAACTCCATGAAGGATCCAAAATTTAGTTCCAAAATCAGTATGGACATTATTGAATTTTCTTAAATTGCCCAAAGACATTCTACCAACAACGTAAGGTACTATTCTTGCTTAGGAGCTAGTGCTGCTTCAGCCTCAACCTACGTAGATTGTTTCATAGTAGGTGTTTGTTGGTAAATGCTGAAGCATTGGGATTCTTGCTCCACTTGTGGGGTTTGTTCTATACTTTGATCTCTTGGTCTTTTACTTCCATGGTATGAGAATCCTTCTACTATGGATCTTTTGGGAGCCATCTACAATCATTAAAGATTTACTTAAGCTTATGCAAGAATTTAAATAATTCTTTAGTATTTCATATTCCTTTCTTAGATACTTGGCTTTATTCAAAATTCTATCTATATTGTTATTTATGACTCTTATTATGAATGTAGAGTTAGAAAAATTCAAAAAGATATACTTGTTTATTATTCTTTTATTTAGTAAGACTCCNAATACAATGAGGATGTAAGGAAGCTTGGAAGTTTGGGCATTAAAGGCTCAAAAAATTAGCATGAACTCCCCTTGCTTGAATTGTGAAAATGAAAATTTTTCTAACTCCAAAGTGTATATATATATTTTTGTTAACACGACATCACAAATATGACATCATATCTTTGACATCATAGTTAAGACATCATAGTTGGCCTATGGCATCATAGATGCAATGCCACAACCAAAAAATTTTGGTTTTGAAGAAAATTTTAATAAAACCAATTGATTAAAATGAATTATTTGGAAGATGTAGAAGTTTTCTTTAGGATGTTTGATCATAGATGATGCTCATAATATGAAAATTTGATGGTAAGAGGTCAAAAAGGAAGGAATATTTTGCTAAGAAGGTCAATTAGATGTATAAGAGATGGTAGTGAGAGCTACCAAAAGTATGATAAGATGTAAGGTTTAAGAAAGTAAAAGTTAATACTTAAAGTTTCTTGGATCATAAGACAATTTGGAATTGGTTGTTAGGTATAAGATACAAAAGTTATACAGGTAGGTCCTCCCCAAAGCAAGCTTCAGCCGTTAGTACCCTTGTATAACCACACCTACAAGTATTTGTAGGAACTCATGAATTTGAATGTAAAGCACACCTATTTCTCAAAACTTACATGTTAGTATTTCTAAAATGAGAAAATAACACTATATTACACAAAACCATAGAATTAGGATCATATATACTAGTGAGATGGAGTGGGGTTAAAAAGGAATGCAAAAATTAAAGCGTGAGATATCTTACCATAGGCATGATGAATTCTTGTGTGTGAAATATAGTTAAAATAATCATTAGCCCTTTTGATGAAGATCCAAGACAAGTCAATACTACTTACCAATGGCATTGCATTATATCATCCCAAAACTAACAACCACAAGACTACTACTATTTCAAGAAGTACCAATACTTGGCAATGTAGTTTAAGGAAGTAGCTTATTAATCGCACACATTTTTTTTTGAGATTTTTGAGAAGCTACCTACCTTCAGGCATGTGTAACATGTCTTTCTAGTAGAACCCCTAGAAATTTTATTCTATGTATTTATTATGTTTGTACTATGTCAAGCTTCCAAGAGGACTACCTTTAGGCATGGGTAACATGTCTTTCCAATGACATAGTAAGATTGCACTTATTTTAAGCATTCTATTATTTTTAATTAGATCTCAAGTAAAAATACAACTTAACAAAAAAATAATACTTACAGTATTAGCCTTAGATAATTCACAAATACCATTGATGTCACACCCTTTACATTCCCACTTGGGTCTTCACTTTACTCTCCAAGAAAAATGATCACAAGTTTATATTAGTTTTAGTATGAAAAGAAAATCATTATAACCATGGTATGAACCTCTTATTATTGAAAATGAGTGGATGGATGATGTGGTCTAATTGTATATAGAATCAATCCATCAATCATTTGATAATATAGGACAATTTTCACATTATTAGAACTACATTTTACTTTATTCCTCTGCACTTTATTAAAAATAGTTAACAAAAATATGTATAAAAAAGATGATGAAAAATCATAGAAAAATTATAGAAAAATGATAAGAATAGTAAAAGATGATAAGAATGTAAAAATGTAGAAAGAATTTTAAAAGTTTCAAAGAAGAAAAAATGATTAAGAAATGGAAGAAATATAGAAGAATAGAAAACATATAAAGGAGTATGAAAAGCTAGTAGGAAGAGAAAACATTCAGTGCCTAAGTGGCACACTAGACATCCTCATGACTATTATTGAAAATAGTTAACCATAGGATGGAACAAGTTACGGGGTGTTAGATAGACAGGGTAGAAACCACAGAGGAGTTGGGATGTGCATAGAATGGTTTGACTTGTTAAATATTGACCAAGATAAGCTTTTGTGGAATGGTTGGGTGATAGATCTACATGGTGGCTGATTGGTATGTTACATAGATGATATAGGGTTCTTCCCATAAGGTCTGGAACTTAGCCTTTTGTGGCACAACTAGAATTATCATATAGGACTTTATCACCTAGCTAGATTGACACATGTCATATGCATGTGTCATGCCTACATTTGAAGCATTTATTATTTACCTCATTGCTGATTAAATCTACAAGTCTATTTTCCTATAGAAGGTTAAGGTTCATAAGACGTTCCTTTTGACCTAAGTTTAGATCTAAGTCAAGTTCACTAGCAGTAGCTAAGGTTTGTAGCTCTTCTTGGATTAGTAGTGTAGGAAGTTTTTCATAAACTAATTCATAGGACAAGTATCATATTGGAAGTTTTCATGTGGATCTATATGCCTAGAGAGCTTCCTTTAGCTTAGTGCTCCAATCCTTTCTAAATCAACTAAATATTCTAGTTAATATTCTCATGATTTCTTAGTTAGTCACTTTTTCTTGACCATTGGATTGGGAATGGTATGGTGTAATGAGTTTATGGTTCATCCCAAGTTGTTGCATTCAGTTTTTAAATGTAGCTCCTATAAATGTATTTCATTGTCAAATATATGTATGTGTGGTACTTCAAATCTATTCATCACATGTTGTTAAAAGAATTTTGTAGTTGTTATAGCTATGAAATATTTGACTGCAGCTTCTTTTATCTACTTCATGCAATAATCAACTATCACTATAATGTATGAATTCTCATTGGACATTGGTGTGATGGACCCCATAAAAAAAATCTCCAAATATTAAATGGCTCTAATGAATAAATTCATTCTTGAGTATCTTCATTTCTAGTTGTTATTCCTTCATCATGTTAACATCTTTCATAAGATTGAGTGAATTTATATGCATCCTAGAATATGGTAGGCTAAAAGTAGCCTACCATCATAAGCTTCAATGGTATTTTGCATCCTACATAGTGATCACCACATGTCCCTCATGCACATCTTGTAGCATTCTTTGCTATCTCTCTTCTAGAATGTATCATCTTATTATTCCATTAGCACATATCTTGTAAAGATTATTAGAAATTTCTATGTATCATTTAACTCTATGGAGGAACTATTCCTTATGTTTCCTATTCCAATCAATAGATATCTCATGTGTAGTGATATAAGTCATGTAATCAGTAATTCATGACCTTTCTATTAAGGTGACAACCATTGTTCTCTTTGTGAATAAATTTTCATTGTGAAATTGGTTTGATAATGGTACATCCTATTCCTACAGTTCTCATCTTATTCTTGAAAAATGATCAACTCCAAAATTCTCTATTCCTTTCTTATCTATCATTGTGATGTCAAACTCTTGTAGCATCACAAGCCATTGTGGACATATTGCTAGTTTATTCATGCAAAACCTAATAGCACTATGATCTATGTGGACATAAATAGCATACCTAAACACATAATATCTAAATTTTTTAAGTGCATACACCATAGCCATAAGATATTTTTTGTAGTAATGTAATTGAGTTGTGCTCTGGTGATGCTTGATTGGTGCAGTGTATGCAGTACAATCACTTGTGATCATTAAGTTGAGTTAGTACTACACCCAATGCATATTTTGAAGCATCTATCATAATGTGAAAGGGCTTAGACCAATCCAGAGCTCAAATTATTGGTGTTTCTACTAGTTTCTACTTTAATGTGGTGAATGCCTTCTCACACTATTTTGTCTATTAGAATGATGCATCTTTCTTTGTTAAGCTACTAGTGGCTTTGCTATCTTTGAAAACTTTTCAATGAATCTTTTATAATATTTGGTATCACCAAGGAATGATCTAACATCCCTAGTAGTTTGTGGTATCTAGGTGATATTTTAGATGACTTGCATCTAATCAAGATCTGCCTTTATTTCTTTTTAAGATACTTTATGTCCCAGAACAATACCATCTTGGACCATTATATGGCTCTTTTTCTAATTGAGATTTAAATTAGTTTTAATACATATTTTCAAAACCTACTCTAATCAATCTAATGCTTGTTTTGAGTCTAGCCCATAAGTTGGAATAATCATCCATGAATACCTCTACTCCATTACGAATTGTTTTTTGAAAGATGTTTAGTACTAACCTTTGGAAAGTAGTGAGAGCATTACATAAGCCAAAAGGCATCTACCTCTAGGAAAATTCCCTCCATGAATTAGTGAATGTTGTCTTCTCTTAATCTTATGATGTAATGTGGATCTAATTTTACCAACTATACCCATTGAGGAAACTATAGTACTAATGTCTTGCAATAGTATCAAAAACTTAGTCAACAAATGGTAAAGGATAATGCTCCTTGAATGTTGTTGAATTCAACAATTGGAAGTCAACACAAATTCTTTACTTGCCACCTTTCTTTGGATCCATGACCAAGAGATCAATCCATTCCCTATTTTCTATTGGATAGATGAATCCTACTTTTAATAGTTTCTCCAATTCATATTTTACCACTTCGTTGAGTTTAGGATTTAATCTTCTTTGAGTTTGATAGCATGGTTTTAAAGTTAGATTTATATGTTGGTGTTAACATATTCATATATTAATACCAATTATTTCATCATAGGACCATGAAAATTTTGTTACTCTATTCTTTATCAAGATTGGCATTAATATTTACTAGTTTCTTGTTATTCAGAAAGGCATACTATAGTACATTCAATAGGGCTTTCAGTTCTAAAGGTTATGGTTCACACTTGTTGGGAATTTCTAGTTTTCCCACTTGATGTATTCTTCTTGATGTGAGTGTACATAGGGGTGTTTCTTTTTTAACTATTCTAACTCATAAGCTTCTTTGACATAGGCACTTATAATTTGATTAGATGGTTCCATGTACATTTTGGAATTTATCGCTTTTTTAGTAATCAACCACTAGGTACCTTCTTGTTTGGTGGCTACTGCATATAGGCATTGTTTCACATACATATCTTCTACACATTAATTGAATGCTATATTAATTTCTTATTTGATGGCCTAGATTTTCTACTTTCAATTGCATCTATTATCATTATATGTAATACATGGAACTTAGCATCTTTGCATTATTCTAGCCTCATCTTCCTTGGAAATTTTAAAGGACAAGTCTCTAATTCCTAGCTTAGCATACATAGTGCTAATCCATGCTCTTTCCATGATTATAGGAAATTCTCCCTTACATTTTTCCACATGTATCACTAAGAATTTAGCAGGATAAGTCTAGCCACTTATGGTAGTAATGACATCATCCATCTATCCAAGTGGAACAATGATTGAATAGTCTACAAACTCTACTTAGATGTTGCTCTTCTTTAGTGGAGGGAGATTTTAGGCTTTGTACATATCTTGTTTAATTAGGTTTTCTCCTAACCCAAAATCTAGTATAGCTTTGCATGGTTTATGACATGCTATTTGGAGATATACTAAGGGACTTCCAACATCTATTCTCTTCTTGGAAAGTGCTCTTTCCTTGATCCAAAGTGTAACAATTTGAGTTAGTATGAAAATGGTCAAATTTAAATCTATAGAATATGGAAGCCTAGTATTCCCTTCAGGAGTATGTGTGGATGGGGTTAATGTGGGTGAATTTCCCATCCTTTGAACCTTTTCTAAACTTGTTGTGAAAAGTGGATGTTTCCTAGATCTAGGTACATTCATTATCACATCCTGTTGCATATTTATTATCTTGGCAGCATTCTTTTGTTGTGATTGTATTGGTAGTTCCCTTTGCATAACTAATGAACCAATTATTGGTTTATGTCCATAAGGATTTGGATACATTCTTGGATTAGTGGGCTTGTAATACTCTGATGCATCGTAGTGAGACGAAGTATGAAATGAAGCATTTCTCAAAGAGATTGGATGTTGAACATAATATCCATAAGGATTAGGCTACCTATATGGATATTGTTATCTTAGATATGGAATTCTCCATGCTTGTGGTTGTTGTCACTGCCATTGGTATTACTCTTGTGGCTAAGGATAGGCTCCACTTAGATAGTATGGCTATTGAAAAGGTTTTCAAAAGTTACCTTGTGGATAGGATAGCTATCTTGGAATTTTTTTCTTGAAAAATTTTGTATTGTTCACGTATGCTCAAAAATCTTACAAGTCGACCATAATAGGGAAACATCCCTTAGGATGTTCATATTGACACACTTTCCATTCCTCTTTGTCTTCCAAAATGGAATCTATAAATTCCTTAGCTATACCGAATTTTTCTTTATGTTTGTAATTCTCTTGTCCATTATCTCTTCTTTTCTTCTTTTCTTTATTCTTGTTTAGAGCTTATTTGGTCCTTTCCTCCACTATCTTGAGTGCAATAAAAAAATTTTCTTTCATTGAGTCCCACATTTTCTGTACCTTTATCACAATATCATTGACCAATTTTTGGATGGGTAGAGTTTTCTTTTGAATGAAATCCTCCATATTTTTGTCTTCTTGTCTATCACACATTCTAACATATCTTTTCCTTATTGCAGGATCTCATTTGTACTCTTCTATTGAATTTCTTTTCTTTAATTCTTCTTCTTCTTTAATCACCTAATCTATTAGTCTTTGAATTTAATGGTTTGTGATTTCTGATAACCTGCCTCATGCATATACCCCAAGATTTTCTCTTTGTCTTATTCCTTAATCCATCAATAATATTCCATAGTTATTCCCTTCGATAAAATCCATGGCCTAGACATCTATGCAATAACATATAATATCTATCCATTGCCACATGAAGGGATTCATGTGTTTTTTATTTCTATCTTTGGATTTATTTTATTAAATTGAACACTCTTTAATAGGTTTGATATTTATCATTGAAGAGCTCTAGCATGGTACTCAATTTTTGAATTGATTTTGGTTCTAAGAATCGATAAAAGCTCTTTGTTTCCTCGATGAGTGTTCTGGGAAATAATTTTAACTTCTACCAATCACTCTTAATGTTTTGAAGGGTATAGGCATTGTCAAATACTTGAAGATGATGTTATGGATCCACATTATATCCACCTTCAAATTTAAGAATGTTATTCATGTCTAGCCACTCGATGCGACTATCCTTAACATTCCTGGTAGGGATATATGCTACTTATCTAATGTTAATCATGCTACAAGTGGCTAGTAGGGGTTCTTCATGATCTTCAAGTTCATAGGCTCTATTGTAGTTGTGACCCCATTATACTCATAGTATTGTTCTCTTCCTTCATGCTTGATCTTGTTCCTTCTTTGTTCATAATCATATTCTTCTTTATTAGGATATCTTCTTTAATATTCATATCTCTCACAATCCCTACATATTTTGCTATCATTGTCTCTGGATCTCTATTTCCTCTTGTTAGATTCCACTAATGATCATGAAAAGGAAGTGGAATTAGTTAGAGAATGGTGCCAGTTGGTTCTCCTTCTATGACTCCATGATTTATTCTCTTGTGGTTCTATGAAAGCTCTAGGCCTTGAGTTCCACCTAGTTTGGAGTCTTTTTCCCCTCTCCTACATGTTTACACAAGGTTTAAATGTAATTGTATTTTCATAGGTTCCTCTAGATGAAGGATAAATTTTTATGAATTAGATTCAAGAGTTTGGTGGAGTTTCTCTATTAGGAAATGTATCATCATTGATTTATTCTAGGAAAACATTATTAGTTACGTTCTTTTCATTATTGTTCTCAAGTCCTATCTCCATGGAAGTATCCATTCTTACAATTTTTTCGATGGGTTGATATGGCCTAGTCATGTGTTTAGTAACATGATATCCTTCTTGCACATGGTCAAGGTTCAACCTCATTAATGTTGCTTGCATCATTGATGGTGTTGAGCATTTAGGAGGTAAAACTACATTACCCTAAAAATCTCTCCACCTTAGCTATTCATCCTAGTGGAAGATAAATTTGAAATCAAGATAATATGAATTTTTATGAGCAAATGAAATTCTAGTTTGCATGGGTGCACTCCAATATTTTTCATTATATTCCTTGTCGTGACTCTTAGAAGTTTCTTTTGCAGGTGGTGAATTTTCCTTGAGTGTAGAAGTCATATATGTTTGATGCTCTTAAGTGTATGTGTGTTAAAGTAATTAATCAAAGTGTGAAAGATAAACTTTGTGATTCTTAATGCAATGAACTCTATGAAATAAACTACTAAGAAAACATTGCCACATCCCTGACAACAATGCCTATGATGAATAGCTGGGCATTTCAACATTCTAGCATACAAGTCACAAGTGCATGCATGCAACTAGATCATGATCCCTGGATGGACAATGTAAGTATGCTAGAAGTTGATAATTGATTCATGATCATTGTATTCTCACTTCAAGTTAGTGAGGTGCAAGTGTATGGTTTAACTTTAAGTGAGGCATATGATATATTGATGTTGTGGGCTCCATTGACTCCTAAGTGTAAACATAATGAAAGTAAGAGTAAAATCTAAAACTGGGCAATAACAAAAATGTAAATCTATGCTATCATATGGAAATGAAAGTTATTCCTTGCTTATAATACACATCTTTGGCTTATTTAACTATCAGTAGGTTACCAAGGGTTACGCTACTAGGCAAACCAAGCAATAACACTATTGGGATTACCAAAAAATTACACTAATATGCTCAAAACCAATCATACTTATTTCACCTTACTAATAAACATGAAAAAGTAAATTACTTAAAAAATGTAAAGGATTAAACTAAACTAAACATGAAAATTAAACTAATGAAGAAAATGACCGAGTAGAAAATAAAGAACTAAGTGTAATGCTACAATGAGGGAAAATAATCTTGATCTTTATTTCTATTCATGAACTATGCCCAAGTACAATCTATTTGAATTAAGATTCCATTCAACTGTTCAACACCACACTATAGGCATTCACTCTATCACTAAGTGTAAACTACAAAAACAAGTTGCAAGAGTTTCTCTAAGACTATAATGAAGGTTTAATGTGATCAAGTGTTGGTATTTATAGGGGTGTGCAAGACCCTATACATTGCATCAATGATGACATATTCATATCTATGTTGTCGTAGATACAATATCATAGATACAATATTGTAGCTCATTAAAAATAGGTTTTATCAATAATTAAAAGTTCATTTAAAATAACTGAGTATTCTTTTTGCTACTACCTAAACATTTTCATGAGGATGATATGCAAATGTAGATACTTAATTTAGAAAAATAAAATATCATGTCTATTATTTATAATGAAAACAAATCTTTCAATCAAGCTTCTAAATAAAGTAAAATCTACCTTTTTATTATTTCTCTACATAGAAAATTTTATTCCTAGATTAAGAGGTGTTGAAACAAATTTGCTTCACATCATACTAAAACTACTAAGAAGATTTATAAAATTGTGACATTAATATAATATGGTACTATTTAAATTTCTTTTATTTCAGCACCTAAAAAATAATAGATTTTATCCAAATCATTCATCTCAAACTTATTTTTCATATTTATTTTCAATTCAGCAATCAACTTTTCACTAGAGCCATTAATAACCATGCTACCAATGTACAAACAAATTAATAGAATGTAGGCTTAGATTCAATTCTTTAAAAACCTAATTTATCATACAATGTAGGGTTAGATTCAATTCTTTTAGAACCTATAGATAAAAAATAAATATTTATTTTTTCATACCAACCCCTTGGTGACTATTTCAAACCATAGAATATCTTTTTTAACTTACACACAAAATGTTCTATTTCTAGAATTTCAAAATCAATTACTTGCGCAACATAAATTTCTTCATTAATTTCACCATTTAAAATGAATATGAAGTCAAATAACCATCAATGATCTAATTATGTAACCATAAATTTCAAAATATTAATTTATTTTATGTAGCGATAGAAGTCAATGATCTAATAATAACAAACAAAGAAAGTGAGGAAAGTGTTTCAAAATAATCATCACAATAAACTTAAACATATCTCCTACTTACAAGACTTTCCTTAAATGTAATAATAGTTTAGTTAGGATTCTAGTTAATCCTTTAAATCCACTTTACATCAATAAAATTCTTACACTGAGGAATTTTAACTAGCTCCCAAGTATCATATTTATTAATGGCTTCTATCTCCTTCTCCATCACTTCAACTCATTAAAGATGTATACCTATTTCTTCATATGCATTAGGATTTCTTTGCATAACTATAAATAAAGAAAGATGTTCAACGAAATCAACATTGATACTTTTATAAATTTCATTAGAACTTCATCTTTATTGGGGAGTTTTCTAGTGAACTATTGTTACTGTACTTAGTGATCTTGAATGATTTTTACTTAATGAATTATTAGAAATACTAATTAGAGAATATTTATTACTAAAAAAACAATCTACTTTTCCAATTTAAATCCTTCTATTCTGATAAAACTCCTTCATTAAATATGGAATTCCTACTTATGATAATTTTATTAGTACAAGGATTATAAAATTTGTATCCATTAACAAATTTAACATACCCAATAAAAGTATATTCTTCAAATTTAGCATCCAATTTTTGTATGCTTCCATTAGATACATGTACATATGTAGAATAGCCAAAATTTTCAAATGTCTAACTCCATGTTTATACCCATACCAAATATCCATTGGTGTCTTATTCAAAATCTACTTTGTAGGACTCCTATTAATTAGATAAAATGTAATAACACATGCATCATCTCAAAAATTATTCAAAAGTTATTTATCTTTTAGCATACTCTAAGTCATTTCTATAATGGTATGATTCTACCACATCAATTTATTGTGGTTATAATATTTTTTGTAAAACGTAGTTTAAAAATGAAGATCTAAATGCTTGACATATGCCTATTCAAACCTATAGACCAAATGACAGTATCCTCATACCATGTAAAAGCATCATGATTTTCTCTCCAACATTCACGAGCATTGTTATTAACAAACTCAAAGCTTTCTAGATGCACCAAAGATCATATCAAAACCAATATCAAATGGTATCACACTTCTTATACCAACTTATAGCAACATCTAAGTGTTGCACATGAATGCTAACTTGATCGACTCCAATCTTTCAATATGGATGAGTCCACATAGCCATTAATCTAGCAAAAGTGATGTAAAAAAGTGGGGCATGTAAGAAATTCTTGTTAACATCAAATCCTAATTAGTAAATTTAACATAACTACAAAAGATACATTCTTTAAATTTTGCTTCTAATTTTTTTCTGCTTCCATCAGGTACATGTACATATGTAGGTGATTAGCACCTAAAGTAGTAATATTTAATAATAAATAATGTTTATTTTACTTTATACTAAATCATTAGTAAGTATATTTTAGTCAATTGTTATAATATATATTATGTTCTATTTCATTAATAATATTTCTGGATATCTTATTTTCTGGGGTGAAAAATCAAGATTAAATGATCTCAAATAAAAAATTTAACTATACCATCATGTCCATAACATTTTTATTAATTGATCCTAATCCCTAGTTTGCATAAAATGTACTCCAAACATGAAAGATATGGTCATTAAAAGTTGTTCCATTAGGAGCACCTATCAAATCCACCATATGAGAAGAAATAGTTTGCAACTACCATTATCACATGAATTTTGAAGAAGAAATTCAACAAGGATGCCTTGGAAGATACCTACCCAATAGGTGAAGACTCTAAAATCACCTACCAAGTAGGTGAAGACTTGGAAATCCACCTACCTAGTAGGTCAAGACTTTGAAGCCATCTACCCAATAAGTGAAGACTTTTAAGATTGATTAATGATCCTTGTCTCTCCATTAAGTGTATCCATATGTTATATAAATTGAGGTGTCAGGTTTTTTTCTTCCTAACACTTAAGGAAAGTATTCTAAGATCTATGTTTTCCTACTACCTGATTGCTCACTCCCTTAAGGAAATTGTCAAATTTTCCCATTGCTCTTTCTATTCTCATATTATTATTCTTATTTCATTTATGTGAGTAGATTTGTGAATCCTTTATTAATACTAGAGTGAGGTAAGGGGTCTCATCCATGTATAGACCTTTTCTCATTATCTTTGTATGAGTCAAGGCTATAAAGTTTATACAAATATCATTTCATTTTAATGAAAGAGAAGTTGGAGTTCTTTCATATTTTTGCTTTATGTTATAAAGCAATCATGTTCTTTGGATGTACTAATGATTGATAGGTGACAAATATCAATTTCAGGAGAATTTGGGATGTCAACGGAAGTAGCAATAAACTCTTAAATTCACCATTACTTCTAGGTACTTGAATCACCTAGGCTTACCTCTAGGAGTATGATATTTGAGTGAGTCATAGATCAGGTCACGAACCAACAATATAACCAATCCAACTATAGAATAGCCTATCATTTTGGTATCATTGCCAAGGAGGTAACTAGTATTCAACTACGTAGAATAATGGTTTGTACTCTTTCATCATTCTCTTCTTCTTTTTCTTAATTTCTATTTGCTATAATAGTTTGATTGGATTTTTCTTGAAGATTTATAGAGTAGATTTTTATTTCTTCTTCTTTAATTTTTCTTAGTTTAATTTCTTTTTATAATTTCTGATTTTTCTCTAAAAAATCAGATCTGAAAAAATTTAGATTTTAGAAATCAAATATAAAAATTTTAGATTCAGATCTTGAAGTTCTAAATTTGAAAAATTAGATTTGATGCTATAGATCTTAAAATTTATAATCTGGAAATTTGAATATGAGAAATCATATTTAAAAGCTGAGATTTGAAAATATTGGATCTGAAATTTCAGATCTAAAAAAATAAAATGTAAAAATTATGATCTGAAAATTCTAATTCTTATGTTTAGATCTGGAAACTTGAATTTAGAAAGATTGATTTGAACATTTCAAATCTACAAGTTTTCATATCAATATCTTAGTGCAAAATGTTTTTTTTTCCCCAAATGCAAAATTTAAAATTTCAGATTTAGACAAAATATAAACCATACCCCTCTTGTATGGGATAAGGACACACATAAAGAGATTTGCATTTCTAGGTTCATAATAGAGGGGACATCATCAAGTGGAATCTAGAATATCCAAGTATGCACTTGAACCCTCAGAATAGATTTCATGATTGAAGAAAAAGAGAAAGAAAAATTATGTTCTTTGAAATATATCAAAATCAAAGGTTTGGTATTTTAATTATTTTATTACATTTATAATATTTTTTTTACATGCTTTTGAAAAATAATTAACTAGAAACAAGTAAAATAATTTTGAAAATCTCTAATTCTCTTTCTATTTGTATTTAAAGAAATATGAGGCATGAACTTTAGGTTTATTTTTTACTTTAATATTTTCCATCCTTTTTAAGTTAATTAAATAATATATGGTTGTAACTAAACATAAAAAAGATAAAGTAACACCAAGACCTCCAAGAATCCAACCAAGAATGATAGTTACTAATAGATACAAGATGGATATTGTAGACAACTCCATCTCTTTAAGGGATGGATATTTAAAAAATTATAAGGAAAAAAACCTTCTAGACTCCCCTACTTCAAAGAAACATAAGCTTAAGAAACAACATGCAACTTAAATAGCAAAAGAAAATTTAAAACCAATTTTCCA
>MNCI01020733.1:0-10637 GCA_015680685.1 Gnetum montanum | reverse complement strand
TAGCAATAATAGATGCAATTGCATGTAGAAAATATGGTCCATTAAAAGTATATTCATTAGAGCATGCAATTAGTGTGCATAAGAAATAGATATCCAAAGGTGTCTGTATGCAACAACCACAAAACAAGAGGGTATCTAGTGCTTGATAACTAACTCTGATAGCAACACACTATGCATGGAACCAACTAAGATCCTAACATGTGCTTATTTTAAAAGCATGAATGAACTTGAGCAAGTTCATCACCAACTCTCTAATGATGAAGATGATGATACCTATTAGGGAGAGTTGAAAATCCCTAATAATTTCAAGTAGGAGCCCTTAGAGTTAAAAGCTCTACTAGTTGGCATGAAGTATGCATTTTCATAATCAATGGCAAACTTGCTCTTGAATAAAAAGAAAATTTGTTAAAGATAGTAAAAAAATAGCCAACAGCCTTTGCTTAGTCATATCCTAAGCTAACTAGAATTAATCCAAGGATATGCTAGCATCGCATTTACACTGACCCAACCATGAAGCCAAGAAGGCAACCATAGAGGTGGGTGAACCCCAAATTGAAGTAGATCATCAAGGAGAAAATATAACAACTTCTCAATGCAAGGTTCATCTATCCCATTGTGGATAGTGAGTGAGTTAGCCCACTTGTAATTGTTCCAAAGAAAGAAAGAAAGTGGAAAATCTATATTGATGTTAGGCTATTGAATATGGAAATATTTAAAGATCATTTCCCATTGCCATTTGTGGACCAAGTGTTGGACACTATTTCTAGTTATTTTTATTATAACTTCTTGGATGGTTATAGTGGCTATAACCAAATCCAAATTATGCTAGAGGATTAGACCAAGATAACATTCATGAGTCCCTGGGGAACTTTTGCATATTGCAAGATGCCATTTGGTCTATGTAATGCCCCTACAAAATTTCAATATCTGGTCCTTAGTATTTTCCAAGAGCAAATTGGTAGTGGGGTATAGGTCTTTATGGATGACTTATCTACCTATGGGGCTACATTTGAGCATGCCTTGGATTGCCTTGAGCAAGTTCTGAAAAGATGTGTTAAAACAAATCTTAGGCTCAATTGGTAGAAAAGTCATCTAATGGTCTAGGAGGGCATAGTACTGGGGCACTGAATTTCACAAAAAGGGATTAAGGTAGACCTTAAAAAGATAAGGGTCATCCAATAAATTACATGCTAATAAGAGAAAATTAAAGATGTCCAATCATTCCTTGGACACACTAGCTACTATTGGTGATTCATAGAGAATTTCTTTAAGATTTCAAAGCTATTGGTTGAGCTTATGAAGAAAGATGCTTCATTCATATGGACCAAGGAATGTGAACATGCATTCTAATAATTAAAAGACAAACTCATAGAAACTCCAATTCTATGGGCACTAGACTAGTCTAAACCATTTCACATAATGACAGACACATCTAGTTATGCCTTGGGAGCCATGCTTATGTAGTTGGATGATAAGAAACATCCATATTACATCCATTGCATGAGCCAAAGCATTGTGGGTGCATATTTAAATTACACCACAATTAATAAAGAATTAATGGTTGTGGTGTATGCTCTTAAAAAGTTCAAGTACTATGTGCTTGGTTATAAGGTATTTGTGCACATAGATCATAATGCCATTCACTTCCTAATGAAGAAGCCAATAGTGAGCCCCCATATCATACATTGGCTTGCGATCTTACAGGAATTTGATCTTACAATGGTAGATCAGAAAGGGACCAAGAATGTAGTCACTAACCACCTCTCTTAATTCAGATGGGATAATAAAGAGGAGGAGAGTTCACTTTCTGATTAATTTCTAAACAAACTCCTCTTTACAAGGGCAATCAATGACCAATTTCTCACTAAAATAAAATGGTATGATGGCATCCTCACTTAACTTCTCACCCAGGAGATGCCACAAGGTCTAGATTTTAAAAAGAAATAATAATTTCTTCATTGGGCCAAGTACTTCATGGAAATTAATGGACACTTTTAGAAGGTATGCACTGATGGCCTGGTTCATTGGTGTGTCCCTAATGTGGATTCACTACATGTTCTTTAGGATGCTTACAAAGGCCCTTGCAGAGGCCACTATGTAGGGAGGTGCACAGCCATAAAAATCCTAATGGTAGGATACTATTAGCCTACAATATTTAGGGATGCCCACTAGTTTGTTCAATCTTTTGAGCACTATCAATGAGATGGTGGGATGACTACTTGAATGGAACATCCTCAATAGTGGAGTTAACCACTAGAGCCCTTTGACATATGGGGTATAGACTTTATGGGTCCCATAACATCAATGTCAAATAGAAATGCGTATATCATCATAGTAGTTGACTACTACACCAAATGGGTAGAAGCAGCAGTCATCACCAATTATACATCATCCACTACTACTTGATTCATATAATAGAATTTTTTAAACAAGGTTGGGATGCACATGCACTAATTTCTGATAATGGAACTCACTTTACAAGTGTAACCTTTCAAAAACTTATGTGATGCTTGGAGGTCGAACATAACAACACCCTATCACCCCCAAACCAATGGTCAAGCAGAGGTAACTAATAGAGAGATCACAAAAATCCTAACAAGAACCATAAGCAAATATAGGGGATATTAGAGCACAAAACTCAATGATGCCTTCTAGGCCTATCACTTAACATGGAAACTCCCTATTGGCTACTTCCCTACGAGCTAGTGTACAAAAAACTTCCAATGCTCCTGATTCAATTTGAGCTTCATACACTCTCAATAGCCTGTGATTTGAATCTTGACCTAAGTCTAGCATAGAAAGAAAGATTGATCAACCTCAACATACTAGATGAAAATTGATTGGTGGCCCTATCTCTGAGAGGTGCACAAGGGCATTTAACAAGTAATTTCATGACCTCAAAATCTAAAAAGTGAAATTTCAATTAGGACATAAGATTCTCTATTGGAACCCCACACACATACCCTAGAAGATAAAGTTCCAAATGTTGTGGGAGAGACCTTACATAATTGATCAAACCTTTCCCTCCAGGGTCATGTTAATCTACAAACTTAAGAGCCCACACAGAAAGCAGTTGGTCAACATCCAACAAGTAAAACCTTTCTTAGAACCAAGACAAGCAGTTGGTCCACCTTAATGGATGGATAGTCACATTCAATTTTTTGGATCTCCTCCTTCCAAATTAGTCATGGGGAAGATGGCCATCCATGCTAACCATCTACAAGGCTTCTCATTTTTTCATATTTTTTGTTTTATATATATATATTTTTACACTTTATTGATTTTTATCCATTTTCTTGATTTTTGTTTTAAAACATTGCTAGTATGTTTTCTTATTCTTGAATATTGTATACTTTTTTCTATACTTTATCTTATTGTGTCTCTATGTGTTACTTTTCATTATTTTTTCTAATAAAAGTGCTTTATTATTGCAAGACACAGTGCCACTATTGCTATTTACTAATGATGGTTTGTGTTTAATATTGTAATTGTCAATGTATGGTTTCTATTTTTGAATTCTAATGTCTAATAACTATGATGTGGTTTATTTTTCATGGAACAAGTAGTGAGTCCACAACATCCACTCATTCACAAAATTTATGGTTTTACTTGTTTCGGAAGTCTAAGGTTCCTTCCATTAAAGAAATTTTTAATAAATTGGGGAAGTTGGTAGTTTTCAGAATTGGGAAGGATTCACAGGTTTGTATAGGGTGTGACTTCAAGGGGACTCAATACTCTTTGTACTCTTCTACTTACTCGAGTGCTTGAGTGTTTTCATTAACTACTTACTATTTCATGTTCCAATAACAAGAAGTTAAATAAAGTCTTTGCGTGGTGTGGTTTTCATCCAAAAGAAAAGAAAATAAAATAAAAACACTCATTATAGGAATTCAAATCACACCCCTTAGATAAATAAATGGACTACAAGCACTATTTATGGGACTAGAAAGACATGTTACCCATGCTTGAAGGTCTTCTCTAACTAAGGTCCTATCTCACTTCGTACTTTTCTCATCTTCTCTTTGTGGAATGATGGTTGTTTGGTGGGAGCACTCTTGTGTCTTCAAGAGGTGGATCAATCTTAGAGTGGTGATGTGAAGTCATTGAAAGAGGTTTGTTTTGATCTAGACTAAGGATGGATCTTCTTAGGTCATTTTAAACACAAACTTCACAAGGAACTTCTTATGACCTTAATTCAGAATTCCACCCTACCTTCTCAGTCATCCATCTATGTTGCCATAACCCACCTCACTACCAGTTTATGTTCGATGTCTTAGTTTGATGTGTTGGAATTCTTAGGTATATTCTTTCTTTGTGGTCCTTAACTTCTCATGATCATTAATTGATTATGGGACCCATACACTCCTTAGTTGAGGTTATGTAAGGGCAAAAAGGGCATGTGCCTGCTATGGCNAGGATCCACTTGCATATCTATTGGTTTGGATAGTTAAGTCCCTTACCTTAGACATTACTACAATCCTATCTTTCACATATTCCATTTTGTAACTTGCAAAGTGCTCCTTAACTTTAATTAAATTCATTCTCCAAACCATTGTCTCATTTTTCTCACTTTTCTGAACTCCAATACCCTCTTCTACTATTTTCATCATGTTCGTGACTTTTTGGGTTTCCATTTGATGCTAATTTTACTAAAAAAATTCTTGTATTTTCAAAGTTTGACCAAAGTTAATAAAAGTCAATGGTGATTAACAACTACACCAACTAAGCTATCAACACAACCGACCCCATTGATGGGGCCCTATTGACTAGGCCCCATCAATGTAGGTCAAAAATCCTATAAATACCACTGCAAACTTTGAAATTTTTAACATTTGCTTCATAACAAGAGGGGAGCTTTTACTATTTTTCAAAGCCCAAAACCTTCTAGAGCCTCGAACTTCCCAACTATTTGTCCAAATCATTTTGTTCTTTAATCCTGCAACTGCCAGAGAAGCTCTTCATTGTAAGGGCTACAAACCTTAAGGTTTCTAATGAAATTTTTTGAAAATTTTTCTAACTCTCTCAAAGGCTTAATGAATACAATGATATGAAACCATCAAATTCTGAGAGTTAATCCTTCCAACATCCTCTGAAATGACTTATTAACATTAAAACATAAATAAAATAATTATTAAAACTGATTAAATTAGCCATAATCACAACTTAGACAAGTGTAACTATCCTAAGGAGATAAGGTATTCCAATTGTTTCATGTTACACAATAATTGCTAAGACATGGTCATGTTGTGACTACAAATGGCGCACCAAGACTAAAATGACTGTAGGAGGGAGGATCCTCTCAACCAAGGAAGAAGCGACCTAGAACTAGAAGGGGCCAAAAAAAAACAAGCCCAAGGGCCACTAGAGGTAACCTATGCAATGAGACCTCTTCAAAGGATCCCAACGTGGAATCTATTTGATAGATTCATGAAGAAGAAGTTCCAATAGAACAATCACAATGAGGGGAAGCACCAAGACCCATACCAAGGCTTGGAGTTACACTAACACAAGCCTGCTTTGACACCATCAAGCCCCATGATATCCAACACTCAGTTCTTCAAGAACTAAACTTTGGGCCATTTTTAGAGCATGCTCCAACAGAGGTAAAAACACAATTGCAAACCTCTCTTATGTGGTGAATCATCACTTCCTCTTCTAGAAAAATATAAGGGTAGGCTCCACACTGAAGATCAAGGATATTCAAGTGTCCTACTCAGCTAAATCTATCACATAGGTGCTTGGGTTTCCAAATACTCAAACAGAACTAGCAAAGCTATCAATGCAAGCTCAGCCTAAGGCCAAAAATAAGTGGACCCAAAAATTTTATAGGGTCAACCGCAAGGAGTTCAACATGCTCACATTGGTGAAACACACATACTTTAAAATAGTAGCCTATCACCACAATTTGACAGTGAGGCCCAGTAAGGTGATTACCTTTTCTGCCCAAGCATGTGCCACTAGAAGTAGGAGATTTCCACCAAGCCTTCCATAATTTATCTATTTAGAGATTGAGAAGCGCTTCAAAGAAAATGAACATGGAAGGAAAACCCTATCTTTTCCATGCCTCATTCAAAGCCTTTGCAAAAGGACAGGGATCATTTGCTATGCAAATGACATGTTCAAGCATGCTTCTTTGGCCTTATGATTTGAAATGATGAAGGACAAGACACCTACTGTTACTAAAGAAGGGGAGAAGTACCTACCACCTCAACCACCTACTCAAGAAAAAATATTGGAGGCCCATGAAACCATTGACTACTTGTGCGAAATCTGAGAATAGCTCTTGTATGAGTAGGAGTAGCATGCAGAAATGAGTGGTGGTGATCCATCTGTATATCGACTTGCGATGAGTCACCTTAATGAGGTGGCTTGAATAATTAGTTAGATGAAAATATGTGGACTGATATTATCTATCCAATGAATGCAATTGCCTATGAGGCCAAATCCCAATGTCTAAGAGGTGATGTTGTATTTATCTCAACATCATTTATTCCTAGAAATCTCTAGGAATGCTACCTCCTTTTTCATGCATTTAGAAGAAGAAGAGGAGACAACTATATTGGTGATGCAACACTAAGGGCAAGAGACTACTGCTAAAGTTGTTGCTAACCAAATTGCTGAAGCACTCAATGCACCTACAGTGTCTGTACCAAATGTATCTACACTTCAAGATGTGTAGACGTCCATAGGCATGGTCAGCAAAAAATTGAGTGTAGCCTAGCATGAAGAGTTGTTAGACCAACTAGTGGGAACTAGGTAACCAATTCTGGATATCTTCGATCTTCTAAATAACATTACTGCAATCCAATCAAAGTTGTTAGAAGAAAAGGGCAAGTGCATCATTCTAGAAGGGCAACTTGAAACAACCCAAGCATAAAACCAATGCTTGGCCATGGAAGTTGGTAAACTACATGTCTATTTTACTGATCTCACACTACTCAACCTAGTAATAACCAAAGATGAATCTTTTCAATAGCTTCAAAAATAACTAAAACAAGTTGAGAAGGAAACAATGTGGCCATCTTCAACTAGTCCATAGCAGAAGCAAAAACCTACATGGTTTAAAAGGAATTGGTTTAGATGTACCAAGAAAATGAGTCACTGACCACAGAAAATCACCACCTGTGTAATGTTAATGAACAAAACTAACAAATGTATGAGTTCATTCATCAATAGTAGGAGTAGTTCACCAAGGTAAACATAAAATTGAGAAAATTAGCCATGGAGAATCATCATCTATCTATGAAGGAATTCCAAGGGTTATGCCAAAAATCTACCATTGAGATTGCCACTAGGAAAAATGAGGCTATGAAATTTGAAAGAGTTAAGAATCATCATAGAGACTAGGTTGGCCTATAGAAGGAAGTGAATGAAAAGAATATTCAAATGGCTAAGGAAAAAGTAAATGAGGCCCTTCAATAACTCAAGCAAGGAAGAGAAGTATGGTAAGCCATCATTGATGGAATAGATGTCTATAACAAAGCAAAGATCTACCTAAAGGAGTTGCAAATTAAAGAAATGATAGAGTACATGAAATTGACCAATCTCTTCTATGCTAACTATTGGACGATTGCAGTTAGAACTTAAAAAGTAGGTGATCAGCTCATACTTACTATACAATGTTGAGTTCAAGCACCATAAGGACACTAAGCAAAAGCTTGAGACAACAAATGTCAAACTTGAAGTTCTCAAGGAAGGATTCATAGATCAATGATCAACTGTAGAGAACTTAGCCAAAAGAATGAATGATTACTAGGAGCTAAAAGATACAGTTAGAGATTCAACATTGAGCACAAACAATGTGCTACCCATTTCATCAGCACCAAGGAGCTATTTTCAATGATTCTTTGTCCTTAGGATATGCCCATTCCAACCCACATTGGCAAAGCTACATGGATGGTGCATGATCCTAAGAGTAAGGAGGAGAAAATGAAAGCATTGCTAGATGCTTTTCACCTCCCACCAGAAGTTATAGCAGTAACAAGATAGCCACAGTCACCTCAACTATCACATGTGCCTATAGCAAATGAAGGTCCCTTAGAGCCTTAGGAACCTTCACCTCCTATGACTATTTGATCTTTCCAACTAAATTCACATAATCAAAAAACACGTTTTCCAATTATGCAAAGTAATGCCATGGTGTTCAATTTTGTGTCATGAACACCACAATTTTTGTAATGTGTTGATTCATACACTCAGGCACTTAGTTTTGTCAAGTTACTTTGTTAAATATGGAGTCAATTAATAATCCCATACTTCCTAATTTTGTAAAGAAACTTGAAGACGAGTTTTTATTCGATCGTGGAGCTATGATGAGTCATAATTGGCTACATTGATGAGGCCTCATTGACTAGGCCCCGTCAATATAGGGACCATTTTTTCTTATAAATATGCACTCAGTAGCTACATTTATGACATCCATCAACCATATTGTAGCAAAGCTCTTATAGTTTTTCCATTTGAGAGTTAGAATATTTTCTTGAGTGCCTATAGTAGGATTCATTGAGTGTGCAGATCTTTATTCAAGCACTGTTGTACCTGAGTATGACAATGTGTGCAATAATAAAGATGAACTTCTTGGAAAACCTTGCAACATTCTAGATAGTTTAAATGTTTCATTTATGCATTTAATATTTTTAGTTATTTATTCAATTTTTTCTAGTAATTAAGCTAATTAAGTAATTAAGTGAGATAAGTTAGATAGATTAATTACATAAGTATGACTACTTCGAGTGTAACACACATCTGCTTGGTAATCCTAGCAGTGTTATTGCTTGGTGCACCTAGTAGCATAGCACTTGGTAACCCAATAGTGGATATGTGGGTTCACAACATATATAAAAATTGGGAACAGATGCTTATGTTAGGACTAGTTAGAGATCTGTTAGTTAGTTAAATCAAATTAGTCATTAAACTACCTTATCTCTCTCTTCAAGCACCAAAGGACCTAAATCATAAAATGATAAAAAATTATATGCCTCAATTACACTTAACCATACCTTTAAGCTCCACAAGTGTAATTAAGAAGACAACAAATGATCTTAAGGCAAGATTCATTGCCTAGAAGACTAACGTATCAGAAACTATAGAGTCCATAGAATTCAACTAGATCACATGTGAACACTTTGTGACTCATATGGTTGGGCATAGGGTACCTCGCCACTCATTAATAAGTCCTGTTAGCATATTTGAACTCATGGGAAAGTATTTGAAAAATGCATCCTAGATCCCTTGGATCATACACTCTGGGTTACTCACTTACCATCCTTAGTGATTTAGTTTTTCTATTATTCTCCTAGGTAATCTTGATAGTAATTGAATCTTGGTCATCTAAGTTCTTATTTTCTCTATTTTCAAGTGTATAATTATGATTTAATATTTTTGTTTATGAGTTCTTAGTTAGGGTCATTTTCTTAGAATAAGAGGTAATAAGTCGTTCAAATGTTTCCATGCCTGTTTTAAGCACTTTTAGGTTCTTAGTTTTTAGCCAGTAGGTGTCTTTTGGTTTAGTGGCCCATGCTTCCATTTGTTCACACACTTATTTTTTACATATGTTGTGGGTTTGTATAGGGATTATGTTAATATTTTGAACCTCGGACCCACAACTACATCATTTATCATTATTAACAATGCATGGAATTTCCTATCTCTCCACAGTGATAGGTTTATCTATTATTTTTTGCATTGTAGTCATAATGGGTACTGGCTCTTGTGTAGGATTGAAAGACATTGTTTTGGTGAGGAGGGATGGTGCACCTAGCTGGCCTTGTGTTGGTTTTGGTGGGTGTTGGCACATTTTCAGCCACTACATGGAGCAGGAGTTTCAGTTTACTTAAGAAGAATAAAAATAAAATAGGTGTTAAAATTCGGATGAGTTTTATGGTGATAAAAAACATATTTAATTTAACCTTACATTGGGAAAAGAATGTAATATCTCAGCATATTACATTCAACCAAACTTAGACTGGTTCAGTAAGGGTGGCAGACATGGAATATACAGGGCTTGGCCACACAAATATGAATATTATTCAAGAATGATGTTGGTCCTGCTTTCACAGAAGCCAAAGAACAGAGAAAATAGGTTCTGTGTTAAGAAGAAACAGTTACTGAATACTTTCGGAGACAGCGTTAAGCACAAATTTAAAAAAAAATGCAGTATCAATATGGCAACAAAAACGCAGTGCTGCTTGCTGCTAAAATTTTGCCAAGAAAACGCTAGAAATCACTTCATATTCCTTTCGGAATTTTGTCAAACACTTGTTGTGAAGGGTTTCTTTGTTCTGTTTCCATAGTGAGCCTAATTTCTTGGCCAGAGACTATTGAAGAAGAATGAAGCAGGGTTAGAACGCAGTCAGTTGCCATGCCTACGCCTATGCCTACGATTCTGGACGATTACCAGCAAAAACTACAAAACAAAAATACAAATGCGCCGAATTTGGACGCTGTCCACGAATAGGGGCAAGACACCATTGCCGAGCGTTCACAGATTCAAGTCATTTCACCATTAATATGAGTAAATTAGTAACTGATGTCAAGCTGCGCGTAGAAGCTGTTCCAACTGCAATCGTGTTTATGGGGGTTCAATAGATGATACCCAGCCATGGCGGATGTGGAAGACGTGGAGATGGCGGCAGCAG
>MNCI01020729.1:17155-48099 GCA_015680685.1 Gnetum montanum | reverse complement strand
ACATTGATTACAGACTGCACAGATCCTATCATTCAGACGGCACAAATCTCCTCTCTTCTCGAGGAGAGCACGTCTGAATGGTACGACGACATTAAAACTTACCTTTTACAGGGTGAGCTACCGTCTGCATTAACACGCGCACAGAAAGACGCAATCTGTAAGCGGGCTAAGCAATACGTCATCATCAGGGATAGCACTCTTTGTAAACGCTCCTTTGATGGCGTGCTGCTAACTTACGTCGACAAAAACCAAGCACGGCATATAGTCGGCGAAGTTCACGAGGGACTGTGCGGCGGCCACGTAGCACCACGGGCTATGGCCCTAAAAATCCATTGCTTAGGATACTACTGGCTACGCATGGAAAAAGATTGCCTGACGAAGGTTAAAACCTGTGACACATGTCAGCGTCACGTAAATCTTATACACGTGTCACCCACAGAATTACATACAACACAGATAACATGGCCATTTCAACGATGGGGGCTAGACATTATAGGCCCCATCACGCCGAAATCTTCCGCAGGTCATAGTTTCATTATTACCGCTACTGAGTACTTTATGAAGTGGGTAGAGGCTATTCCCCTACGGAAGATCACATCTCAGCAGATTTGCCATTTTATCCTGGACAACATAGTAACCAGATTTGGTCTCCCGATGACTATTGTGACCGACAATGGGCCGCAGTTTAGTAGCATGGAAACCAAATCCTTCTGTGATAACCTAAGCATTAGACAATCTTTTTCTTCCCCTTTTTACCCCCAAGCGAATGGTCAAGCTGAAACAACAAACAAAGTAATCATCAATCTGCTCAAGAAAATGCTCGACAGCAACAAAAGACGATGGCACGAACAGATCATCTATGTGCTATGGGCATATCGTACTACGTGTAGGACAGCTACGGGTAGTATGCCCTATAGCCTGGTTTACGGGTCTGAAGTAGTGCTGCCTCTCGAGTTGCAAATTCCTTCTCTGAGAATGGTCCTCTCCGCAGTTATAAATGAGGCTCAACACACCGAGTCTCGAATCGCAGATTTGGATTCAGTAGAAGAGAAGCGGATACAGGCTCTTGACACGATTGAAAGGTATCAAGACAAACAGCGACAGAAACATCGCCACAACCTTCAGCAGCGCCCGATCAAGAAAGGAGATCTAGTTCTCAAGACCGTGCATGAACCAGTAAGCAAATTCTCTGCAAACTGGGAAGGCCCTTTCTTGGTGGTCGACGTGTACAGCAACGGAGCATTCAAGTTAGCAGACGTCAACGGCAATGAATTATCAAATCCTATAAATCATGTATATTTGAAGCGGTATTACATTTAACAGCATCTACGGTGTCGACAGCAGGTATGGCAATACGCGTCCGCTACGACGTTAAACTGGCACCAGGCATCCGCTACGACGTTAAACTGGCACCAGTCGTCCTCTACGACGTTAAACTGGCATTATACGTCCGCTACGATGCTAAACTGGCACTGATCGTCCGCTACGACGTAAAACTGGCATTCCTTGCACGCGTCCGCCACGATGCTAAACTGGCAATAATCGTCCGCTATGACGCTAAACTGGCAAGTTGTAACCGTCCGCTACGACTTAAAACTGGTAATATTGTACAGGTCCGCCAAGACGGAAAACTGGCATCTTTTGCACGCGTCTGCCACGACGCTAAACTGGCATAGGTAAGTAGCTGTCTGCTGAGACGTAAAACCAGCACAGATCTATCCTTGGGTCATGACACGAAACTGACATCCATAGCATGGTCTGCTAAGACCATAAATCAGACATACCACTGTCCGCTACGACATAAAACTAGCACTTCTCGGTCCGCCCAGACTTTAAACTGGGACCATGGTCTGCTGAGACTTAAAACTAGTGATGACAGTCTACCAGGACTCAAAACTAGGACTTACAGACTGCTGCCATATAAACCAAGTGAGCGTGATCACCTCTGTGCAGCTGCACAACAAACAAGGTGGGATACTGGGACAGTCCCAGTGTCGCCACCTCGCCGGCATCCTACTGATTCCTCGGACAAGCTGAGAGGCATCATACTGATCCCTCGGAGATGCCGCCACTACGCCCATTGCAGTGGTGGTACCTCTGAGGGTTTAGTCTCACCAGCCGGAGCCTCGAAAAAATCCTCATCGACAATGACCTCGGGAACCTTTGCCGATCATCGCTATCGGACGTTGGCTTCGCAAATTCATCTTGCTGGTTCCTTGTCTAACCAGTTAGGTGCATTGTGTCTGATACCTTTTGGCGAAGATATGTTGGGCCAATCGTCAGGATTGGCGGCTCCGCCCTCATGCCCCAGCTCCTTCTTCACGACCCAATCGCTCTCGCTCGCATCAAACGGCGCTCGTTTCAACAACCTCGCCTCGTGTTCGCATGAGCAGTGGTGTCCTCTATTTTATTCTGTGGCTGCAGGTTACTTGCTTTGGAGGATGTCGTTTAAAGGTGCATCCATGTGAGCGGTGAAGTACAACAGCATGTTGAAATGGCTGCTCAGGTCTGCCCGACCACTTAGATCTGCATGCCTATACCTCTCACAAATCCTACCCTTAGCTCTTATTTCCTTTCATCCCCACCACCCGCTTCCCACACGCAAAACCTACATACGCAAGTATCCATTTTACACACTCCCCCTAGCAGAGATATCACAGAAGTGATGCGCCATGCTCCTTTTGCAAGCATTCCTGCTATAATCAGTGATAGAGAGATCTCAGGCTGACGCGCTACGCTCGTCTGAAAGCATTCCTGTCAACATAAGTGTGCGTACGTTTCTGTGTGTGCAGTAAGCGTATTCCATACTCCTACCATCCTGCCTCATTCTACACCTTCTTTGAACCTGTTCCCTACCATGCCATTCTATCTCCCATTCCCTCCAGCTTTGCTTTCCCATGTTGACAGGGCAACCCTTGAGTAGCCATGGATGGACGTTGTTCGTGCTTCTACCAATCCAGTGTTTCGTATTCTTTGTCGACGTCTTTCGGGTAAGCCCTCCAACCGTCAACAAAGAGGGGCCATTGAAACACCGTGAAAATTGTGAATCAACCTCAAGCAAATATTTGCAATCCAGGCAGGGGCGCATGTCAGAATTCCAGAGGGGAGAGTAAGACAGAACAACACCAAGAGGCGCGTACCATCAAATCCGCAACTTCTTGTGCAGATTCCTAATCTTTCTATGCTTTTTGCTGTTTACGCTATATCACGCGACATAGCGTAATGGCGCTTAGCGTGATGCTGTTTTAACATAGTCCAGCATCAGAAGGATAGTTACTTCGGCATAGGGAGAAGCTTAAGCAGCGTGATATGCAACTTCTTGTGTATTTTGCTAAGTCTTTTGTTCAAGGCCAGGTTTACGCTCTATTACGCACGGCAGCGTAATAAGCTCCAGAACAATCAAAGGCAAGGTCTAAGAAAATGCGACTACTCATCATACGCTCATCACGCAACGTAGCGTATCACAGCGTATTGCGTCGCCAAGCTAAACATTGTTCTACGCTTCACTACGCGCGGCTGCATAAGCAAGCGTAAAATAGCTTTAACTCCATTGTTTCCATGTTACGTTACGCTCATACACGCAACGCAGCGTGAGTGAGCGTAATATAACTCAAAGACAGTTGAGACATACCCAACGTGCACCTCCTCTTCACACGCACAATACGCGAATGAGCGTATTGTGCGTAGTCATGAGGTTTGACACAAAAATGGTCAAGTCAACAGTATCCAAAACATTCGGGGCACACATCATCAAGGTTGCGCCTTTTCCACAGGGCGTCGCAGCTTATAAATACCCCAATTGACAAAGATACAAGGGTTGGCAAATCAGAGAAGCAAAGGTATTTTTCTGAGCACTGGAGCACTTATCACCTGTTGAGCAGAGATACAGAGAGCAGCACTTTGGCAATTGTTGATAGCATCACCTTCCGATAGAAACAGAGCACGGTTCGCTTTGAGCACTGGTGGCTGGAGTAATCGTTCTGCTGGGAAGACTTTATTGGTCAGAAACAGTTGATTGGTAGACGTCAGAGCTTGGCCTTCCTTGCATCCCGGCTTTAGCCCTCGAGGTAGATCGGACTTCTGTTTGGATAATTTTCTTGTTGTTTTGTGCCTTGCTTCCCATCCAGTAATCGAGGTCTCCCCAGTGTAACGAGATACAAAAAATACACATTTTTAAATCAAAGCGTAGATCTTGAAACTACATGTTTCTCTTATGCTAGCCTCCTCTTATCGTGTTTAGCGTTATCATCGTTGCAATTCATCTACATCGTTTTCCCCTCGTTTTACGATTCCTCAAATCAGATCGTTTTCATGAAATATTCATTGGTTTACTGATTAGTAAATCCCTATCTGATCGACAAGACCGTTCAGGGCGCTACGGATTCGTTTTTCCAGCATAGCCCTCGTGCGGATCCATGGTCAAAACTATGTACACGAAATTTGTTTGGTATTTTCCAGCTGCCGACGTTTTTCGTCGTTACAACTAATACCCTTAGTGGATAGTGTAGTTTGAACAACATAGTCCCAACCATCCCCTCTACCACGTGGCACTCTCTCCATAGTTCATGTTAATCCTAGGCCTATAAACACCCTAGTCCTCTACATTTTTTGGGTTGGAAAATTTTAAGTAGAATTGGAAAAATTGAAGGGGATTTAACATTTTGATAAGTTAAGGCATTCACAAATTTTAGGTTAGCATTTGACAATGTTGCACATCACCATAGCTCACCGTTAGACACCACAAACCAACATAGTCTACTGCACACTGCAGTGGCCAACCTAGTAGGCATAGACACTACAGCAGGATATTAGTCTTTATGTCCAGACATCCTTGAGATTATGACTATGTTGTCCACTATGCCTGTTGTACATTATGTACCTTCTCATCCCTTCTAGAGATAGCTATGCTCAACCCCAATTGGGATGGTGTTCCATTCTTTCTAGCTCTCTTCCTATGCATTTTTAGCATTTTTACTTGCACTTTTAGTATTTTATTTGTATTTTATACTATTTTCATGCATAGACACATGTTGAAACCTTCATTTTTTGGTGAAAACCTTGACTATGCTTGCACTCTCTTACATTGTGAACACCACTCGACACTTAGCATCATTTAGCATTTGCATTTCATAAGTCCCTATTCAATCCACAAGATCATTTAGGGAACCTTGTATCTACCTCTAACAGGCTATCACATAGATGCTGGGTTAGGTTATGTGCCTATTAACCCATTAGTGTTCTAGCCATCAATGTTTTCAGTCACTACATCCTTAATTTGCAACTCCTTCATGCAGATTTTCACTTTGTTATAGGTATCTATCCCATCAATGATGGGTTGCAACAATTCTTTTCCTTGTTGGATTTGCTGGATAGTTTCATTCACTTTTTCCTTGGCCAACTAGATGTGTTTCTCAATTACTTCCTTCTATAGACCAACCTGTTCTCTTTAATGATCCTTGACTCTCTCAAATTTGAGAGCCTTTAATTTCTAAGGAGCTACCTTAATCGCAATTTTCTAGTGAAGGGCATGGACTTCCTACATGGAGAGATTTCTATTTTCTACTACTAATCTTCTCAATTTCATATTTGCTTTGGCCAATTACTCTTAATGTTGATGGATGAATTCTATTAATTGTTATTTGTGCGCATCAACATTCCATAGGTGATGGTCTCTATAGTTAATTGTACATTCTCCTAGTGAGTTTGGTCAAACACCTTCTAAATCTTGTGCTAAGTGGCCTTTGCCAAGGATCGATAAAACACCATTGTCTCCTTTGCACCGTCAACCCCTTTTAGCTTAGTGCAAAGTTGTTCAATAGCTTCATTTTTTATTAGTATTGAGTTGAGGAATGCAAGTTAGAAATCTAGGCTCTTAATTTGGCAACTTCAACATCCAATTATTCATTTAGTTTCCTAGCTATATTGAGTTTCCCTTCCAAGATTATGTTCTTACCCCTTGCCTCAAGAAGCTTTGACTAGGTTGTAGTGATATTTTCCAGAGGATCAAAGACATCTAGAAGGAGTTGCCTAGTTCCCACTAGTTGGTCTAGTTGTTTCATGCTGCATTACATTTATTCTATCGCTTATGGTTCCTATAGACATTTGCACATCTTTAAGTGCAGTGACATTTGGTATAGATTTTGTAAGTGTGTTGAATGTTTCGGCAATCCAATCAATGACCACTTCTATTGCTATCTCTTGCCCTTGGTGCTACATCACCAAAACTATTGCCTCATCATCCTTCTTTAAGCACACCAAGAAAGTCATAGCATTCCCAAAAATTTCTAGGAGTGACTATTATTTTGTGAAAGATATTGTGACCTCTCTAGCACTTGGATTTGACCTTGCAATCAACTATGATCTTGGGGCAGAGAAAATGGATCCACCACCACCCATCAAACTAATTTTTTTGGCCACCTCATTGAGGTGATTCATTGCTGGTTTGTAGATGAATGGGCCCCCTCCACTAATGTCTACTCATTGCTCTTATTCATTCAAGAGTCATTCTCTATATTCTTGCAATTATTGGGTGGTTGCATCAATGTCTGACATAGTTGTTTGAGTGGCAAGTGGAGGTGGTGGTTATTTCTCCTCTTCTTGGATGATAGTTGTAGGAATCTTATCTTTCATCATTTCTACTCAGCTGGTGGATGAAATAGTTCTAATAGTATCATTGGTGTAATTAAGTATCCCTCCCCTTTGATAAAGTTTCCTGATGAGGCATGGGAAGGAGAGTGCTTCTTTCCATGTTCATTTTCTTTAAATTGCTTCTCTATCTCTAGATAGATTAGCTATGGAAGGTTGATTGGGAATCTTCCACTTAGAGTAGTGCATGCTTGGGTAGAGAATGTAGTGATTTTGCTTCCCCTCACCATGGGATTGAGGTGGAAGGTTGTAATTTTGTAATGAATCCCCTCTACCAATGTGAGCATGCCAAACTCTTTGTGATTGATACCATAGCACTATTGCATTAATTCTTTCTTGATACTAGGATTTGCTTGCATTGAAATTGCAGTAAGGTTTAGTCCTATTTTTGGCAACCCAAGCACTATAGCAATGACATGCACTGAGTAGGACACTAAGATGTCCTTGATTTTTACTATTGATCTAGGCTGCCAATTATTCCAGAATAGGAATGTCTCTTCCATGTACCACTCCCTGGTGGAAGTGATGATTAGCCAAATGGGAGAGACCTTTAGCTAGTGCTGCACTTCTTTTGGTGCATGCTCTAGGAAAGGGAAAAAATTTAACTACTAGAGCACCGATTTTTAGACAAGCCTCTATTAAGGTCACCTCAAGATTTGTTGATTATGTTGGTTTATCATCCTGATGGGGGTGTTTTGTTGCTGTTGCTAGTTCTAAAATATATCAGATAGATTCCACTACTACTTCTTTCTTAAGAGGACTTGTGAAGTGGATTGTGAGTGATTTTTCTTGGGGTTGTTCTTGGCCTTTTCCTGTTCTAGGCCCTTTTCCCCGTAGTTGGGATGGTCCTGCTTCCTGTGTGTGCTTCCCTTTTGGTGTCATCCAAGGTCACAACACATCCATGGATTAGTAGATATAATGTGCAAATTTGAAGTTTTGAATACCTTATCTTGTTATTTAGTTACACTTTAGCTAAGGTTGAACCATGGAAGATTGATTATTTTACTCTTATTTTATTAATTATTTATTGTAAATGTCACTAGAGCTTGTTGGAAAGGTTTAACTCTTGTAATTTAGTGTTTAATTATTGATTTTTTAGTTAAACCTTCCTGGGAATTAGAAAAATTGTGAACATTTTTCCACAAAAAATGACACATTTGTTTTCCACACAACCAAGAGCTTACCTCTGGTAGCTACAAAGTTGAAGAACAAAGTGATTTGGATAAATTCTTTGTAAGTTATGGGCTCTAGAAGGTTTTAGGCTCTGAAAATTTTAAAAACTCCCTTAGCATTTGTGAGAAAATGTAAAAATTTTAAAGTGGGGCCATGTACATATATACTATGTTTCCCTTACATCAACAGGGCCCTAAATATGGGGCCTTGTATGCAAGTCTACTCCATCAATAAGGCCCATAGGCCAAAACTTGAAATTTGAATATCTCGAAAAATATAAGGAATTTTTAAATGAAATTAGGATCCATGGAATCCTAGAAAAGCAAAGATATATGATGGAATCATTGAAGAGGATCTTTGAACTCTCAAAAATTGAAAAATTTTATGGAGAATGTATTTAATGAACATAATATGTAAAGGAAAACATGGTGGGATGCAGAAGATGGATGTACAAAGGATTTTGTTCCCAAAAATGTCCAAGGATAAGGTACTTAATGAACCAAACCAAGAGATATGCAAGTGGGTCCTCCCCATAGAAGACACATGCCCTTTTTGCTCTTACATAACCTCGACCTAAGGAATCTATGGGTCCCATAGGTGACTAATGATTGATGGAAGTTAAGGACCAAAACCTAGAAGATTCTACCTAAGAATTTAAATATGTCAGGCCAAGACATAGAGTCAAGAACATGGACACCAAAAGTGAGGTGAGCTATGAACAACATAGATAGAGGATGGAGAAGGTGGAATGGAATTCCAAACTAAGGTCATAAGAAGTTCCTTTTGGAGTTTGTGTTTAAAATGACCTAAGAAGATCCATCCTTAGTCCAAACCAAAACCAACCTATTTTAATGACTCATATCAACACTCTAAGATTGATCCATCCCCTTGAGACATAAGAGTGCTCCCACAAAACAACCACCATTCCATAAAAAGAAGAAAAGGGAAGTAGGAAGTAAGAGAGGCTCTTAGTTAGATGGGAACTTCAAACATGTGTAACATGTATTTCTGGTCCCATAACCAGTGCTTGTAGCTTGTTTATTTGTCTAAGGGGTGTGCTTTGAATTTTTATCACTTTTTTTTATTTTTGTTTTATGTTTTTTATTTTTGGATGGGAACCACACCATGTAAAGACTTTATTTAACTTCCTATTATTGGTTAGAATGGAATGGTAAGAAGCTCATGAAAACACTCAAGCACCCAAGTAAGTAGAAGAGTACAAAGAGTATTGAGTCCCTTGATGTCACACCTTGTACAAACATTTGAATCTTTCCCAATTCTAGAAACTACCAAGGTTACAAATTTATTAAAAGTTTACTTAATAAAAAGGGACCTCAAGCTTCCAAGATAAGAAAACCATAGAGTTTGTAAATGGGAAAATGTTGTGGACTCACTACCTATTCCATGAAAAAGAAACCATGACTGAGCCATTAGTACAAAAATTCAAAAATAGAAACTAGACATTAGCAAAGAAAATATAAAGCACAAATCACCATTAGTAACAACTACAATACCACTATGTCCTGTGGCAATAAAGCACTTTTATTAGCAAAAAATTTGAAATCACAATCAAACAAAACAAAGTAAAATATATAAGAAAGTATTAAATATCCAAGAAAGATTCAAATGTACTAGTGATGATGTAAAAGAAAAAATGGTATAAAATGAAAACAAATTTGAAAATAAAAAAGTTATAAAATAAATAATTTGCAAAATCAAAAACATGAAAAACAAAAAATAGAAAAATTAGGGAGCCATATGAATGATTATCATGCATGGCCATCTCCCCCATGATTGAGTTGGAAGGAGGAGATCTGAAAAATTGAGCATGGTTGTCCTTCCATTAAGGCATTTGTTGCACTAGCTTGCTTGGGCTCATGGAAAGGTTTCACTTGTTGGATATTGACCAGTTGCTTTTTATTTGGGCTCTCAGGTTTGTATATGATCATGGCCCTAGAAGGAAAGGTTTTATCAATTATATAAGGTTCCTTCCACAATGTTTGAAATTTAGTTTTCTAAGGTACATGTGTGGGTTTCTAGTAGAGAACCTTATCTCCTGGTTGAAATTTTACTTTTCATATTCTAGGGTCATGTCATTGTTTATTGTTTGTCTTATGCACTTCATTCAAAGATAAGGCCACTAATCAATTTTCATCTAGCATGTTGAGGTTGATCAATCTTTCTCTTTGTACTAGGCTCAAGTTAAGGTCCAAGTCACAAGTTGTTGAAAGTGTACGAAGCTTGACTTGGATTAGAAGTATTGGAAGTTTTCCATACACCAGCTTGTAGGGAGAGTACCTAATAAGATGTTTCCATGTTGAGCAATAGGCCCATAGGGCATTGTTGAGTTTTGTGCTCCAATATCTCCTATATTTGCTTATGGTCTTTATTAGGATCTTTGTAATCTCCCTATTGGTGACTTCTGCTTGACTATTGGCTTGGGGGTGATAGGGCATTATTAATTTATGTTCACCTCCCAAGCGTTGCATAAGTTTTTAAAAAGTGACACCTATAAAATGGGTGTCATTGTCAGAAATTAGTGCATGTGGCATTCCAAACCTATTTACAATATGTTGTTATACAAATCTAGCAATAGTGGATGATGTACAATTGACAATGGCTACTACTTCTACCCATTTGGTGTAGTAGTTGACTACTACAATGATATACTACTTTCCATTGGACATGGGTGTGATGGGATTCATGAATTCTATGTCCCATATGTTAAAGGGCTCCAGTGGTTGAATCCACTATTGAGGACCCTCCATTTGAGTGGTCATCCCACCATTNATCCACTATTGAGGACCCTCCATTTAAGTGGTCATCCCACCATCTCTTTAATAGCAATCACAAGATTAGACAAATTTGAGAGCATCCTTCAAGATTATTGGCCAATAGTATCCTGCCATTAGGATTTTTATGGCCATACATTTCCTTGCATAGTGGCCTTCGTAAGGGCCTTTGTGAGCATCTTGGAGAACATGCAATTGATCTATATTAGGAACACACCAATAAACCAAGCCATTGACACACACTTTCTAAAGGTATTTGTTGATTTCCATGAAGTCTTTTCTTGGTGAAGAAACTATTGTTTTTTTTAAAGTCTAGATCTTGCGGCATCTCCTAAGTAAGAATGTAAGTGAGGATTCCATCATACCATTTTGGTTTAGGGGGCACTTGGTCATTTATTGCTTCTATAAAGATGAGTTCATTTAAAAATTGATTAGAGAGAAAACTCTCCTCCTCTTTATTATCCCATTTTAACTAAGAGAAGTGGTCAATGACCACATTCTTAGTCCCTTTTCGATCTATCATTATGAGATCAAATTCTTGTAAGACCATGAGCCACCATATAATTCAAGGGCTCACTATTGGTTTATTCATTAGGAAGTAGATGGCACTATGATATGTGTGCACAAATACTTTTTAGCCAAGCACTTAGTGTTTGAACTTTTGAGAGCATACACCATTTCCATAATTTTTTTTGTAGTTGTGGTGTAATTCAACTGTGTACCCAAAATGCTTTGGCTTGTGTAGTGGATGTAATGTGGATGCTTCTTATCATCCAATTGCATAATCATGAATCCTAAGGCATAATTAGATGCATCTATCATTATATGAAATGACTTGGACCAGTCTAGTACTTGTAGAATTGGAGTTTCTATGAGTTTTTCCTTTAGTAGTTGGAATGCATGTTCGCACTCCTTGGTCTAGAAAAATAGAGCATCTATCTTTGTAAGCTCAACCAATGGCTTTGTGATGTTAGAGAAATTATTTATGAATTATTGATAGTATCCAGTGTGTCCAAGGAATAATTAGATATCTTTGACTATCTCTTGTTGGCATGTAATTCCTTAGATGACCCTTATTTTTTGGGGTCTACCTCAATCTCTACCTAAGTAATTTTATTTCCTAGTACTATGCCCTCGTAGACCATTATATGGATTCTTTACCAATTGAGCCTAAGGTTTATTTCAACATACCTTTTTAGTACCTACTCAAGGTATTCTAGGGCTTGCTCAAATGTAGCCCTATAGGTAGAGAAGTCATGCATAAAGACTTTTATCCTGCTACCAATCTACTATTGAAAAACACTAAGGACTAGGCATTGAAATATTGTAGGGGCATTGCACAAACCAAATGGCATCTTACAATATGCAAAAGTTCCCTAGGAACTCATGAATGTTGTCTTGGCGTACTCCTTTAGTGCTATCTAGATTTGGTTATAGCCACTATAACCATCCAAGAAGCTATAATAGCAATGCTCAAAGATAGTGTCCAACACTTAGTTCAAAAATGATAACGGAAAATGACCTTTAAATGTTGCCATGTTCAATAGCCTAAAGTCAATGTAGACTTGCCACTTTCCACCTTTCTTTGGCACAATTATGAGTGGGCTAACCAACTCACTATCCATTATGGGATAGATGAACCCCACCTTGAGGAGTTATTCTATTTCCTCCTTGACGATATCCTTCAACTTGGAGTTTAGCCACCTATGTAGTTACCTTCTTGGTTTCATGGATAGGTCAGTGTAGATATGATGCTAGCATATCATTGGATTGATTCCTGTCATTTTTGGATATAACCAAGCAAAGGATGTTGGCCATTTGTTAACAACCATCAACAACTTGTCTTTTTGTTCAGGAGTAAGATTTGCTTTAATTATAATCGACTTGCCATTATTTAGAAATGCATACTCTATGCCATCTGGTAGAGTTTTTAACTATAGGGGCTCTTATTTGAAATTTTTAGGAATTTTCAACTCTCTCTAATATGTATCATCATCTTCTTCATCATTAGAGAGTTGGTGATGAACTTGCTCAAGTTCATCCATGTTTTTGACATAGGTGTATGTCAAGTGCTTAGTAGGTTCCATGTATAATGTGCTGCTATCATAGTCAACTATCAGCCATCGGGTGCCCTCCTATTTAGTGGCTACTTTATATAGACACATTTGAATATTAGTTTCTTGTGCACACTAATTGCATGATTTAATGTATGTAGTTTTGATGGACTAGATTTTCTACATGGAATTGCACTTGTTATCGTTGTACATAAGGCATAGAACACACTTCTTCTCCAATCATCCAAATTCATTCTCCTTGGTGATTTCCAAGGAGAGGTTCCTTATGCCTATTTGTGCATCAACCATGCTTAATCAAGCCCTTTCCATAATGATGGGAAAGTCGTCTTTGTAGTTCTCTACCTTGATCACTAAAAAATTGGTAGGATAGAATCACCCACAAACTGTGATCATAATGTCCTTCAATAATCCTAAAGAAATAATGATTGATTGGTTTTCCAATACTAAACAAATGTTGTTCCTCTTAACAAGTCATAGGTTTCAGGCTTTGTACATGTCATGGGAGATGAGATTGATAGTAGAACCAGAATCAAGAAGAGCCTTGCATGGATCATGTCTATAGAAATTTGTTAGAAAATAATAGGACTTCCCAGGTTAGATTGTTTCATGGGAACATTACCAACCTTGATCTAATCAAAAATAGCATGAGTTAAGATCACAGTGCATATCCAAGGTGACGTAAGGGCATCTGAATGTGTTTAATGTAGAGGATGAGGGTGTTGGAGATATAGGATGACTAGTTGCATTAGGCTATGAGGGTTTAGAAGGATTTTTAGGTCAAATAAATGGTCATTTCCTGGATTGATTGTTTGAACCGCTTAGTTAGAAGGCTGGTTGTGAATGTATAGCCCTCGTAGCATTTCATTGTTGTAGTTATGGGGGAACTTCACCCTACATGGATGGAGTAGGAGGTAACTGGGTTGAGGATGGAGAGATGTGTGTAGACACATGAAAAGGGTGGTATGAATATGTGTTGTCCCCTTGAAGATATGGTGAATGAGTTTGATGGTATTTTAGAGGGTAATAGTGATGTTGGAATGAGGTGTAGCTTGTAGATTTTTGTGGAGAGACAAGTTACTGAACATAGTACTTGTATGGATCTAGTTGCCTATAAAGGTACTGTTGTCTTGATGGTGGCATTCCCTACAATTGTGGTTAGTTTCATTATTGATATTGTTCATATGGTTGTGGTGGAGCTCCACTTTGGTAGTAAGCTTGTTGTTACTGGTGGAACTACCTTGGATTGCCTTGAGGATAAGGCAATCATCTAAGTGTTTGCCTCTATGCAGGTCAAGGATTCAACGCATACATCCTAGACTCTTGTAAGTGTGACAACATAGGGAAACATCACTTAGGATGCTCATATTGACAAATGTCACATCCAACATCATTATCAAATTTTATCTCTACAACTTCTTCTATTACAACAACTTTGCCCTTACCTCTTTGATAGGTACATTTAGCTTCTTTCCATCTCTTGCAGTCATGATCACTATTTTGATCTTTGGATTCTTTCACAATCTTCATAGTAGTTTCATCCAAAGAGTCCCATAATTTATCAACATTTTCCAAAATATTAAAAATAGATTTTTGGATGGGCAAGGTTTTCTTGTTCACCATTTTGTCGAGTGGCGACTCCTCCTCATCACAAAATCAAACCTCCCTTTTTCTAATAGAAGGGTTTCTATTATATTCTTTTGCACTTTCTAATTTTTGCAACTCACCTTCTTCTTTTGCTACTTGCTCTATGACCTTTTGTATCTAATGAGCTCTTAGTTCAGATAGTCTCCCTTGGGCATAAACACCAAGAGTTATTCTAGTTTTTGCTCTGAGCCCATCTATGATGTGGTAGGAGTTGTTCCCTTTGAGAATAATCATGATTAGAGCATCAAAGTAAGAGAGAATAGTATCTACCCATGGTATAATCCAAGGGTTCATGTGTTCCCTATTTTCAACCTTGAATTTTCCTTTTTAGATTGGACACTTTGGAGGATGTATGGTATTTGTCATTGAATAGTTCCAGCATGGTACTCCATCGATGGATAGATTCTAGCTCGAAAGACTACTACTAGCCTTTGGCTTCCTTGATGAGTGTCCTGAGGAAGAGTTTGATTTTCTGCTAATCATTTTCAATGTTTTATAAAGTGTAAACATTTTGAAAGGCTTGTCGATGATTTTGTGGATTAGATTTATATCCCCCCTCAAATTTTAGGATATTATTCATGTCAAAGTGCTTAATTTGACTATTTTTCACATGTCTAGTTGGAATCATAACTACCTCTACAATGTTAAGCATACTTCAAGTTTCCAACAAAGGTTGATCATTAGTATTTCATTATTATTGATGATGTCCTCTATTACCCCTTTGATTATTATGGGCATGATGAGTAGTATTATTTTCTTAATGTTCACCTCCATCTCAGTTGTTTTTTCTATGAAGTCTTTCAAAATCAAAAGACGAAGAAGAAGTAGATGCAGATGAAGAGGATAAAAGGGGATGAGGACTACCACCACCATGATGTCTACCAATTCCCCTTCAATTATCATGGCCACATTCATCAATTTTTCTATCATCGTGATGCTTGTTCAACCCCTTGCCTTGACGACCATCTTTTCCTAAACCTAAATTATTAAATGTAGACTATAGATTCAGGGCCACACCCTCATCACTAGTAACAATGGATGGAGAATCTTCATGTTGAAAGCCCTCACAGAGAGGGTCCTTGTTGTCATCTTGGTTTAGCAGGAATAAGGGATTGGTGAACCATTTTCCCTTTGCATCCTTATGATGCCTCTCCTAATGTCTATCTTTCCTACGTTGTGTTTCAATTGGATGGTAGTCCTGAGTGTCATAACCATTCAAAATGTATTCCTCTTGAAGATTCATGATGCCTAGCTTCTTCAAAGTTAGATGTAACATCCTAGGCACAGATTGATCAAGGGGCACAGATTGATGCACATGGTATGGTTGAGGAAAATGATTTTTATTATTTTAGTGATTGAAATAAACAAGATAGAGAGAATAAAGTAATTTAATACCTACTTTAATCTAATGGGCTAACTACTATTCTACTAGTCCTAACATAAGTATCTGATCCCGCTCTCTATACACATCCTGAACATGTATAATGTCACTTGGTTACCAAGGGTTAAGCACTGTTGGGATTACCAAACATCATACACATGTTCTAAGTGGTCATACTTATGTATTTACTTAATTGCTATTTAGCTTACCTTATTTAATTACTTAATTAGCTTAGTTACTAGAAAACATTGAATAAATAGCTAAAAACATTAAATGTATGAATGAAACATTTAAACTATCTAGAATGCTATAAGGTTTATCAAGAAGCTCATCTTTATTATCACACACACTATTATGCTTAGGTACAACAATGTTGAAATAAATATCTTTACACTCAATGGCTCATGTTGTGGGCACTCAGGAAAATATTCTAACTTTTGAATGTAAAAATTATAAGAGTTCAGCTACTACTATGACTTAAATGCACATAAACATGGATGGGAGCTCATATTTATAGTTTTTGCTATATTCTTGTGTCAACAAGGCCTTGTGGATGTAGCAGATGCTACATCAACATGGCCTCATGAATGGGGCAACACCATGTAAACATGGCCTTGTTGATGGGGATCGTCGATGAGGCCGCCTCAACAAGGACCATCGACATGATACTTTGACACTTATCAACTGCCTATCTATCATATGCTACTAATCTCATATCATTTGAATTTGATAATGTGTAACATCAAATCTATGCTTACATGTGGTCAATCCTTAATAGTTTTTGAACATAAAAAAGTCCTAAAAGGCTTGCAATACAACATTACATATGGAGCTATGTACAAACTTTCCTAATAGCTATTATTATATGTGAACTTTTCTAGAGGTAACATATGATCCCAACTCTCTCTATACTATAGGACACATTTATGTAACATACTTTCTAATATTTGATTTACTTGCTCCATTTGCTCATTGTTCTATGGATGATAAATAGAACTTAGGTTTAGCTACATATCCATCTCTCACTATAATTCTCTTTAAAATATAGATATAAAATAAGCATCTCTATCACTAATAATATTCTATGAAATCTCATGCAACTAGACTATCTCTACAATATACAACCTAGCAATCTCCTTTGTACTAATTATAGTCCTAGTAGCTAAGAAATGCATTAACTTTGTCAAAAAGTTCATCACTACATACATGACATCATGTAATCTACCGATGTAAATTAAAACAACAATGAAATCCATTCCTACTATCTTTCATTTCCACAATGGAATGCCATTGGAGTGTAATGAATCACCAAGTCTCTGATAGTCAATCTTTACTTGCTAGAATAATAGGCACTTGAAGAAGTACTTATCAACATCTCTATTAATACTAGGCCACCAATACATGCATTGAAGACTTTGGTATATCTTCTCATTACCTAGATGCATTTGGTACCTACTCATATATGTCTCATCTAATAATTAAGATTAGAAAATAACCAAAATACATATATGATTTTTCCTATGGTACACACCCTAACTACAATTATAATTAATCTATATATAGTAGCTTGATGCTATAACTTCATGCATCAAGAATCTTTCTAGCATTTTTCTTGTAAAATATCATGGAAATTTGATCAAATGATCAAGTTGCTAAGTTTGTAAATTATTCTTTTCAATGCATCCACCATCTAGTTGGTTCTACTAGGATTATATTAGATGGTAAAATCAAACTTTTCAAGAAGCTATACTCATATTCTTGTTGGCACATTTTAGCCATTTTATGGAACAGAGACATGAGATGATTGAGATTTCCAAAATATTTCAATACAAATATTCGAAATGGCAAGATGTAATCTGAAAAGGCTTAATGTTACCGGCATGGATGTTCTAGCGTATGACTCAATGGTAACATTAGGATGGCACTAGCTCTGCATCCCATGTTAAGAGGTCCTGTCACACATTTCTCAGCATATGGGGATTTTAATAAATTTTCCCATGGACTAAGAGAAGGATGTCAAAAGACAAGCATAAACCTTATTGATGTTCCGAATGGTAGGAAAGATGTTGCAGACAGGCCATTTTGGTAGATATGTTTATGTTTGCCCTGGATAATCCTCCACCCTCAACTATTTTTTTTGATATCAGGAGATGTTGATTTTTCTGTTGCATTGCACAAATTGAAGCATTGGAATTTTATAACTAGACTTGCAGTTCCTTTTAAAGCAAATGCCTCGTCTGCTTTGTGGAAAGCAAGTTAGATTATCTTTGATTGGCCAAGTCTTGCACAGGGACAACTTGTCACAGTTTGTTTTGAAGGACCGGTTTTGTATCAATATACTCCATATCATGCCCTGGATGCAGGGAAGCCATTTTTCAGAATTGAAGATGATACAGCCGACTATTACATTGAACATCCTAATAACAGCAGGGGTTTCTACGCATCAACAGAGGGTACGATTTTGATTCCATATGAATAGAACCCATACAGTATAGGTGTGCAGCAAATTTCCAAGCCTCCCAATTTGAGAGCCTCAACCCCGTCAAAGTCTTCATCGTCTGCCAAAAAGTACGACCTTCAATGTCTGCAGTTTCTGCAACACTTGTTGTAGAATCCGCCTCTAAATCTCGCCTACGGTGCTGTGAGGGTTTTGACGAGAAATTTGTATGATGTCGGCATTTTGTTGGATGGCGCAATCCTCTTTCAGCACCAGCACGATGTTATTTATACTGACAGAAACACGCATCCATGATAGTCATGAAAATGGATACAGAGGACTCTGCTGATGTCTGCCATATAAAAAACATTCGTCTCTGCCTGGCCACGGCCATGATCTGGTGCTGTTGAGTCTGGAGCGAATCCCCCGCCACTGCACCCGCCGCTACACCGATCTTTAGGGTTTCTGGTTCTCAACGCCGTGTGGGAAATGCGTGAGAAGAAACGGTTTGGGGCTTGAGGCACGTGTGGTGGACCATTGCAAAGTGGTATTTTCATATCCTAAAGTATTGTAACATCACCACAATATTAATAAGGGAATATTTGGATGCTCAGCCTAAGGGTTGGATGACTTACGTAGCAAAGAGAATTGCACAATTAGGAATGAAGCTCCAGTTTATCAGAAATATGCCAAATATGTGGGAATGAAGAGGGACTTTCATCTAATTGCTAGTAAAAGAGGCCGCACAAGCCTCTCCAAATTATTCTGTAGCATGGCCAAGGGGAGATAGATGATCAAATTCTATTAATTGACCTTTATGTAGTTCCTAAATATATATATATATAAAGTTATATGTATAGCTATTTTATAAAAAGGGGGATTTATGGACATTTCCAACTATAGCTTTTATTTATATAATTGTAACTTTATGTGGAAGTTGTAACTTCCTAGCCTTAATCCATGATGTTTGTAACCATTAAAAAGGCCACTTGTCAACTATAGCCTTTTTATCTCCATAATGGCCACTTGTTAACTAAATGGGACACGTGTCAGATGCAGCATTTTTATCTCTTTTGTGGTTGCAACCACCCATAATTGTTGTAACTTACCTAACTTGTTGGGCAAGTAACCTCCTAACTTGTTGGGCAAGTAATCTTCTAATTGGTTGGCCAAGTTACTTAGGAGAGAAGTTAGGTGAGATATTTTTGAATATGTAACTTCCCTACCTACCTTTGAACCCTATAAAAAGGCTTCAGGGGTCAAGGAGGAAGAGGATATATCATCAACACATTAGAAGGTCTCATACATCACACTTTTGAGAAGACATTGGGATCACACTTGGGCTCTCACTCGGAGACACACTTGGGGTCTTGAGAAGAGCTTTGTAAAGAAGAAATTGTGAACGATTGCTTGTAAGATGGCTTGCTAGAGTAAAGATTTCAGCCTCTTTGTCATGGTCCTGTGAGTTATGTATTTTATTTTTTGTTTTGTTTAAATTGTTTAGCTAGTGGTTTAGATAGTATCATCCTTGGCAAGTAATTTTGGGATTTTTAGATTGCTCTTACTGTTCTTGTTGCCCGATAGAAATTTCTATTAAAATTTTGCCATAGAAGCGCTTGTGTTTAAAAGCCTTAAGAGCATTTTAGTAGTAAATTTCGTTATTGTGCAACGTGTGGGAACTGCTATTGGGATTGTTGTAAGAGAGCCTCTGTTTGTAGTCACGCCGTTGAACAATTCAGTAGTCGAGAGGGTTCAGAAAATCTTTGGTATTTTGATGGGACCAGAATAGCTTCTTTTTATCTTTAAAGTGAATTCCCGTGGTATTTCAATCAGAAATTGTCAAGTCTTTTAAAGGTTCTGTTTGAATGCAATCGTTGACATCTATTATCTAGTCAAAATGGAGTCTCGTACGTGGTAGTTTACGCAGCAATTTTTGGTAGCATAGTAGGATTGTCTTGAAGATATTGCTTGTTTGAGCCTTGGAAGTTTGAACAATTCGTAGATATTGAATTTGGGATAGATTTATTGCGAAGTGTTTACTCGTGTCATTTTACCTTGTTTAAATATTTAAGGTCTACACAAATCTTCTTTCTTTTCTTTTCTGCTTATTTCCATCGAATCTTGCTCTATTTCTAGTTTTCTTGTGGAACTATCTCTTTCTCTGGGGAAAACTAGGAGTAGATTGCGGAGTTGTGCTCAAATGTTTTTGCAAAATTTTATTTATTACAAGTAGGTATTATAAGGACCGCATAGACTAGGCAGTTGAACAAAATAGGAAATTTTCAACAACTCACAGTACTTGGCAAAGTTGGCTGAATCTCTTTAAAGTAAGTCATTTATAGTTTACACACAACGCAATCGTTACATTTCACACAACCGCACGCCGCAACAGCCCACAAACATACTCACATTAACTACTGAGTTTATTTGGAGGTATCTGGGCCTTGGTGTTTCCAGAGACCAGCATGCATCTAAATCCTGTTCAAGGACACTCATTGGTGGTCGCGTCCCAAACGGTCGCCAACAATTCTCTATTAGAATCTCAACAATGGCTAATTCATAGGATACTAGAGACTCTTATAATCATGCATCAAACTCTAAGTCATGCATTGGATAGTAAGTCTAATGTGGTCTTAACTAAAAAGATGCATCAGTGATGAAACATCTTTAAGAACTATAATATCATAGATATGATATAGTAGCTCAACATACATTGTTGTAGATATGATTTAGTGGGCCATGTTCACGCCTATATATATGATCCCATCATTCCATCGAAAATAAGTTTTTTCCAACAATTAGTATGATTCTTGCAATTTGTTTTCTTGAAGTTAGAGTTAGTTGGGAATGCTTGTGGTATGGTGAATTATAATTATATGATATCTTTATTCAATTGAATTTCTCCTAGATATAATTCCTAAATGATAATAAAGATCGAGATTATTCTTCATCATTACAACATCTCACATAGAATAGATTTACTTTTTCATGTTGTTTACTTTTACTATGTCATTTATATTTCCTAAGTCATTTAAGATTTTAATGTTCATTAGTAAGATAGAATGAGCATGATTTTTTGGTAATCCAATAGTGACTTTGCTTAATTTACACAGTAGTAAAGTTGCTTGGTAATCCCAATAACAATTACATTAGCTCATGATGTGTACAAAAATCAAGAATATATACTTATCACCATAAGCCAAGATAGCTTTATATTTTCATTATGCTTAGAGATAGAATTTACATTTATTTTCACTATGTTCATTTTTAGCACATTTAAGAGCCAACCAATATCATTTAATCATATACCTCACTAAGAATTAAACCATACACTTTGCACCTCACTAACTCTAAGTGGGAATACAATGATCAAAAACTTTCTATGAACTCACTAGTATACTTATATTGTCCATCCATGGATTATGATCTGGTTGCACACGAATACTTGTGACTTGTATGGTTGAGTGTTGGAATTCTCTACTACTCATCATTAGTACCATTACAAAGGTTGTGTTAATTTTTTATAGTTATTTAATCTACATAATTAATTATATCAAGTACCATTAAGCCTATCTTTCAAACTTACAATAATTTTTCAAAATACACACTTAAGTGTCAACCAAATTAAAATGACTTCCATATTCAAAGTGAAATCTTCACCTACTATTAATCTTAACAGAAGTAATGCTAAAGATTATAATGAAGAAGATTGAAGTACACTAATTTAAACAAGAATTGCATATGCTTATACTAATTCTTATTATTCTGATTTCACATTCATTTTTCCACTAGGATAAATGATTTAAATGGAGATACTTACAAGGCAATATTGTCTTCCCACTAGAACATTTAGCATCATCTATGCTTCAAGTAGTCCTCTTGAGATAAAATCTTGACCATGTAAAATAATGATACCAAGTTACCAAAAACATGACTAGGCCATATCAGCCAATAGAGGATTAGGTAAGAAAGGATGTTATTATGGTAGCAAGATATAAGGAAGAAAAAGGTAAGAAAGTACCATCGACAATAATCCTTAATGAGCAGGAAGATTAGCCATATAAAGCTAAAAAATATCACCAAAATCATAGATCAAGCTTTTAAACACTAGTAATATGCATCAAAGATTCTATGAAGATAAAATTATGTTTAGCTCTTGCAAAAATTCCAAGAAGAAATGAGAGAAACTCTATACTTAGGGGGAATTTGAGGCCTAAAACCTTTGATAGATCTAGAAGAGATGAATCAAGGATTCATAGAAGAAGAACTAGCTAGTAGATTGTCCAACTGTCCCATCCTCTTCATCATACTTATTAAGAGACTATGATAGAAGAGAATGAAGAACAAGGAATTATAATAGGAAAAGGAGTAGGAATCATGAGAGACATGCCAATAGAAGAAGAAATCTTGAGGAAGTGAAAGATAATGAAGAAGAGAGAGAAAGAGAAAGAGAAATCAAACATAGGGAATTCCAAGTCATGAACATCGAAGGGGACATCACTACAACAGAGTATATGAATCCAAAGTATGATTAATATTAGGGAAGTAGTGTATGTGCCTACTAGGCATCTAAAATCAAGCGACATGACATGAATAACATTCTAAAAATTGAAGAAGGCTATAATGCAAATCCACAACATTACCTTCAAGCCTTCCAAAATACCTTAATCCTATAAAATGGTAAAAACAATTGGTAGAAATTAAAGTTCTTTCCCAAAATACTCATGAAGAAAGTAGAAATCTAGTATAGATCCTTAGGGCCAAAATCAATCTGAAGATGGAGCACCCTACTAGAACTCTTTAATAACAAATACTAAACTTATTCTAGAGTGTCGAATTTAAGAAAACAAATCCAAGGATATAAACAAGAGACACATGAATCCATTGATGTAACCATGGGAAGATACTATTCATTGTTACATAGACATCCACATCATGGAATTTCTTAAAGGAGACAACTATGACAATGACAAGTTGGCCAAATTTTGGTTCTAGATTATCTTCATTGTAGAAATGTCACCTTGTCTGTGACCAATCCATAAGTCATATTCATGAAGGAATTTTTAAAAGTTAAAGAAACATTAAGAGTAAGCAAGTGATTAAATTCAATCCTAATTCAATCCCATAGTTATGACTATCACTCATAAGCCAAATCATAAAATTTCATTCTAACATCTAGCATAAGTTCAAGAATGAAAATTGGATGATTAAGTGAGTTTGAAGCTAAAATAAAAATATAATTTACAAAATGCATAAGGGAGATATCACTCAATCTATTATTCTGCCTTGTAGTCTGCATAATGTAACAACCTCAAAAGCCTAACAATCGACTCTAATAGTTGATGAGTTACCATAGGATTTAACTAGCTCATTTGACACTTCTTTAGAAACCAAGAATTACTCTAAGATGAATTGGAATTTTTAGGGGATATGAATCATTCATTCTCTATCAACAAAAAGTTATTTTTATACTAGAGGGAACAAAAAATTTATAACAATTAATTTATAAAAGATAATTATATAATCATATCAATATACATGATAAACATTGATATCAATCTATATTTCTATGATACTAAGGAATTTTATCTTCTTGTAGATGCACATTAAGCTTCCTTGCATTTGCAATATATTTTGATTTCTAGTATTATTACCTTACATAATGGCTTTGATGTGGATTGATAACTCTATTTGGCTATCTCTAATCATGCTAAACTTAGCCGAATTATTGATATGAATCGACTTCTAGGTATCAAACTTGATTGCCTTCATCGTATAGATCGATAAATTTAGTATCAATTTTTGCTGATAGTCATGACCTAAATTGATACCCCTAGGTTCTTAATCTCCATACCTTTTTCTCCAGATACATCAAAGTATGTTGTGATATCGATGATGATTAATGTTCAAAACCTATTAAATTCTACCATGGTTACTATAACTTGTGATATCATAGCTTTGAAAATAACATTTGTACTCAATGTATACCACCACAGAAAGTGGTGTACTTCAATAAGGGAAGATAGTAAAAAATAAAATTTAAATAATTTAATTAAAAATTAAAGATAATTAGGAGGTTTATCATAATCTTCTAGTAACCTTTGGCCAATGATTGGCCAACGAAGGTGAAATAGATCCTATTTTAACATGGAAAAAAATATGCTAGATCCATTAAGCCTAATATCTATCAGACATGTTACCAAATAAAAATGTACTTGGAAAATATAATCCTTCATCTCTATATCCAAAACTACAAAGCATGGCCATTATAATAAGATTGAAAAAAATCATAGGTCTAGGATTTGTATCCCTCAAAGAGAAATGTCAAGTAAAGGACCTATAAATAATAGTTCAACTATACTAATAACTAATAAATAATAAAGTCATAAAACATGACTGAAAATGCCTCCTTTATCAAAATAGTGGCCAACAAATATAGAGAAAATAAGCTAACTTATATAAACAATCTAAAATTACGTTCAATGATAATCACTATACACAAAGTCCATAGCAAAATAAGGATTCACTGATCACGTTAGTCTGAAACTCCCAATAACAAGGGCTAGATATATATACATCTAAAAATTGGTAACAAAATGGCCTTCAGGCCTTAGCAACTAAACAACCATGTCAAATGCATCTTTAGAACTATCCTCCACTTCCATACTATATTCCTCTTTGAAGTGGAATAGCTCAACTCCTTTGTCATCATTGCAAATTTGTAGGTGGATGTTACACTCTAAGCCCATAATCCTATTGTCCAAAATTGTTAGGGTAGAACTTATCCTTTCCAAGAAAACTAGGATTGCCTACTAATTGGTCCAAATCTCATGCATTGATGTTCTCATCTCATCTATAAGCTCCTACATCTCATTAGCTTGAGGAACCAACATTGAACCTTGATCATCGGATTCCTTGATGAAGGGTTTGACATTGGTGTAAATATTCAAAGACTAGATGAAGCTATCCTTCTTTAGGATAGCCAAGTTTTCTTTCATCCTATTTTGAGCCTTCAAAATAAAAATGTTTTGTAGGATGGATAAAATTAAGAATGGAAAGGACAATTTCAAGGCTTCATCATCATAATGATAAACCATGTACCTAATTTTCATGTATGCAAAATTTATCTCTACATCATACTACAATGCCCTCATCACTCAAAGGGTTGAACTAAGAATGTACATGGTATGTGTTTATGGTAGGATGTTCATGTAATCATTCATGTCATTACTTTATACTCTAGTTGAAGATTGATGAACTAGATGCCCTGTGAGTGTACCACTCCTAAATTGGACTTACCGATAAACTGGTGGAATAATTTGTATTTTTTTCTCTATGCTTACCCTTAGCTTAAATATGTATTTACCATTGGTAGGTAGCCCAAACCACTCCTACATCCATGTCACCATGAGCTTAATCTTGGTCTTCCTCATAGAGAAAACAAGATACTACTCTTAAGGCTCTGTCTTAATGAGATGCAGCTTAAGATCATTGTATAACTTTAGGACCTCCTCCTAGTAAAACTAGTCATTTGAGTGTTTGATGAAGACCTTGTAGCCTAGTTCCTTGATCTACTAATAGATGCTAACATCCATGTTGTCAAACCACTTGGTGTAGTTAGCTTCTACATGAAAAGAAGCAATTCTTAATCTCTCACGTTGCAAAACTTTCACATGTACTAGAAGATCAAGAAAGTGAAAGTCATATGAAATTTCCTCTAAAAACCCCATGTTTACCTTGCCCTATTACTTCATGGTATAATATTTTAGCCATTTATGTGTCATAAAAAGCATGGTAAAAATGATATAGGGAAAACATGGGTTATCTTACATCTATAATCAATAAAGCATCACTCTATTTTTATAAGATAAAGCCTATGTGGTGTGTTTTGGATATGCTCCTACTTGGCCCTAATATTGTATGGTAAGGACCAAGACCTTGTATGAAGACTATGGATAGGGAAAGTGCCTACCTCAAATAAAAAATGAAAAAGGAACAACCTCTTTTATAAGATTAGGGTTGTTGCCATAATTTTTTTTATGTTTGATCTTATTGTTGTTCATTGTAGCATTTATAAATTTTGGTAAGAAAGGGTTGATCCTTGTCATTATATGATAATTATTAATTAAATATAATTATGTGATTTAACTATTTCAATTTTATTGCATCATCTATTAAATTCGATATCATTATATCATTTTTACCAAGCTTGATTATGTTCACAATGTTAAAATGTGAGAATCTTGGAAAACGTTTTCACTTATTGCCTATTATCAATTCTATTGATGAATTTCTTAGCATTGTATATTTTTCTTATTGATTTATGTTGATATATGGACATACATCAATATTTTTATCTTCCCCTTTTTTATATATATGTGCCCTCTCTATGGACTTATTAATGGATATCGAAGTATCAATATTGTTCAATATCTTCTATACTTAAGCTAAAGTATTGTAAGATGTTAAGATATTGATTTTTATTAATATCTAAAAATCCTAAGGATTTTTTTGATTCCCTATATATTGATTGATCCCGAATTAATGATATTTCTTAACTAGAAAAATTTCTATATTGCAAGTCATAGCATTTTTTTTTTGAGAGAATGTTTGGGATTGTATTACTAAAAGTTATGGTACACGAGTAAACAATTACAAAGGTGGGGACATCAGGGATGGCCCACACTGAGGGGGGGCCCCGGAAAAACACAAATTTCAAAGTACGGAGGACGCCGAGCAAGCCACCGAACCTCAAAACCACAAAACCTCAAACCCTCGAAAACCTCAGGGTCGAACAGGGAGAGCAAGAGGAGGGGGGGCACACCCCCAACGGGGGGGGCGCAACCCTAACAAACAAAGAAAGAAAGAAAGGAGGGGGAAGCAGCGGCCAAGAAGGGGGGGCCGGGGGCGCCGTTAGGGGTGAGTTGGCAGAAGGCGACAGGCACACCGAGGCCATTCCAGCTCATGAAGCAGGTCCAGGGTGGCGCGATGCTCCTCAGTGTCCATGAAGTTCGCGGCCTATTGGATGCCCTGCATAGTGACCTCTCTCCTACTCCGGTCAGCCAACGAGTCCCCCGCATCAGGATGGAATCTAGCAGACGTGCATCTGATGTGTCGTCTGAGCTCCCCCCAGGAGCTCTCACAACTAATACCCAAAATGCTATATGGGCAACACCCCCCCCCCTTGAGCCACTGACGGGCACTATGTACATGTGCCCGGTCAAGTTGTCATTGCCGTTGCTCCTCCTCCTCCCTCAGGCGCTCCTGCTCCTCCCGGGCCACCGCCTCTTGGGCCTGACGATCTGCCTCTTCCTGGCGCAGCTCCTCCCGGATTCGATCCTGGAGCTCATCAATGAGCTGGGCCCGCGAGGCCTCCATCATGAGTGTGTGCTACCAGCTCAGCTATTGTGCCTGTTCATGAAGCTGGGCGTCGTGGTCGGCACGCCACTGGGCCAGGGTCTCGGTCCACTTTGCCTCTGAAATCTGTCACTCGGCCTCCCGAGCAGCAGCAACCGCCTGTTGCATTTCCACTGCCCAATTTGGGGGGGCGCTGGGGGGGGTCAGGCGAGGGGGGGATGTCGACGAGAGCGGCTACCCCAAGCGAGGTTCAAAGTGGTCTGCCACCGCTGAGTAGCCGGAGTAGAAGAAATTCGGGTGGTGGGGGGGACATCAGCGAGGCGACCCCGAGGGGGGGCAGAGGATGGGCCAGGAGCCCCCCACCCCGCCCCCCCCCACAAAGCCAAAATTAACCTCGAGTGGTGCCCATGTCGTTTACGGCGGAGGGCCTTAAGAAAGAACCGTAGGAGGTCTGCCAAGGGCACGAAGCGTGCGGTCCAGGCTGCCACAGCGTGTATTTCCTGCGGGCGATGCAGGCCCACTGGCTGCGCTCCCCCAGCGCATGCGTCAGCCGGTGGACGAGCCGTTGCTATCCCATCGTGCATTCATCTTCGAAATTCATGACACCCAAGCCCCCCGCCTGACGAGGACGGGCGACGCGGTGCCAGTTAACAAGGTGAAGTTTGCTCCCCCCTTTGCCCCCCCACCAAATGAAGCCGCGGATCATGGCGTTGATTTGGTGAATTATGGCCAAGGGGGGCGCAGCGACCGCCGCCACAAAGCGCGCAATGGCCGCGAGGATCCCGATAGCCACGAGGAGGCGGCCCTTGCGGGTAAGAAAACGGTTAGCCTAGTAGTGTATGCGCTTCTTGAGTTTGGCCAGGATGGGAGTCCAAGTGTTGTTCCGTCCCCAATGGAATAGCGGGACACCAAGGTAGGTATCGGTGAGTTTGCCGGGCTGAATGTTTAGGATTTGTGTAACCCGGTGCTGCACCTGCGGGTCCACATTGATGAAGTACGCCGCCGACTTTGTGCAGTTGATTTCCAATCCTAATTCGGCGGCCAATCTGGTCAGGGCCAGGTTGATACACCGTGCCTAAGGGGCCGCTGCCCGACTGAGAAGCATGGTATCATCGGCATAGTGTTCAACACGGCAGGCCACCCCCGCAATGTTCAGGCCCGCCACCCCCGAGGTACTGCAGTAAAATTGCATGAGGTCTATGGCAATGATGAACAGCAAGGGGGACAGGGGGTCGCCTTGCCTCAGTCCACGACTAGGGGAGGAAAAGCCCCACAACCGCCCACCCATGTCAAAAGAGAAGCCTGCGGAGGACTGGATATGCAGACATAATTGGATAAACCCAGGGTCAAAGCCTTTCTTATGCATGATGTCATGTAGGGCGTCCCAACTAAGCGTATCGTATGCCTTAGCTATGTCTAGCTTGAGACATAGACCAGGAAACCCCGTAGTACGGAGGGAATGAAGGACCTCTTGCATAAGAAGAACCTGATCCTGAAGGGTCCTACCATGAACGAAGCCCGCCTGATTGCGTCCAACCAACTTAGGCAAGAAGGGTCCCAGACGATTGACCATGAGTTTGGAGAAGATGAAAATGAGAACATTGCACACAACAATGGGACAAAAATGCTCTAGGTGGTGTGCATTCAACTATTTTGGGATGCAGATGATGCACGAGCAGTTGAGTTCGCGTCGCACCTGTCGTCTGGCCAGCATGACATTGAAAGCATCCAAAAGATTGGGCCCCATAACATCCAAGAAAGCTCTGAAGAACTCCAGTGACCAACCGTCCGGTCTAGGCACTTTACCACCCGGTATGTTGTTGATGGTGTTAGTCAATTCTGTCGCCGAGAAGGGAGCCAGAAGAAGTTGATTGTCCCCAGCTGTGAGCACCTTGGCCACGTGGACGGAGATGGGTTGGGTGGGGTGCTTGGTCCAAATACGCCCCCAATAATGTGAGAGCTCGTTGGCGATCCCCTGTGGATCTTCAACCACCGCCCCAGCCTAAGTACGGAGGCCACGGATGTGGGTTTTGCCACGCGTCTTAGCCATGGCAAAGAAGAATTTCGTATGTACGTCCCCCTTGCGGAGCCATCTAATCTGGGATCACTGCCGCCAATAAGTCTCCTCCTCGTGATCTAGACTCTGGAGTTGGCAGAGAAGATGCATCTCCTCCGAGTGCAGGTCCTCCCCAGTCTCTTGTCATGCCTGGATGTGTCTGAGCCGCTCCCGAACCATCTGGTGGCCAGTACAAAATGAAAACTTCTCCTCCACCGGGAGGGCCCGAATGGCCCACTTAATCCGAAGGAGAGCATCTTTGAGGAAGCTCCGAGGGTCCATCCAACCCGGCTGGTAATTGGCCCAGATGTCCTCCACCAGAGGGCGAAGCCACGGTTTGGTCAGCCATATGGTCTCGAACCGAAATGGGCGTGGGGCCTGAGGTTGAGGTGGGCCAATGGACATGACCAGCGAGCGGTGGTCAGAAGCAACCCGCTCCTGCCCAGACATGTTGATGGCGGTGCTGAGGAGGAGAGCAGAGCCAACGCAAACTCGATCAATACGGGAGAGGACACGGTGCACCCCTTTCCGCCGGTTGCTCCAAGTGAACTGGCAGTTCACAAGGGACAGATCAACAAGAGAAGTGCGCTCAAGGAACTCCATGAACTCTGGCGCACCCGGAGGGGGGGGCGGCCCCCCCAGATTTCTCCCAAGGGTACAGACGCTAGTTGAAGTCACCAACAACCACCTAGGAGCCGTAATCAGGCACCAGCAAGGCCACCCAATTTAACTCGTGAAGCCATGATTCCCAAGCCTGTGCCCCATAGAAGTTGGTCAGCCAAAGACCATGGGCAAGGACGTGGACCGTGATGGTCCACGGGGAGGCATCTACCAGATTGGTGGTGGGGCGTGCAAGAATGGCCAGGCCTCCGGCCCGACCCTGGCTGGGGTGAAGGTAGGTGGTCCAGCCCGTCCACTGGAGGTAACCAGATTCCGCGGCCTACAGCTTGGTTTCCTGGAGGTAGACGATATCACAATTCTCCTCTCTGACAATACGGCATAGGGTATTTCGTTTATAGGGGGTACCCTGCCCCCTGCAATTCCAACTAAAAATCTTCATGCGCAACCAGAGGTGTGGCGCTGGTAGACCTCCCGTAGGGTCTGCTGTTGGCCCAAGTCGATGTGTCGTTGGGCTTGTCGACTTCTGGACCAGGACTCGGTCAGGCGGCCTGGGTGTCCCTCCCCCTCGCGGACCACAGGGGTGCAGCCGGCTTCCTCAGTTGGGGACTGCGACGTCTTGCGCTGTCGGGTCTGGGTGCTCCTCCGGACAACGTTGACCCATTCTCCCAGCGGGGGGAGCATTGGTTCCGGTTCGGGTGGGTGTGGTTGGTGAGTGGTGGCTGGTGATTGGGAGCGGTGGGGAGTCTTGGCGGGGGACCTATGG
>MNCI01020729.1:2168-16825 GCA_015680685.1 Gnetum montanum | reverse complement strand
TGGCGGGCCGGGTTATTCGATCGGGGCCTGCGAAATCGACAATCTACCCCGCGATGGCCCAGCTTACCACAGCACCTGCAGCCGTCAAGCTGTTCCGTTCGGGGGGCCGTGCCGTGGAGCGTAGGGTCCCTAGTGTCCATGTTTTCATAGGTAACTTGGAGGGATTCCTCCCCCCCTGGGAGTTCCAAGAAGACCTCCCGGATGAAGTCGGTCACCACCAGGGTTCGCCAGACATAGAAATGGGCAAAGCCTATCCGTTCCAGCGACCTCGTGACCCTGTCGAAGGCGATGAACTCACCAAAGTGCCCTGCCATCTCCTACAAGAACTCAAGACTCCATAACTCCCACGGGATGCCGGCCACCCGGATCCAGACTAGGGCACGGGTAAACAGATCGAGTTCTCTGTGGGCACCGGGGCACCAGGGGATCAAAGCGAGACCACGGGCCCCATAGAACCAAGGCCCGCCGAGAAGAATGGAGTCGCAGGCCTGCAAGGAGGGGAGGACAAAGAGGAGCAGATCCTCCGAGAGGCTCCGGACAGTAATGTCCTCGATTTTCCACTACTCCTTGACCCAACGGTGAATCAGGTCAAGCCAAGGATGGCTCCCCCGGGAGATGAAGTGGCCGATGAGGCTCCATTCCATGGTACGAACGCCATCGGTAGGAGGTGGCGGATGCGAAGGCGCAGGGTGTTGTCGGAACAGGAATGAGCCGTGATGGTTCCTCCAGTTGTTGCGGCCCCCATGGCATCCGTCGCCGGGGTCGCAGTTGCGAGGGGCACTGTCCCAGTGGTCGCTGTCGCCGTAGTCGCTTCCGTGGTTGCTACATCCGCCGAGGTTGCCGCGGCCGTGGTTGTAGCCGCCGTGGTAACTACCGCAGTGGTTGCGGCCGTGGTTGCCGCTGCCGTGGTTGCTGCCACCGTGGTTGTTGCCTTGGTTGCTGCTGCCGTGATTGTTGTCGCCTTGGTGGCGGCCGCCGTGGTTGCTGCCGTGGTTGCTGCCGTCGGCTATACCATGTCCTAAGTCATAGCATTTTGAAATGTATATCAATATTTATTATTCGAAATTTATTAACCAAATTTATTCATGCTTTAGTAATCCCCTTACCTATACCAATTATAACATGTTATTCACTTGGGATATTGAGTATTGGTTAATAGTTCACATAAAACTCTATTAGGAAGGTTCATATCTAGGATCATCAGACTATACCTCCCCTCATAAGGTTTGCTTTGCTCATTGGAAGGATGAATTACAACATCAAGTTTCTATCCTTTCCTAAGTTGTAAGGATATGAGATGAATTTCATCCAAAAGACTCATTTCCTAACATGATCTTGGGTTAGCTTCCATATTGGTTATACTTATTAAGATCTCCCCCTAATTAATCTAGGTTATATCCTTTAATGTAAGCTAATTAGAATAATTTTATTATTTATGTGGACTAGGTGCAACTAAGAAAGTAGGCCAATAGGTAATATGCCATGGATTTTATATACTTTCACAATGTAATAAGTCACAAGCAAGTCCCAAACTTCTAAAGGCTACTATTTATGATGCTCATTCCATAGTAGGAATCTCAAAGCACTAAATCCTATGAAAGGCATGTTGGGAAGCTAAGTGAAGGTTCAAAGGGGTTTAATTACTTGAGAAAATTATAGATGGTAGTCCTAGAATAGTCGTGATGAATAGGTGGTAATATAGTATAAGGTATAAAGTTGAATTTATAAATTAGTAGTAAAGCTAGATCAGTAGTTGACATATTGAGGAAGAGAAAGGAATTGAAAAGACATAATCCCAGTTTGATAATTAGTAAGTTTCTCAAGCTAAGAGATGAAAATAAATAAAGCATAGAGAATGTTTACTAATTATAAGGTTATTGTTTATGCTACTTACCTAGGTTAGTTAATCCCTTCTTTAACATTATTATATCCTAGATATCTCAAGTAGTTGCACTTAGGTTGCTTTTGATGATATATGGACCACTACTCCAATCATAATAGCTCTACTTACAAAAGGAGGTTCTTAAAAGATGCATAATAGTGTGAGCTTTTAGCATTGTCCCAACTATAAAATTCTTGTGAGATCTTGGCTCTTCTTGTGATTGAAGGTTCTTGTGGGATCCTATTATTTTTTATTAATAATAATAATAATAACCACATGCTTCAAATACTAAAGTAAGTTCACTCCACTTTTAAATCATCTTCAAATACTAAATCTAGATATTATGCAAAGGCAAAAATGTTTTTCTAGAAAATAAGAAAACTAGCTATCTTTAATTAATTTATTATAAGATTAGAATTGGTTCTCAAAAACTCACAAACATCTCAAAGCTTGTAACACTCAATGATATTGCAAATCATGAGGCTCTACAACCATCCAATGGTTGTTCTAAATGCAAGACACAACCAATTATAGAATCTTTCCCATAACCCAGGAATGAGATCTCAACTCACAAGTAAGACACAAGAGAATGAAACACAAAGAACAACACATAACAAGTTGATCTTAGCTCTACAACCACCAATTGTACTCACTTAATGTGCTTACACACTCTCTCTTGCTCAATTCTTTACTCTCAAGAGATCTCACTCTTACTCATCGGCCCATCTACAATGATAAATAAAATCATATTTATGATAAAAAGGAAGATAAGAAACCTAGTAGCCTTTTCTCAACTCAACTCAAGACTCTTCAGATATTTTCCAAGTCTTCTCACCTTCTCCCTAGATATTTTCATCCTTTTCCATCATGTTTCAACTCTTTCCTGAATTAGAACAAGTGTTTTCTATAGTTTTACCATCTGTGGAAGGCATCTCTAACCTTGGGAAGACATCTTTGTGTCAAGCTAGCTCTCATGAAAGACATTTATTTTTGTGAGATGTATCTTTCAAAGGCTAAGACATATTCACTTCTAGCAAGATGCCTTACCTGAGACATCCCATTTACAATGGAGACATCTCATTTGAGATGTCTCATGTTTTGGGATATGTCTTCCCTTAGACATCTTCTCCTTAGTTAAGATATCTCCCTCAATACATCTTCTTCTTAGTCAATGTATCTTACTTAAGACATTAGTTCAAATAGTAAGTTATCTCCTATCAAACCCAAACCTTAGCCAAGACTTCTTCTAGTCCTCCAAGATGTCTTTCCAGTGTCCAAAACCTACAAAACACATACATAAGATATAATAAGGGAATCAAAAGAGATGTTCCTGCACCATATATGATTAGAAATCCTTTGGATCAGCGCAGGGTGTTTTAGACTATCCATTCCATCAATTTTTCCATCAAATTTTGCAAAAATTTCAAAGATGATATCATAGATACAATATAGCAAGTCCTACAATATCACATCTATGATGTTGCTTTGATAAAAATCTATATATATGTGCTAACGATTTGAGATTTTTCATTTCCATAATTTCATGCAAGGGGATTTCATGTTATTTTTTTATCAAAAAACCTTTGAAGCTCCATATCTCCTTCACCACACATCCAATTTAATCCATTTTTATTCCTTTTACTTACAAAGTGGTCATCTTAGTTGTGGACAAGAGCATTGCACATAGGATTTATGAATTGTGCAAAGTTTTTCTAACATCTAAAAGATCAATTAAGGGTAAGGACCATAAGAAATAATAACATTTTGATCTAAATAAAGCTAATAAACTTAATATTTCTTTCTAATCAATTATTTGAATACATTTTAAACAATAAATCAAGGATAATGATATATTATCAAGCTAAAAATTATTATGAATAGATTGTTAAGTTGTCTAATTGTTTATTAAGGGATTTTTTTCTAAATTAATAAATTTTCCAAACTTTATGATCCAAATAAAAAATAAAATTGATTGTATTTAATACTTTTGATCAAAATACAAAACCTAATGAAGGGTTAGGAACCATTAGGAATTTTTTTAGAACTTTTTGGTAATCTTGAACTTTCTTATGATTGCAAATGCCATCAAAAAGAATATCCAAAGCTGAGGGACCATCACAACCATGAGAAAAGAGGCCTAGATGAAGAGGAAGAGGATGAGGTCCAAATCAAACTTCTCCTACAAAGCAAGAGATGTAGTCATACTTAATCCATCAGCCCACACTTACAAAAGAAGAAATTGTTGAACCGCTGAATCTAGAATAAGCACAATGTCTAACTCTCTATAATGAATATCTACAAATAATTCAAGAGAATTCTATCATATCCACCATGATAATGAAACTTAACTTTGGGTCATTCATGACAATTTGCATCTACAAATGTTCGTGAAAAACTCCAAGCCTCAACACTCTAACTATTTCAAGTAATGGTGAATGGTATTTGGGAGAAGTTCATCAATTCTAGCATAATAAATAAGATGATGCAATAGTAAATATTGAGGAAGGGATAGTACCATATTCAATTGAAGTAATCACAAGGACACTAAACATACCAAATATTAGAGCCAACTTTGCTCAAAAATCTACATTGTCCAACAAAAATGTAAAAAAATTATGGTTGTAGAGGGCTTATGGAACTATAGAGAAAGAGTATAGTAGATTATCTCCTACAAAAAAATCTACTTCAATATTGGAACATACCATATCTTCCCAACTAAGAGACTTAATAAAATTTCTAGCTATGCTACTAGGGGAAGTGATATCTTGATGGAAAATTTTCAAGCCAACATAGCCCATTTGTTATTTTTGGAAATCCAAAGAAGATTTGAAGAGAAGAAGATAAGCAAACCCACTCTTGTATTCCATTATCTTATTAGGAAGTTTACAAATAAGCTAGAATTTTGAGCTATACTAACGATGTTCTCTAAATAGCCCAAAATGCTTCATATCTATAAATCTCCAAGCCAATGCCATCCAAGAAAGATTAAGTAGAGAAACTAGCAAGCACTAAGGCTAGAGTAGGATCAACACCAATAGAAAATATTCCAATCATAGAAATAAAATAGGTAGGATCCACTGGATCAACTCCACTTGCAAAACAAGTAGGGAAAAGTGCTCCACCAACATAACCAAGCTATACACCTTTCATGAGCCACCTACAACAGATAGCAAAAATAATCAATTGGGGTAGTAGGAAAGTCTTGAGTATGTATAGAGTAAGGGATAATCTAAGTAGACCTACAGTATCCACAAGATCAACCAATAATCAAATATCTTTGTAGGCAAGACAAGATGATGATTGGACATAACAAATTTTAGAAAAGACTACATCATCCTAGGTAATATTAGAAATTAGAAATGAAACCACAATAGTGATGATGTAACACTAAGATGTAGTAGGAGCAGTAGAAGTAATAACCAACCATATTAATGAGTTATTAAATGTTCTTATTATGCCACTGATAGATATTTCTAGAGCTAAAGATGTAGAAACATTGGTTGAAATATTAGGAAAGAAAATAATATCCCTTGCTAAATATGAATGTCTTGGAGAGACTACTACATATAGGATAATTCATGTAAAATATTTTTGATATCCCTAGTAATATCACTATAGTGCAATAGGAATTAAATTCTATAAAAGGTAACCTAGTCATGGCAAAAATGAGGATGCAACATGTAGAGAGTAAAGTACAAAGATTACATGAAGAATTATTTGCATTTAGAGCTAAAAGACAAGATCCTACATAATACATTGCACAAGACCAACTAGCATAATTCAGAATGAACAAATGAATTAACTTATGATCAAACAAAAATAGATGACGATGGAGAAAGAAAAGGTAGTGTGGACTAGCTTAGTGGTAGTTGCTTAAATGTATGTTCATGCTAAGGCTTTTGCTGCATTGGAGGAAGAAAATAAATTAATTGATGCAAAAAATTTAAAATTGATGAACATTAAAAAGTAAAAAAAAACATACTTGAAGAAAGCATCCATCAACTTATAGAGCAGTTTGCTAGAGTCAAGCTCTATAGAAGACAACCAGCCCATAAAAATAGAATCCTATTGATGAACGAAGTACACGTGGTTAGATAGAAGTTAGTTATTAAAATTAATGCATGGAAAATAATAGCAAGAAAAAAAAGGCTCAATAAACATTTCAAAGATCCAGTGGACATGCATAAGAAAATGAATGAGAAAGAGATCTAGATGGATAAAGAAAAAATTAGTTCCATCATATACTCTTCCTTTTCCTTGATAGGTAATCCATCTTGGATAGTCTCTTCCTTTTCCATCAAGCTAAGTTTAAGAGCAAAGATTTGCAAATAGAAGACTTGATGAAATACATGGGATTAGTAGATCTACACTACACTAACTTAGCTATGTTAACAACATGTTGGCCAAGAATAAAATTAGAGCAACAAGTGGCTACAATATATTCCATGTATGAAAAAGAGTTTGAAAATAGAAAATATGCATAATAGAAGCTATACATAAAAAATCCAAGCTCCAAGTAATTTAATCCAGCTACCAAGACCAAAAAGATGTTGCAACGAATTTGGCCAAAAGAATGCTTGATTATCAAGAATTATAAAATATGACCAGAGCCTTTGAGGTAGAAAAAATATAATTTATTACATGATACGTTAAGGTCAACAAAATGTTTCCACAACTACCATCTTCATAGGAAGTACCAACACTGACAAACATCACTGAATTAACATGGATGGTGCATGATTCCAAAATTGAAGAGGAAAGGTTGAGGATCTTGCTAAATAAGTACTAGTTTAAAAAGCCATATTAAAAAAGAAAAAGGTCAATGAAGGAGCCATTGTCACCAAGAACATGAAGAAACTACATTAAGTTTTATTTTGGCTTATTTTGTTTTATTTTATTTTTATCATGTGTTAGTTATGCATTACATGATAATTTTATAACACCACTCAAACAAAGATACAACACTCATACTAAAGTTACTTATGTATATATGTCATGATATTAATTTCATGTAATCCAATAAGTTTATAATGAACTCTATCTTCCTTTTCTTGAACTCAAGGACATGTTTTTAATTAGTCATAGGGGTATGATGAAAAACCTTTAAGTTAAAAACTACGATATCATAGATATGATATTGTAGCTTAATATATGTTATCATAGATATGATCTAGTAGGCCATGGTCATTTCTATAAATATAAGCCCATCATCACATTGAAAATGAGTTTTTGCTAATAATTAAGGAGATTCTTTGAGTTTTTTTTCTTAAATGTGCACAGTGTGCTGAATTATAGTTATACAACATCATTATTCAAGTGGATTGTTCCTATGTATAATTCATAAATAATAATAAAGATCAAGATTGTTCTTCATCATTATAGCATCTCACATAAAATATATTTACAATTCCATGTTATTTACTTTTACTATGTCATTTACATTTCCTAAGTTATTAATATTCTAATGTTCATTAGTAAGGTAGAAGAAGTATGACTAATTTCAAGCATAAAGTATAATTATTTGGTAACCCAGTAATGACTTTTCTTGATTCACATAGTAGCAAAGTTACCTGAAAATTTTAGTAACAACTACATGGAAGTGGAAGAAAAACTAGGAACATATACTTATCACAGGCTAGAATAGCTTTATATTTTCATTGTACTTAGAGATATAATTTACATTCATTTTCACTATGTTCACCCTTAATACATTTAAGATCCAACCAACATCATTTAATCATATACCTCAATAAGAGTTAAACCATACATTTTCCACCTCACTAACTCTAAGTGGGAAGACAACGATTATAAATTTACTATCAACTCACTAGTATACTTACATTTTCCATCCATAGATTATGATCTAGTTATGCATGAACACTTCTGACTTGTATGGTTGAGTGTTGGAACTATCTAACACTCATCAATAAGCCATAACTTATCCACTTTATATCAAGATACGGCAAAATCCATCCCCATAAGCATTTGTACACATATCATATGAACATCTAAGTAAGAAGAAATCAATACTAGAATAGTCATTAATCTTTTCTCAGCTTGTGAACTAAGCAAAGGAAGTATAATATGAGAAACATGCTTCACAAATTTACGGTAATACCCAACTAACCCCAAGAAACTAAGACCGTTGTCACTGTTTGAGGAATCAACCAATCTCATATCATTACTATCTTAGTTGGATCCATTGTTATACTATCTCAAAAGATAACATGGCATATGAACTAAATCTCAAACTACTAGAAAGAATACTTAGATAGCTATGCATACAATTGATACTACCACAAGATTTACAACACCATTTAAAAGTGCTTTACATTTCATTACTTATCTAGAAAACATACTAGAATGTCATCTATGAACATGATCATGAACTAATCAATATATAATCATAACACATTATTCAATATATGCATAAATACTTCTAGTGTATTCATTAGCCTAAATAGAAGCACCAAAAAATCATAGTGACCATATCTAGTTCTAAAAGTTGTCTTCACCACATTCTACTATCTAATGCTTACTTGATAGTACCTTTACTTGAGATCAATCTTTGAGAATACATGAGCTTCTTAAAGCTAATCAAACAAGTTATCAATGCATGGAAAATAATACTTATTCTTAATTATCACTTGATTTAGCTAGATGTAGTCAACACACAACCATAAACTCATCATTCTTCTACAAAGACTAGGTTGAATCAAATCTCTATCCATCATCTCTTGTAACTGAATTGTGAACTTAGCTAACTTTCCTAAATAACTAATGTGGAAATCCCTAGAAATAGTCTTTTTGTCAAGCTATAACTCAATCTCAAACTTCATCCCTTGCATGGATGACAAGCCTAGTAGCTTGATATGGAACACATTTGAAAACTCTCATACTATAAGAATTTGATCAAGCTCTACTATCTCTAAATGATACACTAATGTCACATAGCAACTATACCTCTTCTAGAACATCTGTTTGAATACTCTAGAGGATACCAAGTTTGACTAGATTAATTTAGAATGAGTCCAAATATCCACTTGCTTACCATTAGAGATTCGTAATCTTAGAAGCTTCTATTAATAGTCCAAACTAGCACTAAACTACAAAAACTAATCCATGTCCAATATGACATTGTACTCACCAAGATTCATCACATAAAAATCATTATCGCATGTTCTCTCTTGCATTATCACTAATACTTATATACATATCTAATTTACTTAGGTTTCATTACCCCTATCTAAATGCACTAATAGTAATAGATGGAGAATACAACATAAAAAAGAAAAGCCAAGATACAATGATAGGATCTAAAAATAAATGACTAGTGTTAGGATTAAAGAAAATCAACATAGGAATGTCTAAGATTATACCACCTACCTTCAAAACAGTGTTGGGTTATACATCTAATGGCTAATTCTTTAGAATATACACCTAACCTTGGGCCCTCTATCCTATACCACCTATCTAACTACTAGTATCTCCTTGTCCACCTACTATGTATGGTCTCTGTTCTTGAACGCGACCTCTACTTTCACCTATTATCTACTTTGAGTACTTTGTGGCCCAATGTCTTAGCTTCCCACATGTAAAACAATTCAAATAGTTCCTCTAGACATGATCAAATTGTTCACATCTATAACATACTAGTAGAACTTTGTATTTATCAAGAGGAATGACATCACTAATAGTTGACTATGCTCTACTGCCATCTTATTCTCCTCCTCCTCTAGTCCAAATCTCCCTTTATATAGTGGTCCTTTCTTCTGGTTCAACCTCCTACTCTACTACACCATATTTTCTATTATACTTCTCTCCAAATCCATTACTACTACATGGGCATCATCATATGAGGCAAGGCAAAGAGATGATATATGATGGTTTGGGATGGGATAAATTCCTCTAATTAATCTATTAGCAATATCATAAGCATCCATCAACCTGATTACAAATTTTTTAAGCTCTAAGAATCTAGCATCATACTTTGCCATAGATCAACTACCTTAGTATAACCTAAAAAACTCAATCTTCTTGTCCTAGGCATACTATGTAGAAAGATATTTACTACTAAAAGAAATCAATAAATCATCCCAAGAGATATCATTTCTATCCAGTCCTTGGTCAAGTCCTCTATCCTCCACCACTACTAGGTTTAACTTGCCAATAGTATGCTGCCAACTTGATCTACTATGTCAAGGTACATCTCATTAGATTAAATGCCTTCCTTAGCTCCTCTAACCACTTCATAGATGTAGTGGAATCCTCTATACTAGCAAACATAGAAGGTTTCAACTTGTTAAACTACTCAATAAATGTATACTAATAGGTTGCCTAGCTAGCTCTTTATCACCATTACCACCAACATTGTTGTTGTTACTACTAATGATCTCTTTAACTTCTAGGCCGCTAGCACCACTACCATTACCACTTTTAACCTTTCAAATAATTGATGGAGATGAAGCAACACCAATCCCTATCTTGAACTATCATAATAGCTACATCAGCTACCCAGCAAGATCAATCAATGTATTACAAGGCCATGTACTCACTACCTATGTGTATGTAACTACAAATATCCAAGCTAATGGGTTCAATGGTGCTTAACTCTCATCAACATTATGATCATTACCTATACTTTATCCGCATCTAATAAACATTCCTAATACCTTCATCTATAAAGGTAAGTACCACAACATCTCATATCACTTGGAGTAACTTGCTCCAATGCCACTATGTAACACCCCACTTATCTGACCCAAACCAAGCTTATTTGAGGATAGTAAGCTAATAGATCATTAGAAATAATGTGCATTAATAATAATTAGATTTAATAAACATAGTAGAAATCCATTTATCCAACCATAAAAATCTTGCCAAAATTAATAACATATAATACACCCAAAAACTAGTAACACTATATATACAAATGTAAACAACAAAAAACATAATACGTGATATCATAGTCTATCAAGCTTGCATAATATCCAAACCATCAAGTATACTAGTCTAGAAGCATGCTTACACACTGAATATATATATTATGTATACTATACACAAGCATTATAACTTAGATGATGTTTATACCAAAGCCATTAGCAAAGAAATCCAACTTACTTGCAAAGCCATGCATGAACAAGAATAAAACATAAGTCCAAATCATTCATCATCTTTCTCAAGCCTACTAATATCTTGTATTTCTAACTTCATCACTTGCACACAAATAGGATCAATACAAGATTAAGTGAAAATCTTTACATGTTCCATGTTGATAAGAAAGGAATCTGCTATGCTAGAGAAGGGGTATAAAGATAAACTAAGCAAATTACAACAAGGTTAGTACATCTCATACAAGCATGCATCATAGCAATCAAAACATTCATCTATATCATTAAAGAAAATATCCTTAAAACAAGACAAAAACATGCATTAAACAAGCATGACTCACAAATAATACTTTGTCCAATCGAAACTCAAAAGCATAACAAGATCATAATACACTCATGAGACTTAGTATTTTCAACAAACCATAATCATCCCTAACTCATCATGTGGTAACTTGTATCTAAATAATTTCTATTCCATTATAATGCTTGATCATGCACTCTCCTATCTAGCTAACACATCCACACTCAATATAAGGATGTATCATTGTCATGTGTACTCAATCTAAATTGTACTTGCAAGGAGTTTATTAGTTTTCATTACTTAATCCACTACTAGTGCTAAAGCCTATTACCTCATCTATAGCCCTAGGAAACTAATCTTCTGGATGGTATATCCAATTATAATTAACATCCCTAAATCTCGTGCTAGCCATAGGAACTAACACACCTATATTTTTCCACTCTTAGAATGAGGTTTAAGATAGAAGTCATGCTAATGCATCATAGTGGAAATCATACCAACTCCTCTAGGATGTCTTAGTACCAACTAGTTTACACCCTCATGTTAGCTTCACCTATCATATGATCATTAGCAACCTATGCTATGTGCATCATTAAATCATAACATCATGAATCAACATAAGTGCTCAAGTTGATGATCATAAGTAACATGTGCTACGTGCACCATTTCTAAATCACCAATCTTTGAAATGTATAATCCCATAAATTATCAAACATAACTCTTATATGGTTCACTCATTGTGCATCACATATACACATATTCATACTGTGTATTCAAACACATTGTATTTCTAAACACTCCCTATGTATCACATACATTTTTAAGCATGCAAAAAAAAAAACTTCATTCAATTTTCACCAATAGTTAAGAAAGTAGTTTCAATGCACATCACCCACTATCGATCTTGTTCAAGGCCTAGACTTAATCTCATTTTCATTTTACTCATAAAAATTTGCTTGTTAATATTTTTTTATCTTGCCACAACTTGAGCATGGCTTGTGCTTTACATGAGGTCCTTAATTTTTTACTAAGCATGATCCCAACATATCTCACACTAGCCTTGCTCCATGCACCAGAAGCTAATGATGAATTTTCCACAACTTACCTAGTGTAAGAAAATAGACATCTCAACTAAATTCAAAATTGTTGCAACCCAACTATGAATAGACCATGCCACATGCTTTGATTCTACAGTGTCATGAATATGTCACATGTACACCACATCCATTGCTTTTTGGAAAAAAAAAAAGAAATGATAAAAAAATACTTCATCAAAATCCCAATGTGGATGAGCTATGACTTGCACTTTCATCATAATGGCCATTGCAACTATGCTACAAGGGCATTGCTACTAGTAGTTGTACATAAAATCTCTAAGCCCTATCAAAGTGAGGTCATTGTAACCCATAATTCATAGACTTTTTTTCATGACTTGGCTATGACCATACAATGTTCTTCTCAAACTTGCATCTAACATAAAATTCATACAAACATTAGCACTTACAACATTCATAACAATCAAACAATTAACATATGTAGGATGTGAACAAGATAACAAGTTCCAATGCTCTGAAGACCACCAATGGAGTGCATCTTGATCCTAGAGATACTAAATACCTTTCAAACTATTTGAACCAAATCGCATTGTTTAATTCACATAATATCCATACCCTCACAATAATTCATGATGATAAAATACAAGATCACAACATCTAACATAATTACCATCAACTTGCATGTTCCAAATTTTAACCATCCCCACACATACAAATCCACAAGTATGCATAATGTTCAAAATGCTAGAAATAGGAAAATGGTAAAGTCTACCCACTGAAACATGGAGAATTGCTAAAATCTATAACCTTAGAACTATAATCCCAAAATAATTCAAACAACATTCTGGATTCACCAGAACTTGAACCAAGACTTTTGAATTGTAGTCTACCTCAAACTAGCTTCCCAATACCCCATAAGTCTTAGAAACTTTGAAAGAGAACAAAAGAGAAGAAAATCAAGAAAATTAAGGAAAATAATTAGAAAAAGAAATGAAAATTATATTTATTTTACTTTATTTTTTGAAAATTATTTTCATAAGTTCCTTATAGTATTTCTTCATCACATCTAATACCATAGTACCCACTTCTTAAAACTTACTTTCAAAGCATCCAATTAAAATACCAGTTGAACCCATAAGAACCATGCCATATTTATAACATATTTAGGGAACCACATATGTAAAATTAAACATGTCATCTAGCTCTATGACTTTAATATGCATTGCACCATAACATAATCTACTAAACAACACCAGCATCATAGACATAATGCATATCATAATAGCATGTAGATCAAAGTCATAGTTGCTAAGTACTTAGTCTTCACCTCCTTCATACCCTATCCTACTAGTGATAATTACTTGCTTAACTCATTCAAGAAGATCAATGTGCATAATCATGGTAATCACATGGCTATAAGACCTCAAAAAATATATAGTCATAAAATATCATATCTATCTAGGAATGCCTATAAGGTCTCAATCGCATGTATCTAAAGACAGCAAAACATAATACCATAAGGTCCTATAGTAAGGGGTTACAATAAGCACTTAGTACATCTAGTTTGAGATTACTTGATAACCCTAATAGTTAATTCATATGTCTAGAAATATGATAATGGATTAGGGAATGAACACTTATGGATAATAGGCTAGCTTAGGATATATTTTCTTGTATTTAGTTAATTAGATAATAAACATATTTTTCTTAAGTTACTCAGATTAGGACTATGGGAAAATAATATCAATTAGCATACATCTCAATTAGGCTTTACCATAAAAATTAGAGAGCTACTATGAATCCAACTAGAAAGACAATAACATATGATCACCTAATGAAGCTATCTCAATTAGGATTTACCATACAAATTAGAGAGCTACTATGAGTCCAGCTATGAAGACAACAACATGCAATCACCTAATGAAGCTAAGTGCTATTACTATGCCATCCATGGATGATGATATGATCTACTATGATACTTGTAGATTGTATGATTAGACATTGGATATACTTATTACTCATCACTTTTCAGGGCATATGATAATAGACTGATTACCTCTAGATCATATACTTGTAAATGATCGAGGTTAGGCCTTCTTCAATTTAATATCTTATTTAAATATTTAAATTTTAAATAAAGAGTTAGGTGATGATTTATTATATGCACTACCATTCATACTACTTCATTCTAGAAGTCATTATCCAATTTTAATTAAGTTAGTTTGCATCATACCATTTCACATATTGTTCTGTTTTTAATTTTTACTATACCATTTTGCTTGAAACTATAACATACTATTTTTTGATGA
>MNCI01020724.1:0-10018 GCA_015680685.1 Gnetum montanum | reverse complement strand
TTCAAAGGTAGGTAGGGAAGTTACAAATTTAAAAATATCTCATCTAAATTCTCTCACAAGTAACTTGACCAACCAATTAGAAGATTACTTGGCCAACAAGTTGGGAAGATTACTTGCCCAACAAGTTAGGTAAGTTACAACAATTTTGGGTGGTTGCAACCACCAAAGAGAAAAAGAGGTTGACAAGTGGCCTTGGTAGTTACAATATCATAGAAAATTAAAACAAAATTTCTAAAATACATAGGAATACAAGCTATAGTTGCAACTTACTCCATACATATATATCCTTTTAATTTTGCTTCTTCAAAATGAGATGTCAAGTCCTCTAAGTAATGTATAGGGAAGTTGCAATTTCCAAATATCCCAAAAATATCTCAAAAATATCTCTCCTAACTTTTCTCTCAAGTAACTTGGCCAACCAATAGGAGATTACTTGCTAAAATATCCTAGCTAACTTTTCTCCCAAGGAGGTTACAACTTACTCATTTAATTAGGAAAGAGTTATTTAGGAAGTTATACATATAATTAGGAGAGATTTATGCTTTGGGAGTTATATCTATATTACAAATATTATAAACATGTTTAAAATATAAAACTTATATAATATTTTAAACAATAATGTTTTTAAAGTCTAAAAAAAAGGGTAAGTTTATAACTGGGGCTTCACACTATGGGTATATGTGTATCTTATCATGTTATAGTCAAGGGGTATTGTGGATGCAGAGGTTACGACCGTTCTTATATATCTTTCCTGTATTTGACATAAAATATGAGATCCAGGCCTGGAACCACCGTAAATAATTCCAAATTATCCCACCCTGTCCAAAATCATTGCCAACTGCTACTGCGGAAGAAGGCTCCGCCACCGCGTTCGGTAACACTGCCAAATGTGCCGAAAAAATCTGAAATTGCTGTAACCTTTGCCACCACAAATATAGCCATGGTTTACTTCTTACTTGCACTATCCTGGTTCTTCAAATTAACCCTTCAGTCACTAGATGGAATAAATGGAATAGCAATCTTTGCTGTAGACTCTCAACAATACATGTGGTGCACTGATCCAGGCAATGACTGCCGGCGGAAATTCATCCACACATGAAATGGATTTAAAATAAATAAAAACTTAAGGTTTCACCACCTAGAGCCTCTGCGTTCAGCAACCATTGTCCTTAACAGAATGATCCACATAAATCTCAGCTATAGGATTAGCACCGTATCATCCCATGTTGCATAAAATTAAATCCCCAAAATAGTTTGTAATCTCAAGGAGCGATATCCTCAAACTCTCTTCATTTCCATAAACTGCTATGTTTCAGATTTACCCTATGGTAAATCGTTGTAGAAATTTGAAATAAAGAACGTGTGCTGAGCCTTGCCTCCATTCTTGATTGATACACATTACTGTTTCATTATCTTCTTTACGGCAGCAAACTCATAAATCCATTTTTGTTCCCCGCTAAAAACCCACACATTCCAAAATTTTCTTACCTCGATTGTTGGATACTGCATTTTTGTAGACAGTTACCGTGCTACACGGATTTGAAGGATCTAAGTGTAGCTGGCAACAGGGGTGCTGTGTGCATGAAACTACTGCCATGACGTGTGTTTGCCGAGCTGCATCTGCACCAGGCAAACATTGTGTTTTGCAAGGCTGCCAGCCATCCAGTCTTTGTCACGCAGAATTCTGATTTGTTGCAATTTTTGGACTTGTCTTTAGTTATTTTTTTTCTTTGTTTGCCTTCCTGCGTTTTTCTGTTTGCCAAATCATGGGCCAATGTTTTGTGGATCTTTGTCCAACAGATCCGCAGGAATCTTCTACATTATAGCCTACAAAAAGAAAAAAAAAACAAAAACGCCACAACCTGCAAAATAAATCGGGGTTTTAACAGGGCATAACCCATTTCCTTGCATATTTTGCAAATGGGGGTTTCAAACTTTGTTTTGAAGTAATATTCTTGTGTTTGTGAAGATGTTAGTCTGTGCCAAGGTGAACATCGCAGTGGTGATGTTGTGCATTTTCCTGCAACGCAGTCTCCTATGCTTTTACTATTTTCCTTATCTCCATTGTTTTTCTCTTCAACAGGTACAATGGTGGATGTTAATTTTCCTTTCTTTTTATGATCTTCAAAACAACGAAGGCATTGCTGGTTTTGTTACATTTTTTATTTTGTCTTGCAAACTGAGATCTACAACTTAATGCTTTTCACATGAATAACATACTTCCTTCCTTGCCATAGTACTAATTTCTGATTTTAACAACAAGATAATTTGGCACCTTTATCTTATATTCAGAAGGCTTTAACATCAATTTTTTCACCAGTGAATTGCTTCCTTAAAAACACCCAACCTTCAACACTAAAGCTGAAATTCACTTTGTACATTTACAACCATAAAATATTGCAACTGTTCCATGGAATGGCCAAATGTACCAACACTAAGTCAAGCTCTCATTTAGTTCCATGCATATAATTGAATTGTTCTCTTGGTTAGCTATTAGCCATTGGGTACCTTCTTATCTTGTGGTTGCTGCATATAAGCATCTTTGTATATCTATTACTTATGCACAATGGTTACATGCAAGTAATGTTAAGTGTTATACAAATTAGGACTTCTACAAACAATTACACCCTATGTCACTATATACAATGCATGGAACTTTCTTCTTCTCAATCTTTATAAACATATTTTCTTTTGATATTTCTAGGGAAATATCACATATTCCTAGGTGCATGTCAAGTATGCTTAGCCATGCTCTTCCCATTATGATTGGGAAGTCCTCCTTATAGTTGTTGACTTGAATCACTGGGGAATTGGCTGGGTGTGACCACCCACAACTAGTAGTGACAATTTCCTTCACTAGTCCTAATGGGACAATGATGGACTAGTCGGCCAACTACAAATGAATGTTACTCCTTCTTTGCAAAAGAAAATTCTAGGCTTTATACATTTCTTGAGATATTAAGTTAACACAAGAACTTGAATCCAAAGAGCTTTCCAAGGCTTATTCCAAATGATTTGTAAATATATAAAAGGACTTTAAAGGTCAGAGAATTTCCTAGGAAGATGGCTAGCTTTAATCTAATAGGTAATGGCATCAGTCAACATGACCATGTGCATTAAGTGCGGTCTTTGGTTTGAAGGAAGCTTTGAAGATTTGAATGATGGTAAGGCCTTTGGAAAATCAGCCACTCATGGTTGTAAGGACTTAGTTGGACTATTGGTTCTAAAGAAAGCTCTCTTATTTATGTAGTTGTCTAAACCAATAGTAGGTTGAGGGTTGATAGCCCTTATAACATTACGGCTGGGCAGGGAGCTCACCCTACATAGTTAGAGCATGTGGTAATGGAGCTAAGGGTGGAAGAGGTACAGTCAGATGAGAAAGATAGTATATTTGTGGAACATCTCTCCTAGGAGAAGTAGTTCTATAGTACTCATGGGTTTGGTAGTATGGTTGAAAAATGATGTGACTAGTGGAGTCACATGGAGAGATTGGCTACTACATGTAGTATCCATACAGGTCAGGTTCATGGTAAGGGTATTGTTGATGTGGTGCTGGCATTCCTCACAATTGTGGGTGTTGCCACTGTTGATATTGTTGATTTGGTTGTCGTGAGTTGCACTTGGATAATACGTCAAGGGTTTCTGGAACTATGTTAGGTTACCTTGAGGATAAGGTAACCTTGGGGTTGTTTGTCATCTATCTAATCATGGGTTTAGTGCATACAGCCCAGATTCCTGCAGATGTGAGATTACTGGGTAACATCCCTTAGGATGGTCATATTGGCATATCTCAAATCCACTATCATTGTCTATCTCTAAAACCACAACCTCTTCAATGATGACAACTTTGCCCTTACCTTTGTTATGTGCATAGTTAGCTTCTTTCTTTTTTCTCTTTTCTTGGTCACTACCTTACTCTCTAGACTCATTGACTATTTTGAGAATGGTTTGGAATCTATTATCTAGGGAATCTCACATTTGATCTACCTTTTCCAACACTTTTAATGCAAATTTCTAAATTGAAAAAGTTTTTCTATTCACCATTCATTCAAGTGGTAACTGTTCCTCGTCCTCACAAAATCTAACTCCCTTCTTTCAAAGGGAATGATCTCTATTGTATTCCTCCGCACTTTCTCTTTTCCTTAACTCACCTTCTTCCTTAGCAACTTGCTCGAATAATTTTTATATTTGATAGGCTCTAAGCTTGGATAGGCTTCCTTGGGCATAAGTCCCAAGGGTTCTTCATGTTTCATACCTAAGCCCATCATCGAGATGGCATAGTTGTTCCCTCTATGAGTAATCATGGCCAAGGCAACGATGTAATAATGCATACTATCAACTCATGGTAGCATCCGAGGGTTTATGTCCTCCTTGTTTTCATCCTTGGATTTGCTTATGTAGGTTGGACACTTGAGAGTATGTTTGATATTTATCATTGAATAGTTCTAACATGGTACTCCATTGATGAATGGATTCCGGTTCTAAGGACCAGTACTAGCTTTCTGCTTCTTTGATCAATGTCTATGGAATCAACTTTAGTTTTTGCCATTTTTTTCTATGTTTTGCAAGGAACATGCATCATAGAATGCTTGTAGATGATTTTGAGGATCAACATTGTATCCCCCTTCAAATCATAGGATGTTGTTCATATCTAGTCTTTTGATATTATTATCTTTTTGGTGACTTGTTGGAATTCTAATGGCCTCTATAATATCTAACATACTTTGGGTGATGAGTATGGGTTCATCATGATTGTCTTGTCTATGGAATCTAAGATGCCTACGTTGTTCCCTACTACTTCTTCTTTGTGATGTGTTTCTCTAGAATGCCCTCGTTCCCTTTCTCAATTATTTTTTCTATGCTCTCTATTTCACTTACCATTATTCTCATGGTCTTTCCCTTTACAACTACATTTGGATCTTGAAGGAGAGGGAGAAGGAAAGGATGGAGATGAAGAGGAAGGAGGACTGGCACCATGAGAGTGCCTGTTACTTTCTCCTCGATGTTCATGGCCTTGGTCATGTTACGATCGAAATATCCATCATTGTCATGTGCTTGTGTTTCTTTTTTGAATCCCTTGTGTTCATTGGTACCAAAACATAGATTATGAATAGTTGAGTTAAGGTTCTAGTACACAAATCCTTGACTGAAGTCAACGAGAGGAACATCATTTTGTGGAAAACCTCCTAGGGCAAGTTCACCATTCTCATTTTCACTTAGGACATATGGGACATTCTGAGATAACTTTCCCTTCATGGATTCATAATATCTTTCCTATTGTAAATCCTTTGAAAATTGTGCCTCCATGGGTTGATAATATCTTGAGTCTTGTTCATGCACAATGTATTTTGACTGTAAGTGCTACATACCAATTCATGTGAGATCATGAAGAAGCATGCTTGAGATTGAGTGGTTAGGAGGTAATACTATATTGCCTTCTAAATCACACCATCGCAGTTGTTCATCCTAATGGAAGATAAAGGTAAAATCTAATACATACTCATTAGGATGAGTGTATACCATATAAAATTGTCATGGTACTGGCGAATTGTCATGTGTATTACACCTTTGATTATTCATTGTGTTAGACCTACTTGATGAAGCACTCTCATAATAAGAAGGAGACATGATTGATTATTCACTGTGCAATTCTCTCTTTTTCATAATTGTAAGATAACCAAATTTCCAATGATGGAAATATTTCCTAAATTCTAATTAGGACATAAACAACAATTTCCCCAGCAACATCACCGATGATGAGCAGCAAGGTATCCCTATGCTCATCATTACGAATAGAAGCGTTCACGCACGATTCGGTTGAACTCCAAGGACTAAGTGCTTATGCACCTTTACAGAATAAGGATGGGTTAGGCAACTGTTGTCTTTCCAAGCTTACTTGTATGACACAATTTTATGGTTAAGTAAACTTGAGGTATGTGATTTTTATGCTTTTTATGTTTTATGTCCTAGTACTAAAAAGGGAGAAGTGAAATAATTGAATAACTAACTTTAATTTAACTAATCAAATAGGCCCTGACTAGTCCTAACACCATAATCCATTCCGACTTTCCATACACATCCTGAAGTGGTGCAACATTACTAGGATTACCAAAGGCTAATCATTACTGGGCTACCGAGTGTTCCATGTATGCTCAAAGTGGTCGTGCTGAGTGTGCTTAGTTGGGAAAAGTTACGAATCGATAAAAGCAACATAAATTAACTAATGAAAGCATTAAATAACTATAAATGGCATCAAATGCAACAAATAAGATATTTTTAATGTTGCAAGGTTTATCACAAAGTTTGTCTTTATTTCCAAACATAGGGTGTGCTTAGGTACACAATGCTCAAATAAAGATCCATTGACTTTATGACTCCTACTATGGGCACTTAGAAATAATTCTAACTCTAGAAGGAAAATTGCAAGAATTCAAGTAAGGGACTAACTATCTAATACCAAACCAAGTGTTCCTACCTCTTATTTATAGGCAATGAAATAGGTTCCGATATTAAATATCTAATATCACTTGGCAGGCCCTGATATCATGTACCCGATATCACAGCTCATCACCTGTCATGCTTGCTATTGATATTTCCTTCTTTCCTATTATTCAAATATTTTTCAATAGACATTTTAACTAAGAATCTCCTAAATATACCTTGGTAACTTCCCATGCATGGCTTCTTCTCCTTGCACTTGTTGTTTATTTTCCCCTACCCCACTATCATGGCCATAAAATTATTGTAAACAATATATATAATGGTAGGGTAATCAACGTCTAGTCTCTCAGGTTTTCCCCATGCTAGTGTTGCATTTATTAGTTGCTTAAGTTGTTACTTGCACATGAATCATAGAACCTGCCATTACCTATACGTGGTGGTGCCTATTACCATTTCCTACAAGTTCTTGGTAAGGGGTTGCCATTTTCTAGGTGTTGTGGTGATTGTAGCCATTATCAATTAAGTTATGCAACGTAACCCTAATGCATTTCTTGCCATTTTTACAATAGCTAAATGTGGTTCTCAATCATTTGGGTAGCTGCATACCATGTCCATACAAATGTCCTACTAAGGACCTTTTGGCATTGAAGTTATTTTTCTCTGTTCTAGTTATTTTCTACACATAATTTATGTTACAGTCATTTCCTACAATGATGATGGTAGTGGACGTTACGTGTGTTGATAATGGAAAATGTAGTCATTGGTGGAGAATCAGAGGTGGATAAGAGGCTAGACAGACTCTTATAAATCCCTAAGGACCAAAGGCAAAGGGGACACAGTAGTAGAAGAATGCTAGCTATGATGGTGAGGAATTTCTAAGGCAAGTTATACATGTGAAATCCTAGGGTTCTTTTTGATTCTTATTAACTATTTTGTGTCTCTCCTGGAGGTAGTTTGGGGTAGAAAAGTAGTCATATTCAATAACCAAAGATTGTGGACTTGTCAAAGGAGTTGTGCTTTGTGCAAACACTACTAGATAAGGATACACCAAAAGTTGTTCTATTTGGGCTTATTTTTTAGTGAAGGCATCGTTTCATTTAGAGATTTTAAATTTTGGCAACTAAGCTATGATCTTTATCATGTGGATTAAACATAGAGCCCGTTTTTCTTTAGAACACAAATTAATCTTATTCATGTTATTAACTATTTTATGATTTTATTTTTAATGTTCAAGTGTTCTTGTTGAGATTTTAAAGCAAATAGCTAGTTCCAAGTCGAGTTGTTTTGGTCTACTATTTCTAGTTACCTATTAAAATCATTTAATTTACTACCATATTATTGTTAAAATTTCAAAGCAAATAGTTAGTTCTACCAAATTCATTATGGACTACCCTTTTATTTTCATGTTAAAGTTATTTAGCCATTAAATATCATATGCCCTTTTAGCTAAGACTATTCCTAAATTTCTATACCCATATGTGAGGCATCTTAGGTAATAGTCTCTTTAAATGATTTTTCTAGGTGTTGTTGTATCCAAAATTTATGCATCAACACGTTTTTGGTACTAGAAAGAGGGTTGTTTTTCAACCTTTGTTTTCCATTTCTATTTTTAAAAATATTAGCTTTTTTATTCTTTCCCAGAAATTTGCACTAATTATTTGTGTTTCTGCTTTACTATTTTCATTTCTCTTTATATTCTTAGTTACCAATTTACAAATTCTGGAAATTTCTGGTTTTCCAAATTTCTAAAAATTTCTATTACCTATTCTTGTTAATAGTCATCCATTTTCAATTCCTATTATCTAGTTCAAAATATCTAGTTTATTTTCCTATTTTAGCTTTTGATAAGATTACCTAGAACCTTCATTGGCTATTTTTGTTTCTTTTTTATTTTTTAGTTACTATTTTTGTTTCTAATAATTCAGTTTTTTATTAAATTTCTATTTCTACTCTTGAAAGCTTCTATTTTTAAAATTCCTAAAAAATTTATATTTTTCAATTTCTATCATTAAAACATTCTTTGGCCTATTTCTGATACTAGTTTTAATTAATGGTCATCTATTTTCAATTGTATCACTTTGTTTTAGTTTCATTTTTAAATCCCCAAACCTTCTTTTTCCAATTCTATTGATTACTTCATTTTGAAAGTCCTTACCTTAGTTCTAACTTAGGTAATGTGGTGTTTTCATAATTTACTTTTCTGAAATTTTGCATTTCACTATTTTTCTTTTAAATTTTATATTGTAATTTTAGTTTTCCTTTTAAAAATAAAAATGAAAAAATGTAGTATTTAAATAGTTTTCTATCTTATTTAATTTTATAGTTTTTTAGCATTTATATTCTTAATCTTTCATTTTATGAGTGAGTCCTCCCATACATCATCTACACAAAGAGTTCTTACTTCTATCCCTAAATGACCTACTACCTATCACTTTACTTTAAGAAAACAATAAACTTGGTGATCTCTATGTTCTATTCCTAGAAGAATTCAAACTAGGATGGTAGCCAATCAACCCTCAACTCTGCTGGTAAGAAACCCCTTTAACTTTACAAACTATCACGATATTCCAAAATAACTTCAAAACATAAATTTGTTCTATGATACCTATGAGTGATGCCCACCAATATATACAATGTTTTAAAACCTTACTAGGCTTCCATAACATTATCCAAAACAACATAGCATGTAGGGTCTTTATGACAACTTTCAAGAGCAAAGCCACACAATGGTTTTTCATGCTCCTTAATGCCTTTATCGACTCATCACAAGACTTTAAAAATAAATTCCTACACCAATTTGATAATTTCACTAGTCTTACCTTAGCATCAAGTAATTTCACAAGCCTAAGAAACCTACCTAGGAAAATTTTTTATGATTATAATATAAGATTCCTCCATCAACTTGCTTATGTGTCAAATGTGATGAAATTGCAACCTAATGGTATCCTCAATTTCTTCCTCTCTACCATTGACATATTTTTTATTTATGCCCTTAAATTTGATCTAAACATTATGGAAATACAAGGGAAAAGGATAAACTATGGTGGTGATTTCTAAGGCTAGCTATAGAGGGAAAAGCCTAGGGTCCTTTCTAATTCTTATTAACTATTTGGTGGCATCCTTGAGGTAGTTCAATGTGGAGCAGTGAGCATATCTAAGAGCCAAAGGTTGTGGTGTTTTCAAAAGAGGTGTGCTACTTGTAAGTACAAGTGGCCAAGGCTACACAAGTAGTTATTTCATTTGGTGCTTATTTATGAGCTAAGTCTTTATTTATCCTACTATGTTACTTAAATTTCTATATTCCAACCTTGATCTATGCCAATAAACATTTTGTTGCATACATTACAAGATTGTGTATATACAAAACTTCTAATTATAGTATTAAAATTCTATATTACATGAATAATTTCTGTAAATGTCTTTTGCAAGTTTGGAAAAGATTGAATAGGTTTTGAAGAAGGCACTTCCACTATTGGCACATTAGCAACATCTATAGCTTGATTCATTTGATGAAATGAATTACCTGCATGTAGACATTTCCTTTTTCCGCACTCACTCTAACTATACTATGCATGTT
>MNCI01020719.1:246051-292275 GCA_015680685.1 Gnetum montanum | reverse complement strand
TTGTCTTCCCAGGCTTGCTTGTAAGTGTCACGGTGTATGGTTAAGCAAGTCTGAGGTATGTGATTTTTTTGGTATTTTTCGGTTTATCTTCTATGCTATCAGAGGAAAGGGTTGAGAAACTAAGCTAACTCTAACTAATGTCCTAAGTCTAAATTAACTAGCGTCAGCATCCGTTCCCACTTACCGGACACACCCTGAACTATGCAACTGTGGCTTACCAAACGCTAATCGTTACTGGGATCACCACACGTAACGCAAGTGCTCGAAGTGGTCGTACTGAGGCACCTATTTAGCTTAAGTGTGATAAGCAGCCGATTCCTTAGCTAGCCGTACACACCCGTGGGTGCTCGTAACTAAGTCGTACTTATCACACGTTCTAGCCTAGCAATGAGTAGCCGATTCCTTGACTAGCCGTACACATTGGACTACCACTGGGATTACCAAGCGCAGAATCCTGGAATACGCTACTGGGTTACCAAGCAGCCAATGCTCGTAATCAAGTCGTACTCATGCGTTGCGACAAGCAGCCGATTCCTTGACTAGCCGTACACGTCCGTAGACGCTCGTAATCAAGTCGTACTTGTGCACACTAGGAAAGCAGTAAATAAAGAACAATAAATGAAACCACATGCTGCAAGGTTTATCCAATCAAGTTCGTCTTTATTGCCGTACACAACTTGGGTTCAGGTTACAAGCTGCTTGAATAAAGAGCCGTTCACTCTAGGACTCCTACTGCGGGCACATGGGAAAAATTCTAACTCTGGAGTGATCAATCTGCCAGAGCTTCGCTACTTCTAGCCAGGATTAGGAAATGAAGGGAGTGCCGCCTCTTATTTATAGATATCGTGGCACATGTAGGTCGCGTCTCATCACTTGCTATTATTATTATTATGTATATAATATTTGCTTAAGAGTAAGGAGCCTTTTTCCATTTGGGGTGTGAAAAAGTATCATTTTATAATGATATATTATAAATGAAAATTATCTAGTGCAAATAAGTCATCCCAGACAGTGATAACCCTCTTGAAGGGAGGTGAGGTGAGGTGTGAAAACACACCCAGAAAACCCTCCTAGAGGGAGCTATGAGGCCCCCAAGTTTAAGGTTTTATGGATCCCTCTAGGAGGTGAAAAGTATAATTTCATCATCATCTATATTAAGAGCAAAATTCTTAGGTGCAACAATTCTTTAAAGCAAAAATCCCAGATAGTGAAAATCTCAAACAATGATAACCTTCCCTATGGCTCACTCATGGTTTTGGTAAGATGATTCAATCCTTTTGGTCAAAGACCAATAAGCTAATGTTTGATTAATGACATAACTGTTGTTACCTTACCTAGGATTTTGAGATCCTCACTCTCTAATCAACTTACTACCAATTTCTTTGGGTCTCATTGTAGAGAGCTTGGCTACTGGGATTTACATTTCTAGGGAGTTAGTTGTGGTCGATTATGAGGTTGTTGGGGCATTTAGAATGTCTAACTGGAAGGAATGCATGACTTGTCTGATGTTCTTAGTAGGTTGTACCTATAGCCTAAAGGGTGACATAAAAGATAGGGGCCTCTTTCTTTGCCTCAAGTGTACAATGTTTCTTCAGCATCCTCTCTTGTTTGAGGTTTCACCTTAAGGTCATTGGTTTAGGGGTGAAGTTACTATTGCTTCCTCTATTTGTGAGGTGGTAAAACCCTCCCACTACTACTTTGGATGGTGCCATTGTTGCTCCTCGAAACTGGAGGTAGCACCCTAAGATAGCAACTTTTGGGATGTGTCTTCCTCTTTTGATGGAGGTCTATCAACTGTTGCAACTAGTTCAACCCTAGCCTAAGGTGTGTGTGATGTCACTATCACTCATTCATGGTGGGGTGAGGGGCCTAAGGCCTCTAAGGAATGATGGGGGCCTTGAACCCCCAAGTTAAAAGTGAGGGACTTGTGGCCCCTAAGGAATGATGGTGGCTTGGGGCCCCTAAGTTTCTGAGGGTTCTTTTCAATGTCTAATCATCTGGAAGGATCTCTAGCCTAAACAGTAACATGAACTTGAGGGGCCTTTTTTCATTTTTGGTAGCTATAGGATTGAAGAATGGGGTTAATCAGATAAGCAGTATGAGAGATATGGGGTCTAGAAGGCTCATGGATTTGAAAACTTAAAAAACTCCTTGGGTTTTTAAGGTAAAATGTGCAAAATTGGTTAAGTGTGGGTACACATATATAGAATTTTTCTATTGCATCAATGTGATCACATTGACGGGGTTGCTTCGATGTAGTTGGTTACGTCAATGAGATCGCATTGACACATCTGTGTGTGAAAATTCTGCACTTTGAAAAATCAATGAAAAATAAGAAAAATTTTCAATAAAAGTGAAGCCCAAAGGAAGCCTAGAACATGATGAAATTCATGAAAAGGGCTAGAGAATTCACAAAAAAAGAGATTTTATGTGGAAAATTTGAATGAGGAAGTACACAATTAGATGTAATCAACATGGAATGCAGAAGTTTTGAATGTAAAAAATGCCTAAGGGACGAGGAACTTAACCAACCTAACAAAGGCATTTGCAAGTGGATCCTCCCCATAGCAAGCTCATGTCCTTAATGCCCTTTCATGTCCTCAAACCAAGGGTTCTGTGGATCCCTATGGATGATTAATGGTTATGGTTAGTTAAGAACTGAATCACCAAAGAAACTATCAAAGAATTTTGACCATATCAAACTAGGACATTGAATGAACATGAGAAAAGGTAGTGAGGTGAGTTATGGGAAGCATAGGTAGATGATGTAGAGGATGGAATGTAGTCTTGTATTGTGGTCACATGAAGTCCCTTGTGAATTTTGTGGTTAATATGACCTGATAATATTCATCCTTAGTCCAAATTAAAACTAATCACTTTTAGTGAGTTTTCATTAACACTCTTAGACTTGTCCATCCGCAAGGTGTAAGAATATCCCCACAGATCAATCACCATTCCTAAAAGAGAAGAAAAGAGAAGTAGGAAGTGAGATGAGCCTTAGTTAGAGGGGACCTTTAGGCATGGGTAATATGTCTTTCTAGTTTCATAACCAATGCATGTAGCCCATTATTTTTTTTAAGGTGTGTGTTTGGAATTTCCATTATTTTTTAATAAATTTTTGGATTTTTTGAATGGGAACTACACTATGCAAAGACTTTACTTCTTGTTATTGGTTAATAGCAAAATGGTGAGAAATTCATGGAAATACTCATGCACCTAAGAGGGTAGGAAAATACAAAGAGCATCAAATCTTCTTGAAGTCACACCCTTGTTTATCCATTTAATCCTTCCCAAGTTTTGAAACTACCAAGGTCATAAGTTCATTAAAAGTTTCATTTAAGAAGGGACTTCATACTTTCCAAACAAGGGAACACCATAGAGTTTTGTGGATGGGTGGATGATGTGGACTCACTACTTATTATCTTGAAAAGAAACCATGTCTTAGTTATCAACATCAAAATTCAAAGATAAAATCTAGACATTATTAATCAAATACCATTATAGTACAAACCATCATTAGTGATAGCTATAGTTGAATCAAGTCTTGATGGCAATAAAGGAAAAGAAGAAAAATATGAGAAAATCATTAGGAAAATTCAAACCAAATAAAGGGAAATATAGAAGAAATTGTAAAATATTCAAGAAATAAAAAATGTACTAAAAATGGTGTAAAATAAAAATGGTGAAAAATAGAAAAAAAAATGAAAACTGAGGAGCCACTTTGATTAATCACCATGGATGGCCATCTCCCCCATGATTTATTTGGAAGGAGGAGATCCAAAAAATTGAGCGTGCATGTCCATCTGTTGAGGTGTTCTAGTTACTAGCTCTCTTGGGTTTTTTGAAAGGTTTTATTTGTTATGTGTTAACTAGTAGCTTTTTGTTTGGGCTTTCAAGTCTGTAAATTAACATGGCCCTAGATGGAAAGGTTTCATAGATAATGTAAGACCTTTTCATAATGTTTGGAACTTATTTCTTTGTGGTACATGTGTGGGATTCTAGTATAGGACCTTGTCTCTTGGTTGAAATTTTACTTTCCTGATCCTAAGATCATGACGATGTTTATTAAATGTCTTATGCACTTCATTAGATGACAGGGTCACTAGTCAGTTATTGTCTAGCACATTAAGATTCATTAACCTTTCTTTTTGTGCTAGGCTAACGTGAAGGCAAAGGTCACAAGCCATTGATAGTGTACAAAGTTTTGCTTGGATGGGAAGTATTGGTAGTTTGCCACACATAAGCTCATAGGGAGAGTAGGAAATAAGAAGTTTCCAAGTGGAGCAGTAGGCCCAAAGTGCATCGTTAAGTTTTGTGCTCTAATGCCTCATATATTTACTAACTATTTGGGTTAGTATTTTTGTGATCTCCCTATTTGTAACTTTTGCTTGACCATTAGCTTGGGGGTGGTAGGGTGTTGTTAGCTTATGCTCAACCCCAAAGCATTGCATGAGCTTTTGAGAGGTGGTGCTTGTAAAATGAGTTTTATTATCAGCAATATGTGCATGTGGCATCCCAAACCTAAACTAAGCAGCCTTAGAAGATGTGCAATAAATGATGGCTTTTGCTTTTGCCCACTTTATATAGTAGTTAACAGTTATTATGATGTATGCCTTTCTATTAGACATGGAAGTGATGGGACCTATGAAGTTGATGCCCCAAATATTGAAGGACTGTAGTGGTTGGATCCATACTTGAGGCCCCTCCATACAAGCGGTCATCCCACCATTGCATTGGCAATAATCATAGGAGTAGATGAAGTGGTGAGCATCCTTAAAAATTGTTGGCTAATGATACCTTGCCATGAGGATATTTATGGTCATGCATCTCCTAGCATAGTGGCCCCCATAAGAACCCTCATGAGCATCTTGGAGGATGTGTAGTTGATCATCATCAAGTACATACCATTGAACTAGGCCATTGACGCATACCTTTTATAGGTGTCTTTTGATTTCCATGAAGTGTTTTGCTTAGTGAAGAAACTATTGTTTCTTTATATTGCCCTAATCCTATGGCATTTCCTAAGTGAGAAGGTAGGGGAGAATGCCACTGTACTAGTTGGTTTCAGTGGGTACTTGTTCAGTTATAGCCTCAATAAAGAGGAGTTCATAAGGAAATTGATATGAAAGTAGGATCTCCTCCTCTTTGTTGTCCCATCTTAATCGAGACAATTGGTTAGCAACAATCATTGGCTTATTCATTAGGAACTAAATTGCACTGTGGTCCTTGTGCACAAACACCTTGTACCTAAGCACATAGTGCTTAAATTTTTGCAAGGCATACACCATTACCATGAGCTCTTTCTCAATTGTAGTGTAGTTTAGCTATGCAACCACAATGATTCTACTAGCACAATGGATGTAGTAAGGATGTTTTTAATCATTCAACTATGTAAGCATGGCTCCCAAGGCATAGTTGGATGCATCCATCATGATGTGGAAGGGTCTAGACTAGTCAGGTACATGTAGAATTGGAGTTTTCATGAGCTTTTTCTTGAGTTGCTAGATGCATACTTACATTTCTTAGTCTAGATAAACAAGCATCCTTCTTCGTTAGCTCCACCAATAGTTTGATGATCTTAGAGAAATTCTTGATGAAGCACCAATAGTATCCAATGTGACCAAGGAATGACCTCACATCTTTGAATATTTATGGCTGTCAGATAATCCCTTGGATGACCCTTATTTTCTTAGGGTCCACCTCAATCCCTTGTTGTAAAATTTTGTGTCCTAAAATAATGCCTTCTTGGATCATTAAATTGCTTTTTTTCTAGTTGAGTCTAAGGTTTGTCTTCATGCATCTTTTTAGCACTTGCTGAAGATAGTCTAGGGCTTACTCAAATGTAGCTCGATAGATGAAGAAGTCATCCATGAAGACTTCAATCCCACTACCAATCTGCTATTGAAAAATGCTCAGGATAAGGTGTTGGAATGTTGAAGGGGCATTACACAGGTCAAATGACAACTTTCTATACGAAAAAGTTCCCTAGGAACTCGTAAATGTGGTTTTGGCTTGGTCCTTCAATGCTATCTGGATTTGGTTATAGCCATTATAACCATATAGAAAGCTATAGTAGCAATGCCCAAAAATTGTGTCCAACACTTGGTCCATAAATGGCAAAGAAAAATGGTCCTTGTATGTTGCCATATTCAATGGCCTGAAATCGATACACACTCTTCATTTCCCATCTTTCTTTGGGATGACCACAAGTGGGCTAATCCACTCACTATCTGCAATGGGGTATATGAAACCTACCTTGAGGAGTTTTTCAATTTTTTCTTTGATGATATGTTCTAGTTTGGGATTCAACCACTACTACAACTACCTCTTTGGATTAATGGAGGAATCTGTATAGATGTGATGCTAGCATATCGTTGGATCAATTCTAGTCAGCTCATGATATTATTAAGCAAAGGTTGTTGGTCATATTTTGACCACCTCCAACAACTTCTTTTTTTGCACAGGAGCAAGGTTAACATTGATAATGATCGGCTTACCATTTTTTAGAAAAGCATATTCCATTCTGATCAATAAATTTTTTAACTCAAGAGGCTCTTATTTAAAGCTATTAGGGATTTCTAGCTCTCCCCAATTAGTGTCATTAGGTTCATCGGAGAATTGGCAATGGATTTGCTTCATTTCATCCATGTCCTCAATGTAGGCACTTTTTAAGCTCTTAGTTTATATCATGTACAATGTGGAATTGCTTTTAGATTTAGCTGTTAGTCACTAGGTGTCCTCTTGCTTTGTGGTTGCTACGTACAGGCACCTCTAAATTTTTGTTACATCTACACATTGCTTGCATGCTATGATTGTTGTGCTTTTGACTATCCATGATTTTTGCATGTAGTGGCACCCTATGTCACTGTATGTGATGCATGGAATGTGATTCCTGTCAATCTTCCTAAAGTCATTTTCCTTGGAGATCTCTAAAGAGGTGTTTGATTCCTAGCTGTGTATCAATTGTACTTAGCCAAGCCCTTCCCATGATGATTAGGAAGTTCCCCTTGTAGTTATCTGCAAATATCATTAGGAAGTCAATAGGATAGGACCATTCGTAGATGGTGGTCATAATGTCCTTCACCAATCCCAAGGGAATGGTGATGGAATGATCCACTAACTTAAGATGAATGTTGCTCTTCTTGAGAGGAGGTAGGTTTCAGGATTTGATCATTTCATGAGAGATAAAATGGATACCAAAACTTGATTCCAAAAGAGCCTTGCAAGGCTCATTCCTAGTGATTTGTAAGTAAATGAGGGGACTCCTAGGATTAGATCTCTTCTTTGGATGGTGGCCAATCTTTATCCAATTTATGATCATGGGGGTTAGTATGCCTTTTGGGAGGTGTTTCATTTGAAGGGATCTTGAAATATGTTGTGGAGGAGGAAGGAGAGGCAAGGTCTAGAGATGCAGGTGTCTATGAGGGCTTAGTAGGATTGTTGGTTCAGAAAAAGGGTCGTTTTCGAGGCTTATTATCTAAACCACCTGGTTGGGGAGTTGGCTGTAACTTAACAACCCTTGGGGTGTTTCTTTGCTGTTGCTGGGTTGGAATTTCATCCTGCATGGATGGAGTCGGTGGCAATTAAGTTGAGGATGGAGGTATAGGTGTAGAAGGATGAGGAGGATAATACAGAAATGGAGATTTCCCATTTCGAGATTGTGCTCTATAATACTTAAGGGGGTAGTAGTCGTGTTGGGAAGAGGCATGACTAGAAGAGTCATGTGGAGAAATGTGCTACTAAACATAGTACTCATATAGATCTAGTTGTTGGTAAGGATATTAATACGTTGGTGGTGGCATCCCCCATGACTATGGTTATTTCCATTGTTGATACTGGTCGTGAGGCTGAGGTGGAGCTCCACTCAGATAATAGGCTTATTGGTGGAATTGCCTGTAGTTTCCTCGAGGATAAGGCAACCTCTTGGGTGCTTACCTTTTTACCAGCCTAGGATTCAAAGTATACACCCTAGATTTCTACAAGTGTGACACAACTGGGAAACATCCCTTAGGATGCTTGTATTGGCAAATGTTACACCCACAATCATCATATGTCTCAGAATCCATAACCTCTTCAATAGCAGTAGCTTTGCCCTTACTACTTTGATGGACATGTTTAGCTTCCTTCATTCTCCTTCAGTCATGACCACTACCTTGCTCTTTGGACTCCTCTATAATCTATAGAGTGGTTTGGAAATTTTTGTCAAAGGGTTTCACATTTTGTCTACCTTGGCCGATATTTCAAAAATAGATTTTTGTATCAACAAGGTCTTATGTTACACCACTTCATCAATTGGTGTCTCCTCCTCATTATCATAAAATCAAACCTTTCATTTGTTGATGGAAGGGTCCTAGTTGTACTCCTTTGCACTTTCCTTTTTCCTCAGCTCACATTCTTCTTTGGCCACTTGCTTAATTAGCCTTTGGATTTGATGGGCTCTTAGCTCTAAAAGCCTACCTTGGGCATAGACCTTAAGAGTTCTCCTCATTTTCATCTTGAGCCCATCTATGATATGCCATAGCTTCTTCCTTTGAGAAAAGCCATGGTGTAGGCATTGGTGCAACAGAGAGTAATATTTGCCCATGGCAGCATCCAAGGATTCATGTGTTCCTTACTTCCACCCTTGGATTTGCTTTTGTAGATTGGACACTTGAGAGTATGTTTGATACTTTTCATTGAAGAGTTCAAGCATCATAATTCAACATATAATTGATTTCAGTTCTAAGGATTGGTATTAGCTTTCAACGTCCTTGATGAGTATCCTAGGGAATAGCTTCAATTTCTTCCATTCGTTCTCCATGTTTTGTAAGGTACATGCATTGTGAAAGGCTTGTAGATGGTTTTGTGAATTATAATTGTATCCCCCTTCAAACTTAGGGATATTGTTCATGTCGAATCATTTAATTCAGTTATCTTTCATGTGTCTTATTGGAATATTTATGGCCTCTAGAACATTTAGCGTATTTCTGATTGCAAGTAAAGGCTCATCATAGTCATAGCCCCTGTGATGGCCATGATGCCTATGATGCCCCTTGTTGTCCCTTCTTTTTCTATGGTGGACCTCTCATGATTGCCCACATCCCTAGTGTCTATTTTTTAATGGTATTTGTAATCATCTCTATCTCATTGGTCACCTTCATCATGGTCTCTTCCTTTATGGCTTCAATTAGAGCTATAGGGGGAAGATGATGAGGATGAGGAAGAGGAAGGAGGACTAGCATCAGAATGGTGCTTGCTACCTCCTCTTATTTTTTCCCACCCATGATCACCATGTTTGTCATTATGGTAATGCCTTTCATTGTTCTTGCATTGACTCCCTTCTTTGGAGCCCCCATGGTCATGGGACTTGTTCTTCCCCAAACTAGGGTTGTTTACAGTTGATTGTAAATTCTGGTTCAGGGCCCCTTCATTGAAGAGAAGCGGAGGAGTGTCTATGCTTTGAGAATTCATAGAGAAGGAATCCTCTCCTTCCTTCTGTCCCAACAAGAATAAGGGGTTTGTGAACTATTTCTTCTTTGATGCCTCGTAGCGAGCCTCCATCTATTGATCTTTCCTTCATTGTGTATTTATGGGATGATAATCCTAATAGTCATGATCTTGCATAACATACTCAAAATTAAGCCCCTAGATGCCCAATCTCATGAGATTGTGGAGTAGCATCATAGGAATTGAGCGATTAGGAGGCAACATGATGTTTTCCTCTATGTTCCTCCACTATAGTTGTTCATCCTAGTGCAAGATGAAGGTGAAATCCAGAGTATACTCATCTAGATGAGTATAGATTACTTTGCATTGTTGGGGCATAGATGGCTTTGGGCCTTCTTGCCTTTGATTGGAATTTTTCTTGAATAGTGGCAGAGAATCTCCCCTGTGAGAAGAAGCCATGTTAGTTTTGAGGAAAAAAATGTGCTTTTATTATTATTATTTTTCTTTATGATTTTGACTTTAAGGTTCGCTACAATGTCATTAGATGATTTCATAAACTTGTAGATAGCACACATAGCTAACTAAAGTCCTTGGCAATGACACCAATGATGCAAGTAGTTTCTATGCCCAACCATACGAATCACTAGCATTTGCTGAGCGATCTGGTTGAATTCCATAAACTTTAGCTCTCTAAGTATACATGAAATAGGTAGTGAATTTCAAGGATGTAATCATTGTCTTCCTAGTTCTACTTGTGAGGTTCAAGGGTATGGTTAAGTGTAACTAAGGCACATGATTTGTATACTTTTTATAATTTTCATTTAATTTTCCCAAGTGTCAAAAATAAAGTAATTAAATGTTTACTTAATCTAATAACTAATTAATGTGTTAACTAATTCTAACATTCTTATTCGTTCCCATTTTCCGTACACATTTTGAAGATTTTGAAACACTACTAGATTACCAAGCGTAAGCGCTACTGGATTACCAAGCATAAGCGCTACTAGGATTACCAAGCATTAACGTATGCTCAAAGTTGTCATAGTTATGTGCATTAATTATCCACTATTAATTAACTAATTTAATGCATTAAAAATTTCATGAATAGTAAATGCATAAAGTAAAGATTGCGTTAAGTCTAAGTGTTGCAAGGTTTATCAAGAAAGCTCATCTTTATTATCGTTCACACTCACATTGGGGTGTTCAAGTACATCAATGCTCAAATAAAGATTTATACATTTTTCAACTCCTATTGTAGGCACTTAGAAAATATTCTAACTCTTAAATAAATAAACTGCAAGAGTTCAACTAAGCTATGAATGAACGAATGCCATAAATGTGGTGGATGCGTGCATTTATATAGGCAAGATTAGACACTTCATCAACGCGTATGCGTTGATGCATCAAACCATGCATTGATGGGATTGCATCAACACATTCACATCCACATAGACAAACCCATGATGACTCATCACCTACCATATGCTAGGTCACACTTGTTGTAATCTTAAGGTCATATCTTCAAGTTTCTTTAGTTATTTCCTAGGCCTTTTTTCTTCAATCTTGCTCTTTGTTTTATCAAAAATATAATATGCCTCATAATTTTGAAGGGTAAAAAACTACAACTTAGGATAAGGGTTTAGGTGTCTTCTTCAATTCTAGGTCATCTAAATACAAATTAGGATGGCCAATGTTATAGTTTGTTACCCATTTAAGTAGATGGGATGATAAACATGGGGTGAGAATATAAAAATATTTCCATTGATTTGGATTTTTTCTCCTCTTAAATGAGAATATTTTTTTAAAAAATATTAAATAAATCAAATGGTAAAAATAATTGCCTCTTATAATATAGTTTCTTCTGCTACTTCATCAGATTTTGATCATTTGACATGACCGTTTGCGGTTCCATTTGGATTTCTCAGCAGGTGGTCAAATTGGGGCTTTCATACATAGTTAATTGACAAGCATGGGTATCCAAAACTAGTAGCATCATTACCAAAATTGGCGCCAGATCAAAACAACCTATTTCTTGGTAGCAAACGTCAACATGGTCACTACTTGCGTGGCCCATACAATGTTTTCTTGAGCATCATCTCTAGTAACACAGTGATATGAAGGATTCGTGAAAGTAGCAACCATCAAGATCATTGGCCCAAGAGCACCACCAAACCAGGATTTTGTTTTGTTCATAGCATGGCATACTAGTAGGATTTCTATGTGGCATGGCTTGTTTCTACCAAGTTGCATAGCTTCACAATGTCATAGCTACATGCAACTAGTTCATTTGTGTCTAGAAAAATCTTAATCACTATGATTTCTACTAGAAGACACTCCCATGCTTTTATCATCAAGCAAAGTAGGGATGTCAACATTCTTGGAATTAAATGCCCAAGTTTTGATGTACAGGAACCCCTATTTTTTTGGCAAAAGTCTAGGCCTCCTACCTGGAAATATCCTCTACCTTTGGTTTAGGTTTTGGCCCATACAATACTAGCTTAACTTACAATGCTCCTCTTTCCTTTGCATCTCCACATGCATTTGGAAACTAAGTTGTAGAAGAGAAAGAATAATACCCAGATGGTTGCTAGCACAAACATTGGCTTGCCATGCTAGTGCTAGTTATGAATCATCCTAGTTTGAATGTGCACATAACTTTTCCATTGTGAGCCTAGCCATAGTCTTACCCTTAGAGCATGCTTTCCTTCTATTGCTAGATTTGTAATGTGAATGATATACCACTTCTAATTTATAGGGCTTTGCATTCTTGATCTCTTTATTCAAGATCTTTTTTAGATGTCCTATCATGAATAGTGAATGTCTTTCTAAAGTTGTTGGCTATTTAGCCATTTTTTCCCTAACTTGCAAGCCTTTTTTGTGGCCTTGAAACTGAAAAAATTTGGTTATAATTTTTTAGGAATGGTTAAAAACACCTTTTTTTGATAGTCTGACAAGATTTGATAGAGGATGAAAAAAACTAGGATCTTTCACTTAGGCTATAAAACCAAAATAAAATTTGAGCACTCATCTTTGATACCAAATGAAAGAATTAAGAGCATTAATATAGAGAAAAGAGAATAAGGAAATGAGAAAAATCAAAATAACTAAACATTAGACTCCATGATAGAACATAAAGAATGCATAGAAATGAGGAGATGGTCCACACCCCCAACCAAACCAAGGTAAGTGGTGAGGCACCGCATTCCATATACATTAATTCATATTTATACATGAAGTGATGTAACAATATTCCCAAATTAGCTTTTGACTAATCCCTTGATTTTAGGAATTCTACCTCATCACCTTTGATATACATCATATTATTTATAAGGTTTCTCTCATATGTATCTTGAATAGATATATGTTAATATTATCATCCTCTTGCTTTGTTATATGCCATATATTTAATGTTGGTGTTATCCTCACACTAACACCTTTAAATACCATTTCTCTTAACAAAAAAACCTAACATCCTATGTCATGTATAAACTACACTATTTTATAAACCTACATCTATCCATTCTAACTATAATCCTTTTAAAAGACATAAAAGCCTAATATGCCACACCATATATACACTACACTAAGCATTCCTCATATAAAATAAACAATAATGGGTTGTTAGCCTAGTGGTATGGATCTTAGCATGGTAACCCCAAGTCATAGGTTTGATTTTACTAGGTGGCACTAAGTTATAAATTTTTATAAATCTTGGGGTGTACCTATGTTTCAATTATATTAGGTTTCAACATCCCCTCATATAAAGTAAACTACAATACATGTAATTTCCATATAAACTAATCTACAATAAAAGTAATCCTCATATAAACCAACATATAACATTCATACCACCAAAGTAAACTAAATTGTATACACCTTATCCTAAAAAAAGTATACTACTTCTTAAATTTTCAAACTATATAAAAATCTAGGATCTAGCAGCAAGGGTTTTTGTGACTTTGAGTGTTCTAGTAGTGAGGGTTTCTACATTGGTTTCAAGTAGCAAGAGATTTAGCATTGGTATTACATGCAATGCCACCAAATTCAGTTGGTGATTCTTTAGGCATGTTTCTTTTCCTTTCCATGAGTTTTTTGATGATTTATATGAATCTATTACTCTAGAAATTTCTAAAAGGTATTTGTTTATGTAAATTATAGGTTATTTACCTAGTTGCTTTAGCTTTTTGAATCATTTAAATTTGGTTTGGAAATATCAAGATTTAGATTTTGTCCATGCTCATTATTTATCAAAATTATTTTTGGTAGAATTTATTGATTTGACAATGGTTTCTAAGGTCCTTAATATTAGTGTTTTTAATCACCATCATGCTTTATTGATTATTCAAAATTGGACTCCCTATTTTAATCCAACATATCTTGAATTTTGAAAGGCTTCTTATTTTATTTAATTGTTGAATCTTCCATTAATTTCTAAAAAAGTTGAAAGGACCATTATCTTTCATATTGGTCTAATCAAGCATTTTGGAACCCTTGATATAATTCTACATAATTTGATATATGATTTAAGTGGATCTTAATTCTCTTAAGCAAGAAATTCTTTTGCATGTTGGCAGAATTGATTATGCATAGAAGGTTATTTATTACAATCTTCCAAGTCATGTCACTATTGTCATCATGAGGGTTACATGTTTGATTTAAGTCCTTTTATGCTACGCAAAAAGATAATGTAAGCATGTTAGCAACAAGATTTTGTAAATGCCACTAAGGTTTCTTCTACTAATGTTAAAGATTGTATGAAGGTGTTTTCTACAAATGTTGTAAATCTTATGATGATTTCTTCTATTGATGTTTCAATAGTTAGCCCACCCCTTTCTTTTACTATTGTTCAATAGAATGTATCTTTAAGAAAGGTTCCAATGAAATCAATTTCAAAAAATTCTTTAATGAATAAGAGGAAAAAAGTATATACTCCTAAGGTTTCATAGAATCGTATTGTTGATTCAAATGGTTTTTAATAATAAAAAATGTTGAGAAAGTCTATCTATTAATGAATATATGTCAAATCATTAGAATGGTCAGCATGTTCAAGATATTTTAATTCCTAATAATTTTTTTGTAATTATTGGTTAAGATATGGAGATAATTTTTGAGAATGTTGATTTTAGTAATAGGATGGGGGCCTCCTTGCCCTTCACCCTATGTTAATCTTTTCAAAGTAATTGACTTCAGACAAAAGTTATTAGTGCTTTTCTTTGCATACAACATTTAGTTCCTGATTTTATTCTCCTTTAAGAGATTATGATTTCCAAATCAAGTATAGTCATGGTTGGTAAAAGTATTCTTCATGATTCTACAATATTATTTACTAATCATAGTATTGGTCAAGGTGGTGCAGCTCTCATTATCAATCATTTTCTTCCTAAAAAAAGTATCTCTCATGGCAAAAATAATTTTGTAGTCTAGGTTATTCTTCAAGGTGCTTTAGGTTATTTTGGTATTTACAATATTTATGCACTTAGAACTATTTTCTAGAAGTTTCTTTTTCAAAGCTTGCCTAAAGTTCCTTGGATTTTTTGTGGTTATTTTAATATGATTGAAAATTCTTATGATAAAATTGGTGAAGTTTCTTCTTGACTTAAAGATCATGATCTTTCTATTTGGTGTGAGGGTATGGAATAGTTTTTTTTATTTGATGCTACTAGATTAAATGTTTATCATCATGATTGGTTTACCTAGTCTAACCTCTATGAAGGTAATAATTAGATTTTTGAAAAAGAGTTAATTGATCTCATTTTTTCATTTTTTTTCATCTTGGTTCAGTGATGCAAAGGTTACAGTTCACAAAGATGCAACTCTTTCAAACCATTTTCTAATTTATATTAATTTGAAATTTGATATTAAATATCTAGTGCAATATTATGAGCTTTTTTGTATGAATGCATCTTTATTTCTTACTCCTTTTGGAAAAGGTCTTTTGTCATCTTTGTAGAATGAAAAAATGAGACCCCTTCATAAATCAAGTTGGATTGATTGGTGATTGCATGCTATATATTATGTTCATAATTTTTCCCATTAGTTAAGTAAGCAATATGCTAAGAAACAAAAGAGAGATTGAGAAAAAATCTCTAATGAAATTCAATAGATCAACACTGCTTTACATAATGATCCCTTTAATATTAATCTTTAACAATGACTTGCTTATGTTCACCCAGTCAAATAAAAATAGGATATGCATAATGCTAATACTGCTCTCATCAAGGGTCATCTTAACTAGTTGAAAGTAGATGAAGAACCATCCAAAGAATTTTTTAAATTCTTAAAAGATAAAGGTAATTTTCCTATTATTGACTTCATGGAAGTTGACGGTCAAATTAGGTCAAATGCTCTTACTATCAATGATTTTATTGAAAGAAAATTTCAGCATGTTTTTATATCAATGGATTTTGATCATGCAAATTTTCTCTCTAATTGTGATCATTTACCTAATATTGTTCACGATAGTCACAAATATCTTCTTGAATATGATATCTCTCTTATTGAAATTAAAGATGTCGTGTTTAGCTTAGCTGATGATAAAACTTAAAATTTTTGATTGAATTTCCATTAAATTTTTTAAAAATCATTGAGATGTTGTTGGTATAGACCTTAATGTGTTTTTGTTAAAGCCATTAAACAATGTTCTCTTGGTCAAGAGCTAAATAGAGGAGTCATCAGACTTATTCCTAAGGATGGTAATCTTTCTCACATTAATAAATGATGCTTTATTACTCTTCTAAGTTCTGTTTATAAATTTTTTTCTAAATGTCTTACTAGAAGATTGAAACTAAGTATTTCTTGATTAATTACCAGTGCAAACTAACTTTGTCAAAGAAAGATACATTTTCGATAATGTTGTCACAGCTTGGGAGGGTATGTAGTGGGTAAAGGATTCTAATCAAAACATCACTTTTTTGAGGCTTGATTATGCTAAAGCATATAATAGAATTGAATGTTAGTTTATTATTTCTTGTCTTCACAAATATGGTTTTAATGAAAAATTAATTGGCATGGTGGAGACTATTTTACAGATGCTAATGCACTTGTGGCTACGAATGTTGGCATTACTAAGAGCTTCAAGCTTGAACACTCAGTTAGGTAACGTTTTCTTTTTGTTCTTTATCTCTTCATCTTTATTGCATATTTTTTATGTCATGTTATTTAGAAGGACTAGGACCATAATTTACTACAAGGCATCTTTATTGAAAATAATGTTCCTACTTTATTAAATATGCATTTTATACATGAATACTTTTTTATGTTAAAAGATGATAAAGATATTGCAAATTTTCTTTTTTATCATGTTGATCAATATTAAAAATTTTTAGGCTCTTAGATTAATTGGTCCAAATCTTCTATCTTTTGCAACAAGGGGGTTCAAGAATGAGCTTTGTCTAAATCTTGACATTTCTTAGAATAGTCAAATGTTTTCAAATTGTTAGGCATTTTTTTCCCTTTGGTTGATCTTCAAAAACTTTATGAGATGTTACCATGAAAAAAATTGAACCAAAACTTATTAAATGAAAGGAAAAGAAACTTTCAATGGCTTGTAAGTTTATTGTTTGTAAGCATATCATTCAAGCTACTCATGTGAATTATTCTTCATGTTGGGCTCCTTGTATTTTGATATATCATTGCATTGATTAGCTTATGATAAATTTTCTTTGGAGTAGCAACCATTCTAGGAAAGGATTTTTTCATGTTGCATGGAACATTTGCACTTCTCATAAAGAGGATGGTGGATTAGGATTGATGAATTGTTATAAGTGTGGTATTGTGTTATGTGGCAACTGGGTGATTAAATGTTTAGTTGGTAGAGAGCCTTGGAAGCTTCTTTTTCAAAAGTGCATTCAGATGGATAAGCCTAGAGGTTGATGAGTGGTGAGAGATACCCCTATGCCCAACCATACAAATCACGAAGTGTTCATGCACGATTTGGTCAAATTTCATAAATTCTATAATTTTTTGGTGCATTAGTTCTCTAGGAAGCAAATTGGGCATCGAGAGCATTTTTTGTCTTCCCAACTACACTTGTGAAGCTTAAGGGTATGTTTTAAGTGTAATTAAGACACATGATCTTTATCATTTTATATTTTATGGTTTTGGTGCTTGAAATAAATAGGATAGAGAATAAAGTAATTTAATGACTACTTTAATCTAATTGGCTAACTATTGTTTAACTAGTCCTAATGTAAGTATCTGATCCCACTTGTTATACACATCCTAAACACATATACTATTGTTGGGTTACCAATCGTTAAGTGCTATTGGGATTACCAAACATCATACGCATGCTTGAAGTGGTCGTACTTATGTATTTACTTAATCACTATTTAGCTTATCTTTCCTAATTACTTAATTAGCTTAATTACTGAAGAACATTGAATAAATGATCGAAAAAATTAAATGCATGAATAAAACATTTAAGTTATTCAGAATGCTGCAAGGTTTATCAAGAAGCTCATCTTTATTACAACACACACTGCCATGCTTAGGTACAATAGTGCTTGAATAAAGATTTGTACAATTAATGACTCCTATTGCGGGCACTTACAAAAATATTCTAACTTTCAAATGTAAAAACTATAAGAGCTTTGCTACAACTATGACAAGATATCCACAAAACATGGTAGATTGGCACGTAATTATAGGCAAGAACAACCCCTACATCAATGGGGCCATGTCAATGCATCAAGTAATTCATCAATGGGACCTAGTCAATATGGCCTAGTCGACAGGGCCTAGTTAATGAAGCCTCATCGATGTAGCCAATCTACAACTCATCATACCCATACGACTAAATGAAAACTTGTCTTTGAGTTCTTTACAAAATTGGAAAGGTATGGGATTATTGACTAGTACATGACACAACAAAACTATCATGATAAAACTAAGTGTCAGGGCATACAAATCAACAAAATTAAAAATATGTGGTGTTCACGACATAAAATTAAACACCAAACAAGGATTGGACAACACGTCCTTTGATGGCATGAAGGCATTTAAAAAGATCACATGATCCTAGGCGGTGGGGGCTCCTGAGGCTTTGATGAACCTTCTTTAGCTTTAAGCACATGTGGTGGTTGAGGCTATTGTGGTTATTCTGCTTCTACTTCAACTTCTGGTGGAAGAAAAAAATCATCCAACAATGCTTTCATCTTCACCACCTTACTTCTAGGATCATGCATGATTCACACAGCTTTGCCAATGTGGGCCAGAATGGGCACATTCCAAGGATAGGGAATTTTTGGGAACAACTTCTTAGCATTGATGAAACAATCAATGAATTATTTGCACTCGACATTGAATACCCTAATTGCATTTTGTAGCTCATGGTAATCATTCATTCTCCTAGCTACTCTCTTAGTAGTTGATTGTTGATTGATGAATCTTTCCTTGAGAACTTCAAGTTCAAAATTTGTCATTGCAAGCTTTTGCTTGGTGTCTTTGTAGTGCTTGAACTTAGCCTCGTACAACAAGTATGAGCTAGCCACTTATTTTTCAATTTCTAACCATAGTCGTTTAGAAGTTAGCATTCCCAGATTAGTTACCTCCTTGCCCTCCTCCAAGTGCATCAAAAAGGAGGTAGCATTCCCAGATATTTCTATGAATAAATGGTGCTAAAAAAAAGACATTGTCACATCTCAAGCACTGGGATTTGACCTTGCAGGTAGTTGCGTTTGGTGGGCTAAAAATACTGGTCCACCTCCCTCCATCTGGCTAATTTTTTAAGCCACTTTATTGAGGTGACTCATCATAGGTTGGTACATAGATGGAGCCCCACCACTCATTCCCGCTTGCTACTCCTACTGTTACAAGAGCTACTCTTGGATTTTATGCAAGTGCTCAATGGTAGCGTGAGCTTCTAGCATTTTTTCTACGTAGGTGGTAGAGGTGGTGGTTGCTGCTCCTCTTCTTTAAACATGGTAGTTGTCTTATCCTTCATCATTTCAGATGAAGAGCTAATGGGAGTATGCTTGATTGTATCATTGGTATTGTAGACTATCCTTGCCATTTTGCAAAGTTTTTTGATAAGGCATGGGAAGGGTAGGGTTTTCCTTCCACGTTCATTCTCTTTAAAAGACTTTTCTATCTCTGGATAGATTAATTATGGAAGGCTTGTCAAAGATTTCCTACTTAGAGAAACACATGCACAGGCAGAGAAGGTAGTCACCTTACTAGGCCTCATCATCAGATTTAGGTGATAGGCTACTATCTTAAAGTATATGTGCTTCGTTAATATGAGCATGCCAAACTCCTTACGGTCAACCTTGTAACACCACTATGTCCACTCCTTTTTCACCTCTAGATTAGCTTATGTAGAAAGTTGTTCCAATTGTGTCCCAAAGTTAGGTAACCCAAGAGCTTGCATGATGGCTTTAGCTGAGTAGAAAACCTAAATGTCCTTGATTTTCATAGTAGAACCTACTTTTTTGTTGTTCTAGAAGAGGTATGTCTCTCCCATGTACCACTTTCCACTAGAAGTGATGATTGACAACATGGGACAGGTTTGCAACTGTGTCTTTACCTCTACTGGAGCATTCTCTAAGAATGGCCCAAAGTTTAGTTCTTGGAGAACTAAGTGTTGGACATCACAAGGCCTGATTGTGTTAAGGCAAGCTTGTGTTAATGTGATCTGAAGTCTTGGTAATGATCATGATGCCTCTCCTTGCTGTGATTATTTTGTTGTAGCCTCTTCCTTAAGACTCTATCAAATAGATTCCGCTTTGGGCTCCTCCTAATGAGGTCTCGTTGTATGGGTTTCTTTTTCTTATTCCTAGGCTTGTTCTTGCTAGCCCCTTCCATCTCTAGGTCATTTCTCCCTTTGTTGAGATGGTCCTCCCTCCTACGGTCATTTCAGTCTTAGTGCCATCTGTAATCCCAAAATGACCATGGGTTAACAATTATTGTGTAATGTGAAATAATTGGGATACCTTATCTCGTTAGGAAAGTTACACTTGGCTAAGTTGTGATTATGGTTGATTTGGTTAATTTTAATCATTAGTTTATTTGTACTTTGATGTTAATAAGTGATTATAGTCATACTAGAGGTTGTTGAAAGGGTTAAACTCTAAAAAATTGACAGTTTAATATCATTGTATTTATTAACCTGTTGGCAGAAACAAATTTTGTTAGAAACCTCAAGGTTTGTAGTTGTGGCCCCCATGACTAAGAGCTTATCGCTGGTAGCTGCAGGATCGAAGAACAAAGTGATTTGGACAAATGGTTGGAAAGTTATAGACTCTAGAAGGTTTTGGGCTTTGAAAAATGACAAAAAATTCCTCTTTTTGTGAAGGAAATGATAAAAATTTCAAAGTGTTCAATGGTATTTATATATTTTTTGCATTGTGTTGATAGGACCTAGTCAATGCGGTCAGTTGCATCAACTAGGCCTAGTCGATGTAGCTATTGACCATCGTTGACTTTTTGAAATTTGGAAAATACAAGGAGCTTTTACATGAAATGGGGGTAAAATGGAAGCTGAAAAGGCCATGAACATGATGAAAATAGTAGAAGAGGATGTTGGAGTTTAGAAAATTTAGAAAACTGAGAAAAATGGTTGGAGAATGAAATTTTATGAAATTTTAAGGAGGATAGAGTTGGATGCACAATGGGGCACATGAAAGATATGATTGCAACAATGTCTAAGATAAAGAGCTGAACTATCCAAACTAAGGGATATGCAAGTGGGTCCTCCCCATAGTAGCCACATGCTCTTTTTGCCCTTGCATAACCTCAACTAAGGAGTTCATGGGCCCCATAGTTGATTAATGGTTCTGAAAAGTTAAGGCCCAACCTAGAAAAATCTATCCAAGAATTCCAACATATTAAACTAAGACCCTGAGCATAACATGGAAATCGGTAGTGAGGTGAGTGATGAATAACATAAGTGGATGATTGAGAGCATGGAATGGAGTCCCAAATCATGGTCACATGAAGTCCTTTGTGGAAACTATGTTTAAATGACCTAATAAAGTTCAATCTTAGTCCAAACCAAAACCAACCACTTTCAGTGACTTCGCATTTCCATTCTAAGACCAACCCCCTCCTTGAAGCACAAGCATGCACCATAGATTAAAGATCGTCCCTTATTTAGGGGGAAGTAGGAAGTGAAAAAGAGTCTTAGTTAGAGAGGACCTTTAGGCATGTGTAACATGTCTTTCTAGTCCCATAAGTAGTGCTTGTAGCCTGTTTATTCTATCTAAGGGGTGTGCTTTGAATTCCCATCCATTTTTTCTTTTTTTATTTGTTTGTTTTTATTGATGGTAACAACATCATGCAAAGACTTACATCAACTTCCTTGCATTGGATGATGTGGAACGGTAAGAAACCCATGAAAACATACAAGTGCACATGTAAGTAGAAAGGAATAAAGAGTATTGAATCCACTTGAAGTCACATCCTTTTCAAACCTTTGAATCCTTTCCAAGTTTGAAGACTACTAAGGCCATAAGTTCATTTATAGTTTTATTAATGAAAAGGGACTGCATATTCCCGAAACAAGGAAAACCATAGAGTTTGTGGATGGGTGGATGACATGGACTCATTGCCTTTTTCATGAAAAATAAACCATGTCTTAGTCATCAAACATCAAAATTCAAAAATAGAAACCAAACATTAACAATCAAAACATTAAGCAAAAACCACCATTAGTAAACAACAACATTGGCATTGCGTCTTGTGGTAATAAAAGACATTTATTAGAAAAAATAAGAAAAAGCCACACCAAAATAAAGTAAAATATATAAGAAAGTACAAAATATCCAAGAAAGATAAAACACACTAATGATGCTGTAAAATAAGAAAACAAGAAAATCAATAGAGTGAAAAACCAAAAAGGGTAAAAATCAACAAAGTGTAAAATAAAAATGTGAAACAAAAAAGTGAAAATTTGAGGAGCCATGTGTATGGTTAGCACGGATGGCCATCTCCCCCATGACTAAGTTGAAAGGAGGAGATGTGAAATATAGAGTGTGGTTGTCCATCTGATGAGGAATTTGTCACATTGGCTTCCTTTGGCTTAAGGAAAGGTTTCACTTGTTGGATGTTGACCAACTAATTTTTGTTTGGACTCTTAGGTTTGTAGATTAACATGGCCCAAAAAAAAAGAAGGTTTTGTCAATTATATAAGATCCCTCTTACAATGTTTGAAACTTTGATTGTTGAGGTACGTGTGTGGGGTTTTAGTAGAGAACCTTATCTCTAGATTGAAATTTTATTTTCCATATTCTAAGGTCATGAAATTTTCCATTGTATGCCTTATGTACTTCATTCAAAGATAGGACCACTAATCAGTTTTCATCTAGCACATTCAGGTTGATCAATCTTTCTCTTTGTGCTAGGCTTAGGTTGAGGTCCAAGTCAGAAGCTGTTGAAAGTTTATGGAGCTCAGATTGGATAGAAGTGTTGGAAGTTTGTTGTACACTAGCTCATAGGGAAAGTAGCCTATAGGGAGTTTTCATGTTGAGTGGTAGAACTAGAGGGCATTTTTGAGTTTTGTGCTCCAGTCTCCCCTATATTTGCTTACAGTCCTTGTTAGGATCTTTGTGATCTCCCTATTGGTGACTTTTGCTTGACCATTGGCTTGGGGGTGATAGGGTGTTGTTAATTTATGTTCAACCCCTAAGTGTTGCATCGACTTTGGAAAGGTGGCATTTGTAAAATGGGTTCCATTATCAAAAATTAGTGCATGTGGCACACCAAACTTGTTTACAATGTGTTATACAAATCTAGCAGTAGTGGATGATGTATAGTCAGTGATGGCTATTGCTTCTATTCATTTGGTGTAGTAGTTGATTGCCACAATGATGTACACCTTTTCATTAGACATGGGTGTGATGGAACCCATGAAATCTATGCCCCATATATCAATGGGATCTATTGGTTGAATCCACTATTGAGGAGCCTCCATTTGAGTGGTCATTCCACCATCTCGTTAGCAACATTCATAAGATCGAACAAACTGGTGGACATCCTTGAATATTGTAGGCCAATAGTATCTTACCATTAGGATTTTTACGGCTGTGCATCTTTGTACATAATGGCCTCCACAAGGACCTTCATGAGCATCTTGGAGAACACACAATTAGTCCACATTAGGGACACACCAATGAACCAGGCCATTGACGCACACCCTATAAAGGTGTCTATTGATTTCCATGAAGTATTTAACTTAATGAAGAAACTATTGTTTCTTCCTCAAGTCTAGATCTTATGGCATCTCTTGAGTGAGAAGGTAAGTAAGGATGCCATCATAACATTTTGATTTGGTGGAAATTTGATCATTTATTGCTCCTATAAAGAGGAGTTTGTTTGGAAATTAATCAGAGAGCATGCCTTCCTCCTCTTTATTATCCCATCTTAACGAAGAGAGATGGTTAGCGATCACAGTCTTAGTCCCTTCTTGATCTCCCCTTGTGAGATTGAATTCCTGCAAGATCATGAGCCATCGTATGATACAGGGGCTTACCATTGGCTTATTCATTAGGAAGTAGATGGAACTGTGATTTGTGTGCACAACTACTTTATAGCTAAGTACATAGTGCTTGAACTTTTTGAGAGCATACACCATTTCCATAAATTATTTCTCAGTTGTGGTGTGATTCAACTATGCACCCACAATGCTTTGGCTTGCACAGTGAATGTAATATGGACATTTCTTATCATCCAACTGCATAAGCATGGCTCCCAAGGCATAATTAGATGCATAGGTCATTATATGAAATAGTCTAGACTAGTCTAATGCTCGGAGAATTGGAGTTTCTATGGATTCTTCCTTTAGCTGTTGGAATGCATGTTCACACTCCTTGGTCTAGATGAATGGAGCATCTTTCTCTATAAGCTTCACTAATGGTTTTGCGATCTTAGAGAGATTCTCTATAAACTGTTGGTAGTAGCTAGTGTGTCCAAGGAATGATAGGATGTCTTTGATTATCTTTGGTTGGCATGTGATTTCTTGGATGACCCTTATATTTTCAAGGTCTACCTCAACCCCTACCTAAGTAATTCTATTCCCCAGTACTATGCCCTCCTAGACCATTAAATGGATTTTTTGCCAGTTAAGCCTAACATTTGTTTCAACACATCTTTTTAGTACTTGATGAAGGCAATTCGGGGCTTACTCAAATGTAGCCCCATAGGTAGAGAAGTCACCCATAATGACTTCTACCCTGCTACCAATCTATTGTTGAAAAATACTAAGGACTAGGCATTGAAATGTTGTAGGGGTATTGCATAGACTGAATGACATCTTGTAATATGCAAAAGTCTCCTATGGACTCATGAATATTATTTTGGCTTGATCTACTTGTGCAATCTAGATATGATTATAGCCAAAATAACCATCCAAGAAGCTATAATAGCAATGCTTAGATATGACGTCCAACACTTCATCCACGAATGACAATGAAAAATGATCTTTAAATGTTACCATATTCAATAGCCTAAAGTCAATGTAGGCCTTCCACTTACCACATTTCTTTGGCACAATTACGAGTGGGCTAACCCACTCACTATCCATGATGGGATAGATGAACCTTGCACTGAGGAGTCATTCTATTTCCTCTTTGACGATTTGCTTCAAATTGGGATTTAGCCACCTTTGTGACTACCTTCTTGGCTTCATGGCTAGATCGATGTAGATACAATGTTGGCATATCCTTAGATTAATTCTAGTCAATTCAAGATATGATCAAGGAAATGTTGTTGGCCATTTATTGACCACCTTCAATAGCTTATCATTTTATTTGGGAGCAAGATTTGCATTGACTATAACTAGCTTGCCATTTTTTAAAACTGTGTACTCCATGCCAGCTGGTAGAGTTTTTAACTCTAGTGGCTCTAGCTTGAAATTCTTAGGGATTTCCAACTCTTCCCAATAGGTATCATGAATTTCATCATCAAAGAGGTGGTGATGAACTTGCTCAAGTTCATCCATGCCCTTGACATAGGCACATGTCAGGATCTTAGTAGGTTCCATGCATAATGTGCTATTGTTAGAGTCAGTTATCAACCACTGGGTGCCCTCCTATTTCGTGGTTGCTATGTATAGGCACCTTTGGATATTGGTTTCATGTGCACACTAATTGCATGCTTTAATGAATGTACTTTTAATGGACTATATTTTCTGCACATAATTGCACCCATTATCATTGTATGTGATGCATGGAACTCACTTCTTCTTGAGTTGTTCAAATTATTCTCCTTGGAGATTTCGAAGGAGAGGTTCTTAATGCCCATTATTGCATTAACAATGCTTAACCATGCATATCCCATAATGATGGGAAACTTGCCTTTGCAGTTGTCTACCTTGATCACTAGAAAATTGGTAGGATAGGACCACCCACAAATTGTAGTTACAATGTCCTCCACTAATCCTAAAGGGACAACGATTGAGTGGTTTGCCAATTCCAAAAGGATATTTCTCTTCTTGAGAGATGGTAGGTTTCAAGCCTTGTACATGTCATGGGAGATGAGATTGACACCATAACCAAAATCAAGAAGAGCCTTACATGGCTCATGTCCAGTGATTTGTAAGTAAATAAGAGGACTTCCTGGATTAGATCTCTTTATGGGACGGTTGCTAGCCTTGATCCAATTGGAGATAGCATTAGTTAACATCACAGTGCAAATTTGCGGTGGCGTTTGGTTTGAAGAGCCCTCAAATGTGTTTGGTGTAGAGGATGAGGGTGTTGGAGATATAGGGTGACCAACCAAATTAGGTTGTGAGCATTTTTGAGGACTATTGGGTTGAAAAAATGGTTGTTTCTTGGATTTATTATTTGAACAACTCAGCTGAAAGGCTAGTTGTAATTTTGTAGCCCTTGTGGCATTTTGTTGCTATGGCTATGAGGGAATTTTGGCCTGCATAGATAGAGTAGGAGGTAACTGGGTTAAGGATGGAGGGACATGTGCAAAAGGATGTGGACGGTGGTATGGATATGGGGGCTTCCATCGAGTAGATGGTGAATGAGTTTGATGATACTCTGGAGGATAATAGTGATGTTGGAATGAGGTGTGGCTAGTAGAGCCATGTGGAGAAATGGGTTGCTAAACATAGTACCCATATGGATCTGGTTTCTTGTAAGCATACTACTATCATAGTGGTGGTATCCCCCATGACTGTGGCTGCTACCATTGTTGGTATTACTCATACAGTTGTGGTGGAGCTTCACTTGGATAATAAGCTTGTTGTTGTTGGTGGAACTGCTTTGGATTGCCTTGAGGATAAGATAATTGTATAGGTGCTTGCCTCCTTGCTAGTCAAGGATTCAATGCATACATTCCAGAATCTTGTAAGTGTAACACCATAGGGCAACATCCCTTAGGATGTTCATATTGACAAATGTCACACCTAACATTATCATGAGAGTCTTCAACAATCTTCATAGTAGTTTGGAATTTCTCATCCAAAGAGTCCCATAGTTTATCAACCTTTGCTGAAATATCAGAAATAGAGTTTTGGATGGGCAAGGTTTTCCTTTTCACCACCTCATTGAATGGTGACTTCTCCTCATCATAGAATTAGACCTCCCTTTTCCTGATGGAAGGGTCCCTATTATATTCTTCTACACTTTCCCTCTTTCACAACTCACCTTCTTCTTTTGTTACCTACTCTATCAACCTTTGGATTTGATGAGCTCTTAGTTCGGATAGTCTCCATTGGGCATAAACCCCAAGAGTTCTTCTAGTTTCTTCTCTCATCCCATCTATGATGTGGTGGAGTTGTTCTCTTTGAGAATAACCATGGCCATGGCATCAGTGTAAGAGAAAATAATATCTGCCAATGGCAACATCTAGGGCTTCATGTATTCCTTGCTTCTAGCCTTGGATTTGCCTTCTCAGATTAGACACTCTGGAGTACATTTGGTATTTTTCATTAAATAGTTCTAGCATGGTACTCCATCCACGAATGGATTCTAGTTGCAAGGATTAGTACCAACTTTCTGCCTCTTTGATGAGTATCCTAGGGAATAGCTTTAATTTTTACTAATCATTTTCTATGTTTTTTAAGGAATAAGCATCATGAAAGGCTTGTAGATGGTTTTGCGAATTAGAGTTATATCCCCCCTCAAATCTTGAGATATTGTTCATGTCTAAGCACTTGATTTGACTATCTTTCACATGCATGGTTGGAATTTTTATAGCCTCTGCAATATTTAACATGCTTTGGGTTGCTAGTAAGTGCTCATCATCATTATTATCTCATTATCGCCAATGATGTCCTTTGTTACCCTTTCATTCATTGTCGGCCTGGTGATTAGTAAAACTAAATTGGGTAAGTAGTAGAGAAACAAAAAAGGGATGAGTGATTCTATTTTAAGTTATCTTGTTACCTCGTCCAATAGTCGAGCTTGGTTAAAATCATCTCAGCCAATTGATAGAGAGAGATATATATATAAGCTAGTAGTTTATAGTTATTCATTGTTAGTTGATAGGCAAGGGGAGCATAAGGGTTTGGGAGGGAGGACAAGGAAGTTGTTAGGAAAAGTAGGATATAAAATGTATTTTATTTGAAGTGTGACAACTTTCAAAAGTTGAGAGTAGGCTTTAAGCCTTTTCAAAAAATAGTAATGTTAAATTACATTTTTCTATTTTTAGATTGTATGTTTGAACTTATAAGTAATACAAATTTTATTATCTTTGCTCTGGTTGTTTGAATATTTTTAATTTTGATCCTTTACAATTGATTGCATAGTTTCATTTGTTGCTTTTTGTAGTTGCAATTTTGTATTTGTATAATACTTAAAAATGATTGGAAAAAGTTAGAGAATTTGGCCTATAGTTGATGATGGCACAATTTCATTTATTGGTTTATGTAGTTGCAATTTTGTGTTTGTGTAATACCTATAAAATGAGTAGAGAAAGTTGAAGGCATCTGGCTTGTAATTACTGATGGTTTATTAATAAGAGTTTTTAATAGTTATTTATCATTGGTTGGTAGGTGAGGAGCGTAGGGGGCTACGATAATATTGGGTTGTCTTTTTCCATTTCTAATTTTCCCTTTTTCAAATTTTCCTCTTTTTAAATGATAGTAATGTTGACTTGCTTTTTTCTGTGAGATTATATGTTTGGACTAAATAGATTACTTTCCTATCCATAGTCCCACTATCAACTACTTAGCCCTCCCCTACCAAATAACAACTCTAAACTACTTTCCTATCCTCTTCTCGCTATTAACTACTTTTCCTTCCCCTACTAACAAACAATGAATAACTAACATATTTGTAATGCAACCTTGATATCCTTTGTGTTTCACTTACTTTTTTGAAGCCCTCTTACTGAAAGCTCTACTTATGCTGTTTGCAAAAGTTCTACTCATCATAGCTTGCTATCTACAAAAGCTCTCTACATCATAGCCTACTATTTGTGATATCCTATTATCTGCAAAAGCTTTGCTTATCAAAACCTTCTATTTGCTAAAGCTCTGCATAGTCTGTTTGTGATTTCTGCTTGTTGTATGCTATTTCACTTATGTTAAATTTTGAAGTTTGTTTTTAAATTAGTTGATTGCCGTTCATGCCATTTCTAATTTTGCCCTATTTTCCCTTTTTAAATAAAAATAATATTAATTTTATTTTCCCATTTTTGGAGTTCATTGAGTTTTATGTAATCTTTAATTGATGATAATATGATAATATTGATTTGTGTTTTTCCATTTCTAATTTTTCCTTTTTGAATTTTATCCTTTTCAAATAACAATAATATTAAAATTGCGAATTGCATTTTAAGATTTAAGGAAAAAGAAAAAAATCCTGAAATATTATCATGTCAACACACAAGAAAAAATTTGGAACACAATTTCAAGATGAAAGAGATGATTTTGATCTATTGAAACAAGACAAAGTTAGAACTAACAATGCAATATCAAGTCCAATCAAGAGATTCTTCTCTTATCCTACATAGGCTGTCATGCCTGCTATCATTTGCAGCTGCTATCATTTGCAGCTTTTATGCAGATAAAAAGATCAGACAAAAGTAAAAATTGAACCAAAAAATGCTAACCCTACTGCAAAAGGGAAGTGAAAAACATTAAAAATCAAGCACCCATTGCTTAAGAAGATGAAGTTAAAAAAAAAAAAAAACCATCCTTCTTAAGTGATGTTGTATCAGTAAAGAATCCAAAACAAATGCAAAGAATCCAAAACAAATGCTTTATAGTTGACAACAACATGCACTCCAAAAGATTAAAACTGACATTCATCATTGGAATACATTGACCCTTTTCAAACCTTTGAATAGTTTGTAGGTGCGCCTAACATTGTAATTTGAAAATTAACATGGTTGCTTTGGGGAAAGACTAAAAAAAATTAATTTTCAAAAGAACCCGTTATTATTAAAAAGAATTAAGAATAACAATTTGAATAAATATGCACACTGTTCAACAATTTCCCTTCACAAATAAAGTTTTGAGGTCTTCTTGATTGCTTTCATTTGATAGCAAGGAAAGCTACACAAAATTATAGCAAACGCATGAAGGAATAATTAAATAACGGATCATATAGGGCGAACAATCTCCTTATCAACACTCAACTATCACAACCAGCACTTGACTTGTGATCTGTGATGACAAAATCTTGTACAATCCTCTCCAAAGTTATCTGTCAACAATATAAATTCCAAGAATTTCAGGGAGTCTATGTTGAACAGTCACCGAGAGAAAATCTGACACAATTCTTTAAAACTATATTTAAAAGCGCGCACACCAAATTTCAGTCACACTCCAGGTTACATTGCTCCAAAACAGGTCCACTTGATTTTGCAATGAAGGGATTAATTCGAACCCAGAGTAAAGAGAATACCGATGCAAGGAGAATAGACCACACAACCACAATTGTGGGAGTACGGTTTTGCTTTCCCATCAGACCTTTTAGGAAAGGGTATAAATGCACAATCACCCAGAATGCAAAGAACAATTTCCCAAACAAAGGACCCCATGAACTATATCCATTGTTAACGGCATTTGAAACTCCACTCATCACACCAATTAGGTTGATTATGAGTAGTGTAGTTGGTGGAATCAATAAACTTGTCCATTTGAACATATATAGCTCTGCAAATTCGCCGTCATCCGACTGTTTTGATGTCACTGTAAAATTTGTATCTACTCCAAAAATAACCTTGAGCAAACCTTGAAACACTGCAAATAAATGAGCTGAAACACCACCGATAACCCAAAATTGTTCATTTCTCCACCAATCATCAAGACCCACACCACTCCATCGAATCTCCATAACACCAGTAGATATGATGCAGCTAAAGAGGAGAACAAAAAGAATAGCTGCGTAGTTGCTAATCTGTGCACAAATATACAGACATTATTAATTTCTATGGAAGAGAAACATTATAAAAAATAGGTAAGTTTGTAAAAGCTTAGAGTAAAACCTCTGGTACGATAAATTTATCTGTGAGCAAACAAATGGCAGGCAAGGTGCAATATGCTAGGAGCGGTAAGGACGTCCATGGATAGATGGTTGAATTTATGTATGAAAGCCTTTCCAGCCATTTTAATCCACCGCCATAACCATACCACATGGGGCAGTGTTGGCTCAAGAAAATTTCCACAGATCCTAGAGCCCAACGCAACACTTGGTGTAGACGATCAGCAAGATTAATTGGGGCCGATCCCTTGAATGCAGGCCTTTTAGGAATACAGTAAATGGATCGCCATCCATGGCAATGCATTTTGAATCCTGTCAGAATATCTTCTGTGACAGAACCATAAATCCACCCAACCTGAACCAAAGTGCCAGACGATCAAAAAAAGACATTCCAATAAGCTACATCTAAATTTAGTAATGAGCAATGTGCCAATATATGAAAGATATGTGTTCAGATAAAAGAGGCAAAGAACCTTAGTTAATCGTACCTCTTTTCCCCAGTCTGTTTTGTTTTCATAACCACAACTTATGACGTGGATGGCCTCCTTCAGTAGAGTAGAAGCAGCTGCTTTTGCGGGCACACCACCGTCCTCCATTAAAGTGGATGTTATGAGCACAGGTGAATGTCCAAACCTCTTTTCAAGTTTTTTTTGAGACATTAGGGATGATCTCTCACTGTCAATTCCTATAACCAGAAGAGTAGACCACTTATGATAAACTTTAGAGGAATTGAAAGGTTAGGTATTGAAAATGCAAACAACTCTCCGTTACCTTCAACGCCTTCTTCTATGTTTTCCAGACCGTTCAAAGGAATGGTCGCTTCAACATTTTTTTTAGAGTTCTTTTTCTTTCCCAGCTTGAAATTAAATTTCCCTTTCTTATTTTTGTTTCTTTGTCCGCAGCAACATCCACAGCAGATCCATTTAGGTAGGCAATTGCATGACCTTTTGGGTTTTTTTGCCTTCTTTGGTGCATCATACCCATAAAGTGCTTGTCTTCGAAAGACACAACCAGTACCGACATAGATGGGACCTTGGATGCCATCAAGACCTTTCATGTTGATCTGCATAAGTGTAACTTGTAATTAACACTCTAAGTTGAAACAATGAACACAACCACCATGAAACTTTTGCTAAAAGTAGAGATACTGAAGGCAGAAGAGGTAGGTTACGTCGAAGAAGACAACGTTACGGTTGGCATATCGATCGTGAAGGTCAATGCCATCGAACCTCTGAGGGAACTGAACATAGCAAACCCTTTTTCCTATATTAGGATCCATCATGAAACACATGGCTTCACGAATAGCTTTGCTATTGTTTATATAATGGTCACAGTCAACATTTAACATATATGGGGCGTTTGTTAAGACCCCAGAGACCCTCACCTGCACACAAATATATAACCAAAACAACAGTTATAACTTCAGATGAAAGCAGTGATGGAACCGTTTCCCTGGTGAAGGTTGATTGAACTGATTCGGATAACTCACCAAACAGTTCATGGCGCCAGCCTTTTTGTGGTGATCGAATCCAGGCCTCTTTTCACGAGAAACATAAACTAACCTTGGTAATTCATTGCCGTCAGTGTCGCGTCCACCCTCGTGGCCCAGAAATACCTGCATATATATACATATAGGAAACAAGCACATAAAATTGCAGAACTGACTCAACAATTGTTGCCTAGATAGACCATCTGCTGGTGATCTCAAAAGCCAGATTCAAAATTTAAACCTGAATCATTCCTGGATGATCTCTAACATTGTTTCCTGGCCATGGAGTTCCATCCTGCATTGTCCATCCCTCTTCTGGAGCCTTCTGGGCCTTAGCAACCAAAGCATTAATCTTGACTTTAAACTCCTCGTACTCTCTCTGTCAACAATAGCAAGAAGAGGTTTAGTTGATTTGGGTACTGAAACTTGGACAGTGTTATGACTGTTTCGGTACCTACCTTCATTGCTCTACGTTCTCTCACAAAAGATGGATGCACTTTATCTTTCAAGTAGTCAATTTTCTGGTTGAAATACCACTCCGGTGCACGGGGTTCTATGTTGAACTTTTTGCAAAAAGGAACCCATTTCTTTGCAAATTCAGCAGTTTCAGACATTGTTTCGAATGTAAGCATGGCAGCACCATCATCAGAAACATAGCACGACACCCTCTCCATGGGATAGTCCACTGCAAGAATGGATAGCACTGTGTTTGCAGTAATAAGCGGAGGCTCTTTCATTGGATCTACAGTACTCACAAAAAGATCCACGGCCTCAAGTTCAGATGGTTTGCCTTCTTTCTCATACCTGCAAAACATACACGTATACATTAGTGGATCAAACATCGATTATAATTTTATAAACATAACTGGACTCCAAAAAATTATATAGCAATGGTCTTAAACATGCACCTCAGTGCTAATCGATCCAGATAAGTCTCTCGTACAATGGGCATCCATTTTGGGAACTGGTCAAGAATCCAGGATATGCCAAACCATATTTCACAAATAACTGATGTCAGCCATAAGCCAATCGCATTCTTCACAGGGTGAAGAATTCTATAATGAAAAAACAGTGCAAGAACCACAAGACGAAGAACGATAACTAATCTGTAGGGATTCATAACACTTGAAGGCACAGGGAGCTTTCTCGACAAAGGTTGTCTAGATTCATCCGTCCTGTTACGAAAAAAATCAGTATTAACATACAACAAATGAATGGCCAATTCATTGCTGAGTGAAACCTATCAAATTTTTACTGCGTACATCGGTACGGTAGGATCGTCGAAATCATAACCATCAAGATCCCCCTTCTTTGGGGAATTTCCTTCACTACGTGTAGAACTAATTCTGTCATGCCTTTTCCGAAAATTCTCCAGTCGATCTTTCCAAGCAACACTTCCATAACCGTAAACGGCCAAATCCTTTGTAGGATCCATGGGTCTTGGTTGGGCTTCAATAAGCAAGCAACACCCAGATAAGATGATCTAAGAAATCCTAATGAACTTAATGAAAACTCGATCTTCTAAGTAACATACCGGGTCCATTCCCTTCTGAGAAGGGAAGCGGATGAATTTGCTTGCCTCCTCCTTGATGAGGAACCAAAGCATGAGTGTCCGGAGGAATGCCATAGTCCTAGCCAAATCCAAAGAGAAAAACGTAATCACAAAAATTTCTGAAAAGGGCATTCATCAGCGCATCCAATTGCAAAGGCATAATTACCATTTCTCCATTTGTGAGTAAAGGTAAACTGGGAAGGAAAATATTTCCAGGGTCGTATTCTTCGAGGTCATCACCTCCCCGCCCATAGTTCATGCGCCCGTAGAACAACGACTCTGCACCGAACTGCTGTTTCGGAAGCTTATCCACATCCCGATATACAAATTCATTCTCGATGTCATCGATGTCGTCTTCATCTTCATCACCAGGCACCCTGCGGCTCCCTGCATACAACGTAGCAAAGGAACACAAAGAGGATTAAGTATAGCGGACCTTGTCAGAACCAGTACTTTTCAATGAAAACATTATTTATTTGTTTATAACCATTTAGAATAGGGGGGTTACTAAGGACCATGTACGTTTGATGGAAGCAATTTTTATAAGCTACAATAGGTTATAGCCTTACAGGTTTTGAAAAAGATTTTCCAATGTTTGCAATAAAATATTAAAATGTTACGGATAGTTTTGTAAGGAAATAAAAATTAGTATAAATTAATAAATATAAATGTAAAAAATTAAATTAGACAGATGATTTTTGCCAACAGTCTGGAATGAAAATTAATTTGCAAAAAGTAAAAAAAACAAAAAAACAAAACAAAATTATGGTGTGTGGCACTAGAAATCATGATTATTCTTTTACTATTGGTATAGATCAAATAGATATGGCTCCAAATTATAGATACCTTGGGTTGGATCTTTCTCACAATTACAATTCAGAGGTTTATATCAAACAAAGGAGGATTATAGGTGGCTTGAGAGCCTTATTTAAACATAAAAGAAAATGTAAGGAGGAAGCTATTTTTGCCTAGGGGATATCCGAAGACAATTATTTTGCTCTATTGTGCAACCAACTCTTTTGTATGGATGTGTTGTGTTGGGCCCTAGGCTTGCTAGTAAATATTAGAAGAAAGTAGAAGAGGTTCAAAAGCATTTTTTTGCCGGAAGAGTTTCAAGTTAAAAGACAAGTACAATATGATTTCTTGCTTCTAGAAGTATATATGATGCCCTTAGACATAGAAGCTCTTTGCTGATTTGTTTCATATATTTGTATAGTCTCTCTTGTTGCATAGTGACTAAATTTTTAAAGGAAGTCTTAATCTCTCTTGTTGCATAGTGACTAAATTTTCAAGGAAAGTCTTAGTGGCTACATAGCAAAAAGGGTGGTTCTATGAGGAAATGTTTTGGTTCAAAAATGGAAACATCGAGGAGGAGATTTTTCATTGTGATACAAAACAGCTACATAAGAGTTTTAGAGATAAGGCACTTTTACACAATGGGATAATCCAACAAGTAAAAAACAATTCTACCCAATTGACATTAGAGGAAGCATCAACAAGAAAGTAGCTTATTTATCTACCCCTATATCCGTACATTTACAATTTTAAATTACCCAGGCAAGATTGGTCTCTCACTATTTTAGAATTAACATAGGTAGATGGGTCAAGACTCCACAAGAAGAGAGAACCTCCCATCTATGCAATCAAGGAGTATTTGAAGATGAGCATCACATATTTCTGCAATGTCATATTTTAGAGCATTCTTGCCACAAATGGCAAATTGCAATTAAAAAGCTTAAAAGACTTATTTAATATAACACCAAGAAAACTTGATAATTTTATGGATGAAGTGTTTCCTATGCATGCCATGTACATTTGCTCTGTCTAATAGATCTCGGTCTGAAAACAATAAAAAAACTATTTCATTCAAAAACAATAAAAAAACTATTTCATTCAAATAAAATTCCTGATCTTACACTAACATATTATATTGAGTAGAACTTATGCCCATCATTTTTATATTAAATTTATATTTCCAACCATTTCACCTTACAGTTTGCCAAATTCTGTCAGTCATTAGATTAAACACGTAAGGCGGTCGATCAAATGTATAAAGGTGTCACGTTGAAGGATGTTGACTTCAGAGGCAAAACAACGTATTTGAATTCGGCTGATTTCCTCTTAAGAAACAGATAAATAGCCAATGGAATAAGTCTTGTCTGTCTAACCTTTGGCGCGTTTATATCTGGTTTTACAATTGGGACAGACTTGATTGCCTTCTTCACGCTCATACTCATAGCAAATTCTGCACACAGGAAAAGCACATTCATTGCATGCCGCAAATAACTCTCCGTTGACCAGTCCAATAGGATCACCGCATATTTGGCAGGTTTGCGCGTCTTTGGGTTGCAAAGGTTTCGGCTGCAAAATAAAAATAGAAGCCCCGTGAATCATAGAAAAGCACACTTTTTGGAGACTAAAATTATCATACATTATCAAAGCAGATAAAAAACAATTAACCTATAGACATTGCGTCTTTAAACCATCAGAAATCAAACACAGCTTACCCCGCTTTCCACCTCAGGACGAATAACAACAAGCTCATTTCTGTTGTGAGATCCAGCGACTAGTCCTGCGGTTGCTTCCATGAACTAATTATCAAAAAATAAAATAAAATAAAATTCATCTCCGTAAACCAGAACTATGCAGTATACGATATCAAAAAGCGCAATAAACGTTCATTTCGCTGCTGCTCTAACGGGATGTCGAACACAAATAAAGCCAGAGCGAAACTCCCTCATATGCCTTCCGAAGATCAACCAGTAGGTACAGAATATTCATTATTTCAATAATCTCAAAAAGAAGCATCGGAATAATCCATAAGAATTACAGACAAATGGAACACAATCCATGAAATTTCCTGGGAATAATAATACTGGTGTAGACGTATCAGGATCTGTTAAAATAATTGCAAAAGCAAAAGAAATCGGCATGAATTCTCTTCCTTAACGTTCGCAACCTCGCAAGAAACAGACAATACATGAACCTTAATTCTCGATGCAATTTGCACCTATCGTAATATAATGTAACGACCATGATACCAATAGGATAGGATCCAAATCACAATAAAGATAAAATCTTCTGCAACGGAAAAGGATTGAAACCTATTCTACGTTTTCAAAACGAAAGCTTGCCTTACATATTTTATAAAAAACAAAACGATCAAAATTCGTTTCTTCAAAAATCGGAGACACAAAGTGTAGATCTAAATCACGGCATGACTTCCGAAACTACAACAGAAGGAGAGCATAATTCATGAACATTCATCAGAATGGGTAACAAAAAACATTTCTGTTAATGTGTTCAAAATGGATGTGGCGCCGTAGTCGAAAAATTAAAACACAAAGACAAAAACAACCTGGCCCAAAATGAATCAAAATCCATTGAAACCACCAGAATTCATATTTCCAAATGCGAAACATCCACAACCGCAATCGCAAAAAATACAAATCACGGAAACGACGAAAATTCATGCATCCAAACGCAGCACATACATTACGGAAATCAAACATTATGGACAAACCAAAATGAACGGAAACGCGCTACAAATCACTCCAGAACTCCACTAATTCAAATCTCTGAGCGAAAAACTTACAGAGTAACGCGAAACGGAGACGGGCCTCCTGGAGAAAGGATGCGCAACCCCTGTGAAGCACCAAAACGCTCAATGACTCCTCCGGATTCGACTGAAACGCACACGTACGTTCCGCCTCAATGTACGCCTCCGAGCGCAAAACGGATCCTCCAAAACGCACGCCTGAATAAACGCAATAATGCCGAGGCACTGCTTTGCTTCTGTCGCTTTTTTGTTTTTTGTTTTCTTCTTCTTCTTCCTCCTCCTCTGATGAAGCAAATCAGGCGCACGTGAAAGAGAGAAGAAGCCCAAACTGAGTCTTCACCAATGCAGAAGCAGCAGAAGGAGGAGGAGGAGGACAAGGGAGCGGCGGAGGGCCTTTTCTAATACGACGAAGAAGAAAAAGACAAATGCGAATCTGAAAACAAAAACATAATGCTAAGCCTTTGTTCCTTTGTTTTGACCTCTGATTCTGGTTCTTCTTCTTCTTGAAATGATTAATTCAAGGGATCCGCTTGTTGCCTTTGCCTTTTTATGGCAATTCCAGTATCATCATGATCATGGTTGATGAGGAGGATGGAAGCACACATGTTAAGCAGATGCAATTTCCGAGAATACATATAAAATTTTTTGTTTGGCAAGTAAACTCAGGTACCCATCCATTAAATAAAAGGGTTCATCATAAGGTTACTTCAATGCTAAGCCATCTAAGTAGGGAGAACTTACAACTTTTAAACTTTAAATGAGGGTTCTGACCATCTGTGCTGTGATTTTTAATAAAATAAGTGAAACATTATAAATTTTTATGTTGTACCTTCATGCCATGTGGATATGATTCGATTTTCTACCATGATGTAAACCTTTTCACATTCCATGCATAGCATGCTTCGTTTGCGTTGCGAGTTTAGAATAGAATTTTTGGTCCATGCACTAATCTTGGCACCTTTTTTTTTTTTTCCTTTGCATATGATTTTTTGGATTCTGTTATGACGTCTACTTTTTCACATGCCATGCACAGCATGCTTCGGTTGTGTGTTGCCTGTCTTGGATTCGGATTTTCGTCCATGGTGCTAATTTTGGCACCTTTTTCCCTTTGTTTCGCGTGTAAAATAACGATTTTATCGGTTGCCCCGATGCCTTGGGAAAACGATGAGATTGACCGTTCTCGCTCACGGCTTCGTGCAATCTATTTGTGCGACTCCGTCCAATTGGGTCTTGAAAATTTTATTTAATTTTTCTTTTTTCAAAACAAGTGCAAAATTCAAGCGTTTTGCATGGAAGGAAATAGGATTTCATGGTTTTGAAAAATGCTTGCAATATGTTCATGGAAAACAATAACATGGTTTAGCATTTTGAAAATATGTGGGTTTTTAAAGATCGTAATAAGGGACCGTTAAAACTTAAAATGATTTGTATACCCTAATTTATGTATTCAACTTGATACTATTATAGGTTGATATAAACTTGCTTTAAGTGTGACTTAAACTAGCAACCTCTTGCTTACAAATCCTTGTCTAACAATAAGGTAACCACTTGTTAAACAAGATGAAAGGTGTGCTTAGGATACACATTTCAAGGATATTGATACTAGAAGAGTTCCAACTTGAAATATTTTTTAAACAATATTTACCCACCAAGATATATAGTCAAATTAAAACTTTATAACAATGAGGTGTTAGCCTAGTGATACATGTCTTAGCCTGGTAACCATAGGTTATAGGTTCGATTTTACTAGATAGCAGTGAGTTGTAAAACTTTTATAGATCTTGGGGTGTATCTATGTTTCAATTATTTTGAGTTCCAACACCCCAAATTAAAACTTTATAACTTTACAACAATGGGGGTGTTAGCTTAGTAGTAAGAGTCTCAGCTTGGTAAGCCTAAGTCACAAGTTCAATTCCACTAGAAAACACTAAGTTATAAATTAAAAAAACTCCATAAAAGGAATTTTAAAACTAGTTTAATAGATCCAAGCATCTTAATGGACATAAGTAAAAAATGTTAGTTTCTAAATTAAGAATTTTACCACTAAGCTAACACCTCATTATTAAGAGTATTGATACGAAGCTTTGAACCTAATACTTTCAAGTATAATACTTTATAAGCTAAGCCAACTATATTAGAGTTTGCTCAGTGGGGAGTGGGGTGTTGTACATCTATAGACCCTCTAGATCTATTGGATAGTAGAAATATACATGCTATGAGTTTTAAAAATATCATTAAGAAAATTACCAAGTATTCATGGTAATATTTGAAATAAGTCAACCAAATTTGCAATATTTAACTTTTGTCTAATGTGCTCTAATGCAGAATATTGTAGGAAAATGTAACATTCATCTTCAATGCTATTTGTATTACATAGTCAATATGTTCATTTTTCATAAGGAATTTTATGTTATCCACTTGTTTCAACTCTCAGATGATGAGATCCTATTGATACTCTTCTAATTATGCATTATAAGTGATAAGGAATAGCAACAATTAAATAATTTGTATTTGATTTGAGACCTTGCTTAATACTATTCAAATATAAATATTTTTTGCCTTCTACATTTTTCTAGAGTTTTAAAAATACTACTTATTTTACCAAATTGCAAATTTGGTTAGGATTAGACTAGAGAATGTATTCTTGAATATTCCATTTATTAAGGCATAAAACTATATCATGAAGTCATCCTTTATCATGCATTTCCATCATCACTTTTTTCAAGAAGTATTATATTATATTGTGTTTTTGTGTTTACTTTACATTCATGGAGCATAAAAAAGCTTATGAATTTTTTCTAGTTGTTTCCAATATCTATTTGATAAAACAAGATCCTATACAAAAAACTCACAAAAAATAGCATGATAAAGTTGTTTTTGAATAGCCCAAGCTAGAATAGATTCCTTCTTACATTTACTTTTTAGAGAAAATAAGACTTTCATACCATTTGCAACTCTTTGAGTAATGTACTAATTACAATTTTAATTGCAAGAGCATTTTAGGAAAAGATATTTGTAAGAGGAAATTATGTCTACATGTTCATCTCCTATAGTAAAATTGTACATCTTATTTTATGTGTCACAAATAATTTTTTTGACATTAACTTTCATTTCTGAATGTTGACTGATGGGTCATTGATGAGTGGCGAGGTACCCCTACACTGAACCATACGAAACGAGCGTAGCACGCGCGATCCGGTCGAACTCCACAGACTAAATGCCTAATGCTGCAAGGAACACTTGGGGTTAATTGTTTGTTGTCTTCCTAGACTTACTTGTTGTTGTCACGGTGTATGGTTAAGTAAGTCCGAGGTATATGATTTTTTTGGTATTTTACAGTTTATCTCCTATGCTAAAAGGTGAAGGGTTGAGAAACTAAAACTAACTCTAACTACAACACTAAGTCCTAGCGTCAGCATCCGTTCCCACTTGCCATACACACCCTGAACTGTGCAACTGTGGCTACCAAACGCTAATCGTTACTAGGATTACCACACATAACGCACGTGCTCGAAGCGGTCGTACTGAGGCACCTAACTAACCTAAGTGTGACAAGCAGCTGATTCCTTGACTAGCCGTACACATCCGTAGATGCTCATAGTCAAGTCGTACTTGTCCCATGTTCTAGGAGGTAAGGGTGAGAGAATCTACTCACGATGAGTAGCCGATTCCTTGGCTAGCCGTACACGTTCGTCAACACTCGTAACCAAGTTGTACTCATGCCGCATTACTAGGAAAGCAATAAATAACATTAATTAAACCTATCCATGCACTGCAAGGTTTATCCACAAAGCTCGTCTTTATTGCCATACACAACTTGCATTCAGGTATAAAGCTGCTCAAATAAAGAACCGTTCACTTGGGGGACTCCTACTGCGGGCACATGGAAAATATTCTATCTCTGGGGTGATCAATCCACCAAAGCTTCGCTACTTTATGCCTATTGTTACAAATGAGGGGAGTGCCGCCTCTTATTTATAGATTTGGTGGTGGACTGCGATATCGCGTACGCGACATTGCAGGGAACAACGCGATATCACGTACGCGATATCACAGGGGATGCGATATCGCGGCTAGTGCAATTCACGTCTCATCAGTCATCTTTGGTTGGTTGCATCAACGAGGCCTCATCAACGTAGTTGATCGCATCGATGAGGCCACATTGATGTAGTCAATCACATTGATGAAGCCTTGTTGACACATCTTGTCCTACGTCGACAAGGCCCCGTCAACGTAGTGTCTGTCTATCACCTATAAATACGCATCTACCAGCCACATTTATGGCAATCTAGATTTCAGTAGCAGCAAAGCTCTTGCATTTTTTCCATTTGAAAGTTAGAATTTTTTCCCTGAGTGCCTGCAGTAGGAGTCATTGAGTGTACTGATCTCTATTCGAGCATTGTTGTACTTGAGCATGACAATGTGTGCAGTAATAAAGATGAGCTTTCTAATAAACCTTGTAGCACTTTGGATATATTAGCTATTTTATTTATGCATTCAATGTTTTCAATTATTTGTTAATTGTTCTCAGTTATTTCATAAATATTTTTTAACAATTAAGTTAATGAGGTTATTAAGTTAGATAAATTAAATACATAAGTATGATTGCTTTGAGTGTAACATGTATTCACTTAGTAATCCTAGCAGTGTCATTACTTGGTATGCCCAGTAGCGTAGTGCTTGGTCACCCAATAGTGGAAATGTGGTGATGAGTCGCGGTTTGCACAGGCCGCGATATCGCGTACGCGATATCGCAGCTGACGCGATATCGCATCCCCTGCGATATCGCATACACAATATCGCATCTTCCCCTACGATATCGCGTACGCGATATCGTAGTCCGCCGCCATATCTATAAATAAGAGGTGGCTCTCCCTCATTTGAATCCCAGTTTTAGAGTAGCGAAGCTCTGGCACTTTGATCTCTCCAGAGTTAGATTTTTTCCCGTGTTTGCCTGTAGTGTGGTGAATGTAATTGTACGGTGTCTTTATTTGAGTGTGCTGTACTTGGACACGTACATGACTGGCAATAAAGATCGAGATTACTTCATCATTGCAGCATTCACTTAGTTTATTTATTTGTTATTTGTTTAATCTTATTTATTGCTTTCATAGCGCGGTGTGAGTACGACTTGATTACGAGCGCCCACGGGTGTGTACAGCTAGTCAAGGAATCGGTTACTCATCGCGATTAGTCTCTCACCCTTAAACTCCTAGAAGCGGAACGAGTACGACTTGATTACGAGCATTTAAGTGTGACTGCTTGGTAGCCCAGTGGTGTATCCAGGATCTACGCTTGGTAACCCAATGGCGTATTTGGGATCTGCACTTGGTAATCCTAGTGGCATACCTCGGAGCTACGCTTGGTAGTCCCAGTGGTAGTCGTGCACGAAGTCCAAGATGTGTACTGTTGATCAAGGAATCCGTTGCTCGTCGCACTTAGGCTAGATTAGATTTTCTTACCCTTTTCCTCTTATCTAGATTAGTTAACATTATTTTCCACTGCCATCAAGAGTAGCGTTAGAATTAGACCACATCATACACCTCAACTAGACTAAACCATACGTGACATATGCAAAACTAGTCTAGGTGGGAAGACAACGAACTACGACCTAAGTCTAACTATCTAGGTGCCATAACTAGTCCATCTGCAGAGTTCAACTGGATCGCGCGTGCGGCGCTCGTTTCGTATGGTTGAGTGTAGGGGTACCTCGTCACTCATCATTGGCGCCGTTGCCAGGGATGGTGCTAGTTATCTAGATTAGTTATATCATACAAGGTCGCTGTAAAGGACTTAACGATATATCTTTTAGGAAATAATAATTATAAAAAGTCACATAAATTCACACACAATAATGCCTCTCCTACAAGATGATAATAACGCCACACTTAATGAGGAAGTTCATTGGAGAACCAATGAGCTATATGACGATGAAGGTTGGAGTATACAACCTGAAGTGGGAGTTTCCTATAAGCATGAACAAAAACAAGGTCATCACAACGCACGAAAGCCTAACTTACCCGATGATGATGAACCCCCACTGGCCACTACAAGCTTAACGCAAATACAAGAGGCTGTTCGAATCTCACGTAGGCATCGTAAAGAGAGCCGACTACCCAGGCTCGATTTAAACAACTTTCCTAAATTTTCAGGAGGCTATGAATTCGATCCGCATCAACATTTACTAGCCTTCTACGATGCCTACACATGGAATAACATTGATAACAGTTGGCAAAATCTGAAGCTCTTTCCTATGACACTCGTTGACCAAGCTAAAGTATGGTATAGATCGTTGAAACCAAATTCAATACGATGCTGGTCAACAATGGTAGAAGTCTTTAACGAAAAATATCAAACTTACGCAAGAGTGTCAGCCTTGAGGAAACAAATCCAAGGATGGAAACAAGAAAAACATGAACCCTTGGACATGGCCTTAGAAAGCTATTATTCACTGTTAAACAACTTTCCAGGCCATGGGTTTTCTGAGGAAAGGCTAATGTACCATATCATTGATGGGCTATGTAATGAAACCAGAGAGACCTTAGGAACGTATGCCCGAGGCCAACTATACAACCTACAAACCCATCAAATCCAAGAGCTTATTAAGTGGGTAGCAAAAGAAGAGGGAGAAATAGCTATATAGGAGAGTGTTGAAAAACATAAACGGGACCAAAATCTTAACTCAACAAAGGTCCATGATCATAACAAGGAGATATCAACAAATCTCAAGGTGGAAACATCATCTTTGCCAATACAACAATCGTTAGAAGAAGTCAAGGCAAAGATTAATAAGATGTTGGAATGGATGTATCAAAAATGTGGAGAATATATCAACATCATTGGAGATAGAGTTTTGACAACCTGAGAAGCAGGGCGAAATCATAGACATTCGGAAAGAAGGAATGAAGGGAATAAGCGCTCAACTGCCAATCATATACATGAGTGCAACATATGCCTGTACGATCATCCCAAAGGCCAATGCCCAATATTGTTACATCTACAAGAGCATTGAGAAAACACGTTACATCCAGAGTTCGTACAGAGATACTGTGTTAGACCATAGTGGCAACAATCCCAGTCATGGGGGAATCCACCCTTAGACTAGAGGCACCCTTCACATTTTCTGAATCCAAATGCTTATCACGTTCAACACCCTGTTTCTTCAACTGGGTCACCACACTTTATCTCGCCACAACACCATTCTCCACAATACTATCAGCCCATACCTCCAACACAACCACCACCTTGTGCACCTTTCATTCCTCTTAACTTTCAGCATTCTCATCCTTTCCCTCCTTCCACAATGCTACCAACTATTCCTAAGGTGTTTGTACCACTGCAACCCACAAACAACACTTGTGCTACTGCTACTAACAGTAGTGAACAACCTCAGCAACATCAAAGACGTCCTTTCTTTAAACACGACCATAGGAAGGGACAACACAATTTAGAGGCCACTGCATCTTCCAACCTAGCACAAGTTCCACAATGTGGTGCACCCTTACCTTCGAACCCAACGCCTCATGTAACTTCATCAGGGTCACCATCAAACACTCCAACAACCACAAGGCCTAATGAACACAACCATGGAAGGCATTAGCCCAATCCTTGCATACCATCTAACGGTCCTAAACACCATAGTGGGTCAACTCATTATCCGGGAACTACATCGTATAAAGTGCCCCACTATGCTTATTATAATCAAGTGTGTGAACCCCGAGGGGATAAGTATAGACCGGTCCCAATACTTCCAATATGCAAGGATCCTTATTTTCCATTTATTAATCCTTGCCATACTCAATTGTTTAGTTATGGGGGATATCCCCCATTTCAATAACAAACAAGATTAATAAATATTTTTAATTTTCTTTAATTTTACAACTTTTTTATTTTTCAGTTTTTCATTTTTCTATTTTTTGTTTTATCTTTTTATCTTTTTTGTATGTTTGTATTTTCGTGTTTGTGTAAGTAATCTCGTCTACGAATAAAACACTCATGTGGATCGTTGGTTGAGGTGTGTTTTATGTTATTAAGTCATGAGTGATCAATTCTTTGACACAGTGAGCCCACTACATCCACTCATCCACTCTATGAAATAAAGAGGTTCTGTTCGAGGGTACAGTGACATTCTTGAAATTTTTAAAACTTAAAATTAATGTTGTGATCATTGTACCCAGAATGAAGAAGAATGGACCAAGAGGGAATGATTAGGGTGTGACATCAAGGGGACTTGTGGATTCTCTTTGGTGACATCTGTGGGAGTTATCATGCAATATGGTTGTACTAAGATCCTTGTAGATCTAATGAAAAATAGGAGTAAGAGTAATCAAAAGGGCACTCAAAATTCAAAAGCTGTTCTAGGGGGTCCCATTGGAAAGACATGCATCCATGCCTGAAGGTTGGCTGCTTCTGTGGATTCAGTAAAGTGAAAAAAAAAGAAGAAAAGNTCTTCATTAATTCCCTAGCTAGAACACACAATTTCTTACCCTTAGCTTAGTTTTTCATAATTTTCTTTTCCTATTATTAACCCTCACGACTTTAACATTCCAATGTACCATTATATTCCCTTTTCTTCATAACCGCCAAATTTTTAATTGCTAAATTCACATCAATATCATTCAAAGTGCCTCTCGAATTCATGTAATTGCCCTTGCATATGTTCATTCTTGTCAATGTCCTCATTTTACACAAATAATTTCAAGAAAATCATTAAAAATTCGATCTTTTTCATGTGTCTCACCTTAGTTGGGACGTGATATCGCGTACGCGATGTACCGTACGCAATATCACGTCCTATTTTTCTATAAATAGGAACCCCAAC